>VDFB02353493.1:354865264-354882482 GCA_007258455.2 Sequoia sempervirens
AATCTTATATTATATTTTATGATATTAAATATTTATATTATTTAATATATTATATTAAATATAATATATTAAATAATATAAATATTTAATTATATTTCTTTTATATGAATCATCCTCCTAGATCTCTAAATTTTAATAATAGCATGTAGTTCCTCCAAACTATCATGATGTACTTCCTCCCTTTCCCATGTAATAGGTGTGCCTTGTAGGTGTTAAATGGTTCCATCTTGGTCTCCTTATTGATGCATTTCTATCCTTCCACATAAATCTATATAGTATCAAAATATAGGTAATTTTATGGTTAAATTGAATCTCTCTTAATTGCTAAAAGAATCCATTATGAATGAGGATGGGTGGATTATTATCTAGGATCACATCTTAAAATCCTATAGAGGTCATGTGGTATGTTTTTCTTAATACATATATTCCCATACAAACCTCTTTCCATGTATTATCAACTCGCCTATATGATAGACACCTTCCTAGATTTAAATTTCATACGATATATATGTACCCAAGTGTTTCCAATTGGAATTGCTATAATTATGCACTTTTGCTTGTTCTAGATATTCAAAATAGTTTCATAAATCTACCAAATAGACCCATTCATGACATTGAACCTACATAATTTTTAGGTATGTCCAATGAAAGATTAGGGTCTAGGGTTCCATAAATTTCAAATGCTTTAGTGTTATGGGTTTAAGATTTCTGAGTTTGGTCTAGGGTTTATGAAACTAGGTGAGATTTAGGTGTCCTTGGCATAATTTAGACTTGCAAGTTAGTGTCAATTGGAATCGATTATGCGATGTTTAGATTCTGAATTTATTAGCTAAATTTGCAAACCAAACATCAAGATAAACTTTATGAATTTTAACCATTCTTTAACATATTGATTTCTAATCTAATTATAGTTAAAATTAAGAGCTAAAGTTTAATATATATTGTTTTCCATACAAAGCAAATAAATTTAAAACATTTAAGCAGTAGGAAATGATTTTTGAGCTTGAAATTACCTAGTTTTCAAAATCAAAATGATTTGGTCGATTCAATTTAGGGTTTTTTAACAATTTTTTGTTCCAATTCAATTAGAGGTTTTGAGTTTTAAACAATTAGGGTTTTAAATGAAATTTTTTCGTTTCAATTCAAACTAGGGTTTTCAAATTCAATTTTTTTCGTTTGATTTGAATTTAGGGTTTCAAAAAGCTCGATTTGGATTTGTAAATGTGATGTTTTTATTTCATTTCGATTTCTAGGGTTTTGAAATGCAATTTTTTTTGTTTTGTTTCAATTAGGGTTTTCAAAATCTTTTTTTTTGGGGTTTAATTGAACAATTTAAGATTTAAAAGTTAAATTTTATATCTAAAACACAATTCAAGGTTTTTTTTCATTTTTATTAAAAAACATTTAGGTTTCATTGCAAGTTTTTGTCTATTTTTACAATTATTGAATTCTACTATAACAATTAAAAAAATGATTAAAACGTGAAATAAATTAAAAAAAACTTGCTAAATTAACTTATTTCTCTCAAAATGTCAATTCAAAATAAAAAAATGCAAAAAAATGGCGTTTAGGTGGGGTACCTATAGCTGGTCGTGGGGTCCCTGTCGCCAACACTCGGGGTCATGTCCGTAGAGTAGTGAAAACTACTTTTTTTAAAAATAAATAGCAGTATAAAACGGGATCCCGATTTATAGAACTCGGGATCCCGTTATTTATAAATCGGGATCCCGTTATTTATAAATCGGGATCCCGTATTTTATAAATCAGGATCCCGTTTCTTATCAATCAGGATCCCGTTCTATTTCCATTGGTTTGGAATCCAATGGGAAACAGGATCCTGATTTTTAAAAAGCGGGATCCCGTTTTGTCTTAGGCTCGGGATCCCGAACCGTAATGGGATCCCGATTTTTAAAAATTGGGATCCCGTTTCCTCGATGTCGATTTCATTTTTTTGGTTAAGGCAAAAAACTTCCATGTTTCGTGGACTCAACTTTGTGCACTTACCCTATTAAAAGAATAATTTTAAAGTGTTGAATCAACCTTGATTGGGTGTATGTATTGGTATTTTGTTCATTTCTAGATGTATATGTGATTATCTTGTTGAATGCATAAGACAACTGAGAGGGAGGTGAATCAGTTGTACCTTAAAACTTCAAAACCCTTATATATATTTAGATCCATATACATTCATTAAACCCTTTAATCTGTTATGATGAATTGCATGAAAAGAAAACAACAAAAACTGAAACTACTTAACACCATACACAAGAGAACACTAGATTTACGTGGAAAACCAAACAAGGAAAAAACCATGGTGAGGATTAGCTCACAATATAAGTAGTATCAACACCAACTATAATAGGGATCACTACCCAAAGAAAGAAAGGCTCACGGCTAGAATATAAAAGAAGATAGAGAAGAAATGTTACATAGAGAAAAACATCTCAATGCAATAGAGAATTCACCACAATGTCACCAACACCTTCACAACCTAATTGAAGGATTGTAGACACCTTCTGCTCACTACATCCAGTAATCTAACACATGGAAGCTCGCATTACACTTTTCAATTTTGTACTCTAACACTCTACAATTCACATCATTCACATCTCTCACATCTATCTCATCATCCCTCAACAACTCAACTCTTATTTATACCATCTTCAACCTTGAAACCCTTCTTCAAGGTAGGCTATGCACATCAACCATGCAAATTCAAATTAGGTTGGTGCCAAAACACTTTTGTGGTGGATAGAAGTGAAAGCGAACCACATCCTTCCTTATTTGGGACCCTAATCTATAACACCACTTATCCACACACTTCTATAAACATAATCATTCACCACAATTAGTGTAAACACTAGGTTGGTCATTACCAGTGTGAACACCATTAAAATTTTAAGTACATGCTTCCTTAAATCCAACGATGAATTATGAAACACACATCATGCTTGAACATGATCTATAATACCCATCAAACACTCTAAAATCCAACAAACTCCTTTGCAACAACTTCTACCTGAAGAATGCACATACCTAGTACATCCAAACAACTCTGCCATACATTGCTACTTGAGAAATTAGCTTCCAAAGTACCAAACCTCGAACCACCTTGACTGAGCAATGATACCAACACTATCAACACTCCTTCAAAACTGTAAGACTTGAAACCACTCAGCAGAGAAATGTGGAACAAAGACATTTCTCCTAGAAACCTCTGCAATGCATAGTTCACACACTAGTTCACACAACTTCTTCTACACAATGATCTAGCACACCAAATTTTTGGATATAACACCTATTAACATCTCTCACCAACATATCCAAAATGCATAGGTAGATCTTTAACCTAGAAGAAATGTGGAGCAACACAAGAACACAACTCTATAACCCAGAACAACACTACAACACATTGTTTCCTCTTTTTATCAAATTTTCTCAAAAGCACTTGGAAACCAAGCACTAGAGACACATCCTCATCATATTCAACACTTCCTCATCACAACTAAACCAACTACAACATAGAAACTCAACCACATATCCATAGATACAAGCTTATCAAAGCAACATTAGAGGTTGACACTAGAAGCTTTACTAGTGAGAACATAATGTAACTAATCAAAGCATGGATAACATCAACTACTCATAATTTTTCAACAATCTCACCCAACACTAGACATCAATGACAACATAGGATTGTTGACATCAATGACAACACTATCTGTTCATACTTGCAATAATCTCCCCTTTGTCAATAATGACAACACATGATGTAAAAAACCATCAAAGACAAAATAGCTCTAAATACCAACATACTACAAATCTTCTCATTAATTCTCCTCCTTACTCAACTAACTTATTACTCTCTCTCTCCATTTATAGCTTGAATTTTTCATATGAATTTATCCCCCCCTTAACTTTCTTCTTTTTCACATGACTCTCTCTCTCCCCCTTTGAAATCAATGGCAAAGGGCCAAAATATTTGCATTGCTTATTCTCTCTCTTTGACATCAATCAACCAACCTACTACTACTCTACAACTTCTTTCCTTTACTGTTTTGTATACTCCCCCTTAGGAGCACACACCGAACTGCACCAAATAAGAAACCACTGCATAATGACAACAAACTCTTCTAACTGCAACAACCAACAATGCTACTACCTACACCCCTTGAGAGGTAGCCACCAACATCAGTCTAGAATAAAGAATGAAACTTGAGATCTAATGGACTGATGAATCTTCTTATTCATCTATTTCAAGAAGGGAGGGGAAATAACCCCCAACTTCTCTTAGAGATACTCAAAAGTATGCTTAGGAAGAGCCTTAGTGAATTTATCAACAATCTGATCCTTTGTAGCCACATATTCAAGCTTTACTTCATTCTCCACAAAATTCCCTCTCAGAAAGTGATATATGATTTAAATATGTTTTGTCCTTGAATGCATTATCGGGTTTCTTGAAATATTGATTTCACTTGTGTTATCACAAAATATAGAAATTGGTTCATCATACACTACTATGATATCCTTCAATGTTTGCCTCATCCATAACACTTGTGTGCAACAAGATGTTGCTACAATGTACTCAACCTCTACATTAGATAAAGATACTAAATCTCGTTTCTTTCTTAGCCATGATACCAATCTACATCCAAGAAAGAATGCACCACCACTTGTACATTTTCTATCATCTACAAAACAAATGCAATCCACATTTGTTTAAGCACTCAAAGTGAAATTAGCATCCTTTGTATACCATAAGCCATGATCCAAAGTGCCCTTCAAGTATCTAAATATCCTCTTCACTGCTACAACATGTGACTCTCTAGGATCTTCTTGAAATCTAGCCACAAGATAAACAACATGCATGATATCTGATCTATTAGCGATTTGATATAATAGTCCAACAATCATTGATCTTTACTTGCTTTGATCAACCTTAGAAGATTCATCATTTTTGCTCAATTTGTAAATAGTAACCATAGGAGTACATACTAGTTTAGAGTCTTCCATTCCAAACTTCTTCAACATTTCTTTGACATGCTTTGATTGTGAAATAAATATACTTTTGTTTGTTTGATTGATTTGTAGCCCAATGAAGAAATTCATCTCCCCAAACATAGACATCTCAAAATCTTTTTGCATCTCTTTTACAAAATTTTTACACATCTCTTCATTACCTCCAAAAAATACGTCATCAACGTACACAACCATAATAAAGATTTGATCTTTTTCAACTTTAAAGTAAAGATTACTATCTACAGTACCTTTATTGAATCCTCAAGTTGTGTCAAATACTTATCAAACCTTGCATATGGGTGAAGCCACAATAGTAGTTTACAATTTGATGGAGGAAGGAAAACTGAGAAAAAATGACCCCATGGAAAAAAAATTGGTTTTAGGGGTTCAAATGAACCTACAAATTTGACTGAACCCAAAAGGGGTTCACTCGAACTAGGGTTCGAGTGAACCCATTAATTACTGGGCCCACATTTTCCACCCAAAAAGACAAAAGGAAATGCATATTGAAGGGTGGTTCACTCGAACCCCTAGGGGTTCGTATGAACCCCCCTTATTCCTCATTCTCCCCTTGAAACACCAAAAAAACCTAAATTTTTATGCTTCGAAGCTCGGGTTGAAGATGAAAATGGAGGAGTCTTCACAAACCCAACTGGAATTAGGTAGTCCTCGAAATGAGCTATCCAACAAATATAATTTTAATATGTTTTGGTTTTATTATGTATTTGTTTTTTTAGTTTTATTAAACATAGGTTTTTCAACGAAAATGAAGGTCTTTGTTCTGCACATGTGGAAAAATAGTAGATTATCAAATTTTTTTTTTGAAAAATATGAGTGCACCAGATATTGAAGTCCTTGATCCAACAAAAAAATAAATTAAATTTCAATATATACAAAAAAAATTACACGTTATACGGTCGCACTATGTATGAATTGTAATTGGTTTGACTTCAAAACTTGATTAAACAAAAAATATTCAATAAAAAAACTATCTAACCAAGTGGAAGCACTAGATATCAGAGTAAAAAATCTAAATTCAAAAGAATTAGAATTTTATCCTTCATGGAAAAAAAGTTATGCGTTATACGGTGTGCGTCACTTTTTAAAAATGTTATTTTTTGAAAAAAAATAGTTTTCATGGAAAATGGAAAAAGAAGTGCAATCGATTCCAAAAGTTTTGAAAAAAATATTTTGCTAGAATCTATAGACAAAATGTGGCCGAGACTCTAGTTTGCATCATCTTCAAATTCCTCACGGTTTAGCCGCTATAGGTGCCCGAATGTGAAGATTTAGTTAAAAATAATAATTTTAGTGTCCAGTTTGGCCAAAAATTGTAAACCACTATTGTGGGATCACCCATACCAAGCTTTGGAAGTTTGGCTTAATCCATACAATGCCTTCTTCAATCTGTAGACCATATTTGGTTTTTCTGATAACTAAAATCCTTCTGGTTGTTGTATGTGTACTTGCAATTCTCCATTCAAGAAAGCAAATTTCACATCCATTTGATAAACTTTAAAGTCCTTATATGCCGAAAAAGACAAAAGCATCATGATGTCCTCCATTCTTCCCACTGGAAAAAACGTCTCAAAATCTATTCCTTCAACTCATGAGTAGCCCTTACACACAAGCCTTGCCTTGTTTCTTACAACTTCTCCATGTTCTCATTCAGTTTGTTTCTAAATACCCACTTAGTTCCAATTATGTTTTTGTTTGTTGACCTTGGGACAAGTTTCAAAGTCTTATTCTTCTCAATCTTTAGTAGTTCTTCTTCCATAGCCTTTATCCAATATTCATATTTGCATGTCTCAATCACTATTTTAGGTTCAACTTCAGAAAGTAAACACAAATTTACCTCTTCTTCAACAAATTTCCTTCTAGTCAATACATCTTTTCTTTTGTCTCCAATGATTTATTCTTTAGAATGATTTCTCTACACATACTTAGGGGTTCTAGGTGTCTTTTCTAGAGCATCTTCCTCTTCAATCTACACTTCCTTTTCCTTAGCCTTTTCTTTTTCTCTATAAATAGGCTCATTTGATTCATATCCATCTATCACCACTGAGCTCTGAAAAATATTCATCAACCTTGACACTTGCACCCTCAACAATCCTTCTTAGTCTTTTGTTGTAGCACTAGTAGGCTTTGCTTTTAATAGAATATCCAAGGAAGATTCCTTCATTAGACCTTGCATCAAACTTTCCCAAGTTCTTATCTCTTCTAATATAACACTTGCTTCTAAACACTCTAAAGTACTTGACAGTAGGGATCCTTCCATACCACAACTCATAGGGAGCCTTTGTGTTGTTTCCTTTTCATTGAACTCTGTTAAGTATATAAACAACAGTATGAATTACTTCTCTCCAGTAGACTTATGGTAGGTTTTCTTCTTACATCATAGTCCTTGCAACTTCTTGAATAGTCATGTTTTTCCTTTCAACTACTCCATTTTGTTGAAGAGTCCTAGGGGCAAGAAAGTGCCTCTTTATGCCATGATTCTCACAAAACATGTAAAATTCATTGAAGGTGAATGCTCCACCTCTATCAGAACTCAAAAACTTGATTTTCATATCCATTTCATTCTCAACCATAACTTTAAATGCTTTGAACCTATCTAGGGCTTCAGATTTTCTTTAAGAAAAGTAACCCATGTCATTCTAGAATAATCATCAATCAAAAGAATGAAATACCTATCATCTTGAAGACTTCTTACTCTTGTAGGACCACAAAGGTTTGTATGCACCAACTCCAACAATCAGGTAGAAGATTGTTCTTTTCCTTTGAAACTTCTTGTTTTCTTTCCAATTTGACAGTCCTTGTAGAAATCATTGATAGGCTTTGTAATCTTTGACAAATCTCACTTCTTGAACTAAATAGATTCTTACTAGATTGTCAAAATTAATGTGACATCCTCCTATATGATAGCATCCTTTCATTAATCTGAGTCATGAAACAATTACCATCAGCACCCTTGAGCTGATAAATATTTCCATCTATCCTTCTTCTAGTAGCAATCATAGTTTCATACCCTTTTCTGATCTCACATCCACCATCCTGAAACATAAGATTGTATCCTTTGCTACAAATTTGTCCAACACTCAAGAGGTTATGCCTTAAACCCTTAACATAGTAAACATCATTGGTATTATTCTTGCCATCAAAATTGATTGAACCTATTCCACATATCTTAGCACCTGAATCATCACCAAATCTAACAAGTCCTCCATCATACTTTTCAAGTTTAACAAACTTACTCTTGTCTCTAATCATATGGTTAGAGTGTCCACTATCAATGATCCATTAATAGTTCTTATCTTGTTTGGCATGAAAGGTAGATACCAAAGTACCTAAACAGTCTTATCTTTTCTCGTCGAAGGGAATTCCTTCACACATATTCCAGAGTTAGCAGAAACATATTCATATTTTAGAGCCATGAACAAGCATTCATCATCATCATCTCCATAATAAGATTCATCATCAAAAATACTTGCATCTTCTCTAACATAATAGCTTTTCTTGATCATCTTACCTCTGTTCTCCTTGTTTTTGTCATTCACAACTTTGTTTGGACATCTTGAAGCATAGTGACTTATCTTTCCACAACTAAAACATTTGAAAGGCAACTTACCTTTGTACTTACTAGTACCATTTTGAATTCTTCTCACAAAGTTAGATTCCACATCATCAAGATCCTCTTCATCTGATTCTTTAGTCTTCTCTGATTCTCCATCTTTAAAAATAGTCTCAACTTTTGCACCGTTATTTGTACCAAATTCCCTTATTTCAAAATGTAGTTAGAGAACCATATAATTGATCTCTAGAATATTGATCTAGATTTGCAACTTCCTCAACAGAAAAAATTTTATGACTATAAGCTTTAGGTAGGGTTCTAAGATTTTTCTTTGCCACTTTTGATTCTTTGACTTTTCTACCAAGACCTCTGATGGAGTTGACCGGTTGATCTACCCTCTACTTGTAGCTTGTAATGTTTTAATCTTCAAACATTCACAAGTTCTCAAAGGGTAAACCCACAATAGTGGGTTACAATTTTTCAAATGAAGAAAAATTAGAAATTCCCATCAAAAAATTTAAAATGGTTTATCCCTTCTAATGAAGGGGGTTCGAATGAACCACCCCCCTTCTAATGAACCCCCCCTTTGAATGAACCACCCCCCTTCTAATGACCCCCCTCTTGCACCATATAGGGGGGTTCAAATGAACACCCTTTTTTCACCTTCCCCTCCACCATTTCAAAATTTATGCATTTTTTTGACTATAGAAGCTTGGGAAGGAGGTGCAAATGGAGTCAAATTGATAAACTAAGTTGGATGATTGTAGTGATCGAAATGTGCTTTCCAACAACTATAAATTTAATATATTTTGTTTTTATTTTATATTTTATATTTTAGTTTTATTGTACATAGGTTTTTCACCAAACATCAAATTCAGTGAAAAATCATTGAGGAAAAATAGTAAATTTGAGGAAAAAAATTTGAAAAATATACACGAACTAGGTATTCATGTCCTTGTTCGAACAAAAAAAGAAAAATTGAATTTCAATACATACCAAAAATGTTATGTGAGCTGAAGTGTACCTATGTCTAAATTATAAATGTTTTGAATTCAAAACTTAATTAAAAGAAAAATATTCAACAAAATTCTATGAAACAAAATGAAAGCACTAGATACTTGTGTTACCAATCTAAATTCAAAAGAATAAGAATATTATCCTTTATAGAAAAAAAGTTATGCGAGCTGAAGTACACACCACTTTTTAAAAATGTTGTTTACTATTAATAACTAGTCAAAGGAGACGCAAAAAAATTATAATTTAATTTCATTTTTTTTAAAAAAAATACATTTAAAATCTGCAGACAAAATCTCACAAATCACTAGTTTACATCATTTTCAAATTCCTAATAGTTTACCTACTATAAGTGTTAGAAAATGAAGTTTTCTCTGAAAATGTTGATTTCAATGTCAAGTTTGGCCAAAAAGTGTAACCCATTATTTGGGATGACCCCAAATGTGATCTTCATATTTTTCATCTTAGCTTGTTTAACCTTATCATCTCCTTCATAAATTCTTTACAACTTTGTCTAGATTTCTTCTGCAATTTTCAAGTTCATAACTTTCACTAATTCAAAGTTCGTAAGACTACTTAAGATCTAGCATACCTTGCTTTACTATTGCTTTCATAGGCCTTTATTTCAGCTTCAATTATTGGACCATTTATTGATATAGTATATCCATTTTGAACTGGTTTCCAGACATCATATCCTAGATAAGTCAAAAATCCTTCCATCCTTGTTTTCCATAATGCATAGTCTGTTCCATAAAACATAGTGTTCTCCTTCTTGTGTACCATCCTAGATCCACCTTAAGTGGTTAGCTTTTTCCAAGGAGCCTTGCTTTGATACCAATTGTTGAATGCACAAGACAAATGAGAGGGGGGTGAATTATTTGTACCTTAAAAATTCAAAACCCTCATACATATTCAGATCCGCATACATTCATATTAAACCCTTAAATCTGTTATGATAAATTATCATGAAAATCAAATAAAAAAAATTGAAACCACTTAACACCATACACAAGAGAACACTAGATTTACGTGGAAAAGCCAAGAAGGGAAAAACCACAGTGAGGATTAGCTCACAATATAAGTAATATCAACACCAAATACAATAGGGCTCACTACTGGAGGGCTCACTGCCCAAAGAAAGAAAGGATCATTGCTAGAATAGAAAAGAAGATAGAGAAGAAATGTTACACAGAGAAAAGCATCTCAATGCAATAGAGAATCTTCCAAAATGTCACCATGTTCACCTTTGTAGGCTGATTGAAGAATTGTAGAAACCTTTTTCTCACTACATCCAATAATGTAACACATGAAAGCTGTCACTAAACTTCTCAATTTTGCAGTCTAACACTCTGTAATTCACATCATTCACATCTCTCACATCTATCTCATCATCCCTCAACAACTCAACTCTTATTTATACCGTCTTAAGCCTTGAAACCCTTCTTCAAGGTCAACGAATTTTTTTTCCCATGGTGGATAGAATTGAAAGTGGACCAAATAATTCCTTATTTGGGACCCAAATCTATAACACCACTCACCCAATTGCATCTATAAATAATAATCATTCACCGCAATTAGTGTAAACACCAGGTTGACTGTTACCCGTGCAAACAACATTAAAATTTTAAGTACATGTTTCCTTAAATCCAAGGACAACTTGTGAACCACACATCATGCTTGAACATGATCTAGAATATCCCTCAAACACTCTGAAATCTATCAAACTCCTTCACAACAACTTCCACCTGAAGAATGTACATACCCAATACATCTAGACAACTCTACCATACACTGTTACTTGAGAAACTAACTTTCGAAGCACCAAAAATCAAACCAACTTAACTAAACAAATATACCAACACTTTAAACACTCCTTTAGACCCACAATATGTGAAACCACTCTATGGAGAAACACAGAACAAAGGTGTTTCTCCTAGACACCTCTATAATGCACAATTCATGCATAGGTGAACACAACTTCTTCTGTACAATGATCCAACACACTAAATTCTAGATATAACACCTCTAAAAATCCCTCACTAACATATCAAAAATGCATAGGCAACTCTTTAACCTTGAAGAAATATGGAGCAACAAAAGAACACAACTCTATAACTTAGAACAACACTGCAACACACTATTTCCTCTTTTTATCAAATTTTCTCAAAAGAGCTTGGAAACCAAGCACTAGAGACACATCCTCATCATCTTCAACACTTCCTCAACACAACTAAACCAAATGCAACATAGCAACTCAACCACATATCCATAGACAAAAGATTATCACAACAACACTAGAGGTTGAGACCTGTAGCTTTACTAATGACAACATAATGCAACTAATCAAAGCATGGATAACATCAACTACTCATACTCTTGCAACATTCTCATACTTGCAACATAGATGACCAACTAGATGATTATAAAAACCTTGCAAAGATTTTGCATAGTGTGTTTTTACAATAATAAAGGATTTATGTTCAAGTATATCCTTGGATTAATACATAGAATCATTTAATATTCTATAAGTTTTATTATTTATTTTAATACATGAGTAGAGTCTAATTTACTTATGTATTAAAAGAGGTATACTCTTCAATGAGGCTTTCATTAAGGTGCCACAATGAAACCTTATTCATTACATATTTTGAATGAGTCCTTAACTCTTTTTCCCTACTAGAATTTTGGAATTGATCTTCTATTGACTCTAGTTCTCATAACATCAACACAATAAACAAATTCAATCATAATCACTTTCTTTTAGCTATGGTATTTTAGTTTCTCCATGCTTCCATGTATGAGTGCATAAAAAAATATGGGTTGCTCACCTATAATGTACACTCTCTTCATGATAAGCATTTTCTACTATGCAAATCTATATAGATTTGTATTTCTAAACCAATGCATAGGTAGATTGTGAAAACAAGAATTTGGATACACCATGCAATGTGTATGGTTTGTGGTAAGGTGATTATTTAGTCCTTGTAATATCATATAACCTAGCACCTTAGAGATTATCCCTTGGTCTTGTAGAACGAAAAATGGAAGAGTTACTACTAACCTCAATAATTGTCCCACAATTGCCCAATTTGAACATAGGTTTTATACTACTCTTCATAGGTTTGACACCCTTGACACCTAGGAGACTATTCATCTTTATGGATTTGGAACTTACAACTCAAATCAACAATAGGAGGTCCATTAGTAGTTATGTGTTTTGTCTATTTGTTGAAGCTTTTAAATAAATGAGTAAGAGGTAAGCTATGATTTCTTTATATATAATTGAATTCAATTACAAGGCTAATATATATGCATGTAAAGAGATAGTTTGGTTAAAGAGGCTGTTCTTAGGTATCTATTTTACTATATCTTGCAAGTTTAATAAAGTTATACTATAAAAATACTATCAATTTAAGGAGTTGGGTTGACATACATTATGTAATTATTTTTATTTAATTTAAATACAAGCTAGAATACCCTTTTGGTGGTAGATTTTTTTCTTGAAAGGGTTTCTCCATTTAATTGTAATGTTTCATATTTGTTTGTTGATTTTAATTTCCTATTATATTCCTCTCCTTTTCTAATCAATGGTTAGTCAGCTTGTACTTTGTGTTGGATTATGACGAAAAAATAAAATTAGAAAGAAAGCATAGTTTATCTTTTGGAAAGATAAGGGAATTAAAACAAAGGCTTATCTTTGGAATCATTTGGAAAAGATAAAGATTTAAAACAAAAGATAAAGATTTAAAAACAAACAAAATAAAATAAAAACAAAGCTGGATTTTTCTATGTTCAACAAAAGTTGAAGATAGTATTTATATCTTACTATTTTGAAGGATAAATCATATTGTAATAAATTGTAATTGAAGAGCAACAATTGTGTGAAAGTTGTAATCAATTTCTTTGAGAAATAAGAATACCGATACTTTTCCCTGTGGATGTTTCCTTACCTTATTGTCAAGGTTTTACCATGTAAATCTATGTCTTGTTTATTATTTTGTTATTTTATTTCATTTTCTTCATTAATACTTTGCAATTAATTTGTGCTACAATATTATTAGCTTTTTGGGTTTTACGTTTCTTTTTACACAACAAGTGGTAACAGAGCAATTATTTTGCATCTATTGTTAGGATTTGGTGTTTGTTTTGTAGCATCATATGGAAAAGGTTTCAAATGCTATGTTCGAGGTTGATAAATTCAATGGGAAGAATAATTTTGATCTATGTAAGCTCAAGATGTGTGATTTGTTGGCACAACAAGGATTGTGCAAAGTGTTGGTTGGAAAATCAAAGAAACTTGCAAACATGACTGATGAAGATTGGGAGGATCTTTATAGAAGAGGTCTAAGCAAAGTTCAGTTATGTTTAGTAGATGATGTTCTTTTTAATTTATTGTTGGAGAGGATACAACAATGGGGAATATGATAGCAAGGAAGTATGGAGTAAAATTGAGATTCTTTATACATAGTCAAAGTCCTTGACAAATCGGATCTACTTGAAGAGGCAGCTGTATAGTTTGTGAATGAAGGTATAAAAATTGCTGATCATTTAAATATTTTCAATACTCTTATATGTTAATTAACTAGTATGCATGTAAATGTCAAAGATGAAGAAAAGGAAGTTGCATTATTGTGTTCATTGCCTGAATCTTGGAACCAAGTCACTTCTATTAGCTTTAGCACAACATACACCCTTGAATTTGATTCTATTGTGGGAGCCTTGTTGTCTAAAGAGTTGTGAAGGAAACCTAACATAGAAACCTCCACATCAGAAGCAATGGTTGTTAGAGGTCAATCCACAGAATAAGGGGAGGATTCGAGAGGTACATCTAGATCTAAGTCAAAAATCAAAAAAAAGGGTAAGGGAAAATGTTGGTATTACAATAAATTAGGGCATCTCAAGAAAGATTTTTGGAAGAGGAAAGAAGATAATGATAACTCCAAAAAGAAAGAAACTCTAGTTGAGTCAAGTTCAGGTACAGTTGATGATGTTTTATCTATTTGTAACTCCTTACAGTATCATGAGGAGTGGTTGTTATATTTTGGTGCTTCTAATCACACGTGTCCACATAAGAATTGGTTTTCTTCTTACCAAGCTATTGATGACGGTATTGTTCTTATGATAAATAATGTTTCTTGTAAGACTGTTGGGATTGGGAGCATTGAGATTAAAATGTTCGATGGTATTGTGAGGACACTAACAAAGGTAATACATGTGCCAAAACTTAAAAGGAATTTAATTTCCTTGGGAGTTTTGGATTTTGGAGGTTATAAATTTACAAGTCAAGGATGAGATCAATGAAAGTGTCCAAGGGAATTTTGGTGGTCATAAAGGCTACAAATATTAGAAACCTTTACAAGCTAGAAGGGAGTATGATAATAAATGAAGCAATAGTGGTATTTGAGGAAGAAATTGAATCTAATCATTTAAGGCATCAATGACTATGTCATATGAGTACAGGAAGAAGGGCACATTGAGGCCGAGTAGGAAGCAACCAATACCCTGATGAACCTGAAGTTTGAATCAAAGGGCATAGTATATAGGGGTGGTAATAGAACAGGTTGATCTCTATAGTTAAATTACAGTATGATCCAAAACAATAAGTCATTTTATATAGTTTATAAATACCTCAGGTTGTATGGGCATGTGCAAGTTCATGGGGGTCCAAAAAGTGGCAATGAGGAAAAAAATGCATTTTAACTTTGTCGAAATTGTGAAAAAAAATGTTGACTTTTTGTATGGGTTGAGTACAATATCCGTTCTGGTTTGGTTTAATACCAAACCAAAACAAATATCTGTTTATAAAGGATATCTATATTGAAACAGATATCCATTATAAATAGATATTTGTTTCTCAAAATTAATTTTCATCAATTTATGCAAACAAAATGGGTGAAACAAAACAGATATATCCGTTTTGAAAAGCACAAAAAGCACACTTCAGTAAAATGGGCATAACTTTTGTGTTATTGATCAATTTTTTTTTTTACAGGCATTGGAAAGGTGATTTAGAGATCTACACAATGAATAAGATTATTTTTATAGATTGAGCACAAAAAATTAATTATAATCATTTTAATTTCTTCAAGTTTTAAAATTTTAAATTCTCATAATTCTTGCATACAAAGTATTTTTAAATTTTTTTTTTTGCAATAATCATCCTAAATGACTTGAAACATTAAAGAAGTAATAAATAATGAAAAATTGTATTTTTTATTAAGGAAAGTAAAAATTTGCATAAATCATCATAGAAGACCTCCTTGTTTTCTTTGATCCTATGCGCACCTTTATCCAAGTTGAACAAGGAGAACATATATATCTCTCTCTCTCCCTCTATCTATTTAGCTATCTCTCCCTCTCTCCCCCTCTCCTTCATTTACCCTCTCTACCAATCTCTCCACTTTTCCCTTACTCTACCTTTATCTATATCTATCTTCTCTCTCTCTCCCTCTCTACCTAGCTCTCTCCCTTTCTCTTCCCCTCTATCTTTCACAGGTTATATATATATATATATATATATATATATATATATATATATATCTCTACATATCTCTCCCTCTTTTTGTCTATATCTCTCCCTATCTCCCTCTATATGTATCACTCCATATTTCTATATCTCACTACTTCTATCTCTCTCTCTCTGTCTCTCACTCCCTCTCCCTCTCCCTTCCTCTATCTATTTATATAATCTACATTTTCATCAAATTATCTCCATATATCTCTTTCACATATATATACAAACACAACCTATTTATGCCTCCCTATATCTATCTCTTTGTCTATGTCCCTCTCTCCATATCTCTCCTTATCTCTATTACTTGTCTCTATCACCTCCTTGCTCTCTCACTCTTCCCCCCTATATATATATATATCTCTATCTCTCTCTTTATATCTATCTATATCTCATTATCTCTACCTCTCTCTCTCTCTCTCTTACTCATTCTCTCTCTCCCCATCCCTTTCTATCCATATATTTCTATATGTCTATCTCCCTATCTATCTATCTCTCTATATCTCCTCTATCATTATCTCTCCCTCTTTCCCTATCCCACTAGTAAATATATTGTTATATCTCTACCCCTCTTCTTCTCTCTCTACCTCTCAACCTATCTCTCTCATTTTCTCTACCTCTATCTCTCTATCTACATCCTCTCTATATATTTCCCACTCTCCCTCCCTTTATCTCCCCCCTCTCTATCTCTCCCTCTTTATCTCTCTCCTTTTCTCTCCCTCTATCTCTCTATCTAGGGTACCTGGAGAGACAGGTAGGGAGTGGGAGAGACCTAAGAGAGAGAGAGGGAGATAGGGAGTGGGAGAGACCTAAGAGGGAGAGATACTTCAGAGGGAGAGAGAGAGAGATAAAGGGATGGAGGGAGAGAGAGAATTGAAAGGGAGAGAGGGAGAAAGAGATAAAGGGAGGGAGAGGGAGAGATACTTGAGATGGAGAGTTATATATTTAGAGTGGGAAGGAGACACCTGAGAGAGAGAGAGAGGGAGTGGAACAGAGAGAGACTTGAGAGGGAGGTGGAAAATGAGAGAGAGAGAGAGAGAGAGGGAGAGAGAGAGAGAGAGAGAGAGAGAGAGAGAGAGAGAGAGAGAGAGAGAGAGAGAGAG
>VDFB02353493.1:354882582-354944530 GCA_007258455.2 Sequoia sempervirens
TCTTCTCAATTTTATCTCGAATCCAAAGCCACATTTCCTTCAAGTCTGGATCCACAACAAAGGGAATCCCAAGATACCTAACTAGCTTATGAGGACCTCCCCATTGAAGTCCATACTTAATAATCCAGTCTGGGGGTCGATCCATCCAACCCAACAACCAAGACTTAGATGGGGCAAGCTTTGCACCTGAAGCTAAAAAAAATAGATCTAATTTCCTCATTAAATTAGCAAAGTTCCAATCTTCCAACTCAAGCAGAATGGAAGTATCATCAAAAAATTGGAGATTGAGAAGCTCATTATCATCCGGTAATCTAACTCCTCTTACCCTTGGAATTAAACCATTCTCCCTTAACAGATAATGGAGAGCATCAGAGGCAATGAAAAACAATGTTGGGGCCAAGGGGCAGCCTTGCCTAATGGATCGCTCCAAAGGGATCTCTTGAGTGGGTACACCATTAACCTCAACCTAAGTAGAAGCATTACAGAAGAGAGTTATAACCATTTGATAGAAGGCCTTGGGGAAACCAAAAGATTCCAACATCATCAGTAGGAAATCCCATTCAACCCTGTCATAGGCCTTCTCAAAATCAAGGAGCATCATTGCAACATTTTGGTTTGAAGTTTTAGCCCAATTCAAGGCCTCCCAACTAGTGATCAGGTTCTCAAGAATATACCTTCCTTTAATGAAACTAGTCTGTGTAGAATTTATAATATGAGGAAGGATACTGGCCACCCTGTTAGCCAAAATTTTGGCCAAAATATTATAGGACACATTTAAAAGAGTAATAGGTCTCCAATTCTTGATCAGAGACCTATCACCATCCTTAAGAATCAACTTGATCACACCTTTATTAATCTTGCTACCAAGAGACCCCTTCTCAAAGGCTTCCCTATAAACAAGAAGAAGGTCCTCATAGATCCACTCAAAGAAGGTTTTGTAGAACTCAGCCGGAAGCCCATCAGCCCCAGGGGATTTATCATCCCTTAGAGATAAAATGGCCTTCTTAATTTCTTCAAGTGACACCTCTTTCCCCAATTCTTCTGCCACGTCCTCACTAATCTTCTTTGGGATGAGACATTTGATGTGTTTCCTAGCTTGAAAATTGTCCCTCCCCTCTTTTTCTGAAGAGAAAATCCCTTTATAGAACTAGAAAAAGTGATTCCTTATCTCGTTTTGATTAGACAACGAGGATCCATCCACAGAAATGAAGTCAATCTGCTCCTTGACCTATTTTTCCTTAATATACCTAAAAAATAAATTGGAACCTTTATCTCCATTTTCTAACCAATTCATCTTAGCTTTGACCTTAAGGCCTTTGATTCTACTATTCTGGAGCCTTCTAAGAGAGTCTCTAGCTAAAGCCAACTTTTCAAGAAGGGCATCATTTGTAGGGTTGGACTGCAACTCTAGTTCTGCTTGGAGAAGATTATCTTGAAGCAAGACCTCCTTTCTTCTACAATCCTTTTCTCTCTTCCTCCCAATGGTTTGAAAGAGGATTTTCCATCCTTCTGTGCTAGCAACCCATCTCTCAATGGGTGACATAGACTTGAGCATCCATTTGTTGATTTTTCTAAGACACAAGATAGCATTCTTATAGTCAACATCCCTCAAGAGATTGGTATTCAAACAAAAACTGTTACTGTAACCAACAACTTTAGGTAGACCATCCCTCAAACAAAAGGAAGCCCTAATAGGATGATGGTCTGAAAGAGTGAAGGGGTAGACCTCAATTTTGCAACCATCTTTCATCAATGAAGTAGAGAAGAAGTCCTTACTAATATACAACTATCCAATCTGCAATAGATTCTTCTACCCCCTTTCTGAGCATTGCACCAGGTAAACTGGATTGCATGGGTGTTCTTCTTCTGACCTTCAATAGGATCTTCAATCCTAAGTCTAGATTTTGTCCTCTGCCAGTAGATCCTTTCATTTCCCTTCCAATCCCAGCCTGTACCCCCCATTTGTCCTCATCCTTCTCCACAAAATTGAAATCACCTCCAATAATCCACGGGACATCTTGCAGAGAATAAAGCCAGTTCCAAAGTAGGACTCTCTCTCTATAATAATTGGATGCATATAATGAGTAAACTCCAAAACACCTTGAGTCTTTCTTTATAATCACCCACACTACTCTGTTACAAGGGGAGACCCCAGAGTTGGTCACATATTGGGCCCAAGTATTAGCAACCAAAAGAGAAATAACCCCTTTACCCTTATCATTTTTGGTAGCAAATTGTGAAGAATCCTTCCAAATAACCCTCAAGCTTGTTTCCAAGGAAAAATCAACCACCTTAACTTCTTGCAACATGATGAAATATTTCTCCTTTTTCTGAGCAAGGAACCTCCTAACCACATGTTTCCTATCAGGGGACTATTGATGGGTCGGATGAGCACAACAACAGTAAACATAATATTACTATTCTGCTCTCCTGAAAGAGAAAGAATAACACATGGATATCTAACTCCCAAGGTCTTGGTAATTAGTTCTTGACTGTGCTGATTTCACTCAATAGTTGATGTGAACTGTAATGTTCAAGGGGCCTGCTGGTGTTGAGCTTCTAGATTGTTCTAAGATCAAACATAAATTTAAACCTACTTTAACTGGTGGTTTTAAAGAAATAGAAAAAAGATAGACCAAAGCTTGTGAACTGAAGAGAATGTTAATTCATCCAACTTAATCAAACTTGTTACCTTTCAAGGAATTTCTAGCAAAAACTGTAGAACAAAATTAACTTGTGATTAACACACAATTTCGTTCATTCACAGTGCTAACTTCAACAGCAGATTGTAAATCATCATTTAGAAAAAACATGGGGTAAAATTTCATTCCTTGAAAGCTTTCCAAATCAAATAATTAACCCAAGATAAATACCATTCTAGAACACAATATGAAGTAGATTTAAATTTGGTTGCTTCTACTATTGGTGAAACAGATAAACAACATTTACAAATCTGGTACAATCACCAGTGTACAGAAAACGCATGTCTTCAAATTGTCTCCACCTATACTAAGGAAATTTGAAAGATACATCACCTCCTTCTACTAAATTTAACTCCTACTCTATTGATACTCTTAAGTTTCTCTACCTTCTAACCTTAACCTAGAAGACAACAAGAAGATCCCATTACAAAGAAACAAGATATAGTTCTGTCTCTATCTTTCAAAAAATCCCTATTGTTCAAAAATATCTGTATATCCATGTGTCTCTGAAATCTCTCTACTACTTGTTCTTTTTTTGTTCCTCCTTTAAAAAGAGGAGAAAGTGCCATATATACAAAACGTGCCAAAAAAGAAAGTGTTGGCTCCCCTTTTTTTTAGGGTTTAAAAAAATATCCCTCCTAAGAAGGGTTGACCCTCAGATCTTTTGGAATAAAGTTAATGTTGCATTCAATGTGCATCCCTCTGTCCATGTCGGTGAAGGATCACCCTTAGGAGTAGCCCTTAGATCTTTTGCAACCATCACATTAACTTTTGGCCTCCGTGTCCACCCTCGAACTTCCTTGCAGAGCTGCTTTGAATGTTCTAAAGCACTACCATAAATGTCAATCTACCTTTGCCAATAGACATCACAGCTGTCCTCGAGACTCATAGTTTCTTCCCTTTCGGCTTTCTTCTTGCTCTAGATCCTTTTGCAAGTTCACCCCCTTGAGAGACAACATCCAAATTTCATGTAAGATCCCCACACCATTGTTCACTGAGCCAATCCATCACTTTTGATCTCAAAGTAATTCCATGTCATTTATGCTCTATTGATCTTCCTCACAAGAATAGTCAATCAATCAAACTACCAATGGTTCGCCTTCAGTCTCCCCTGATTGGTTGAAAAAATACCCATTAGGATCTTCAGGCATTTAAAAGCTATTCAAACAAAATCACATGTTAGTGAGACACTAGCCGTGTCTCCCCGATGCGATTATACTCCACAAGAGTGATCTACATAGCTTAGAACTATCGGTGAGAGTTCATATCAAGCTGCAAAAGTTATATCGATATCCCAAAATTGTCGGCAAGACTATTGTTATCGGCCAAACATCATAGCAAGCCCCTAAGAGTCATATCGCTATGCTCCTCCATTGGCAAGACATCCGCATTTGGCAAGACATCGTTTAGTCGGCAGGAGGTCATAGCGGGTTCCCATTAGTCACACTGAAGGGTGAAACCATCGGTGAGACTCTTCAGTCGGCAAGACCTCATATCAAAGACAAACCATTCAACCAAGAGTCTTACCGAATTCATATATTGATCGGCAAGACTTTACCCCATCGGCAAGAGGTTACTTCGAGACTGTTCCACTTTGGCGAGACCACACCTAGTCAACAAGAGGTCATAGTGGGCGACAAGAGTCATACTACAATATCCTCCCATTAGTGGGACAATCTCATATTGACAAGACATCCCCCCAAGCTCAAAACATTACACCAAAGGCACCATCCTTCAGCAAGACCAACAACCATCAGCGAGACATCATGTCAAACTCAAACCATTTCGGTGAGACTCCACCTTGTCGGCAAGAATTCTTCCTGATGACAAATCCTTTCAGCAAGAGTTCCATTTGTCGACCAAAGGTCACACCGAAGAAAAACCATTCTTCCTTGACACTAACCTTGTGAACAATCGTCGGTGAGAGGTCTTCGGTCGGAGAGAGAAAGAAAACTTCACGGTGACCAAAATGTCTCAGTGACTTGAGGATTTCAAATGAATAGAACACACTGCTAGTCGGCAAGACATTCAGCTGGTCTTAGCGACTTTCTTCTTTGAAGATTTTTATGCCAAATCTGATTGAGGCATGCTTTCCAACTGACTTGAGAAATAGCATCAGATGTATGATTTAATCCTACATAAAAATGCCTCCATTAGTCCTCAAAAGCATATAAAATATATCATTTTTTATCATTTCACTCAATTTTAACAAAAATAAACCCAACTTTGGTTGAGGTAGAACCAAAATATGATAGAAAAAAATACAGACTTAGGATGAAAACAAAAGAACTCCTAAGTCCAAACCAAACAATGAAAGGCGAAGAAAACAAAAGAAAAAGGGGGACCCATTTTATTCTAGAATAAAATGGGGTGGTTATGCAAGGCATAACAAATGGCGACTCGACTGGGAAAATGGTTTAACCATTTTCAAGAAACTGAAGGATTCAACCACCTAGAACTCCTGGTTTATGAACATCACAACTCTAGTTGGGTCAGTTTTAACAACCAAGGTTGAGCTAGAATCTTGAATGTAAATCAACACTAGCTACCCCTAAATCTATGTGTATGCTTGATGGTGCATCATCCTTTTATAAAGTTTTCCTCATCTTTTGAACAACAATGTGCAAGATTTGAATTACATGAGTTTATTCCCTTTAGCTATTGTGTAATGATATCTTGGGCATTGCTCCACTGTCAGTCAAGTGTTCATAGCCCTGATGGAGTTACCTCTAGTTTTCCCACAGCATTGCTCTACTGCCAGTCAGGCATCCATAGCCCAAGTAGAGATACTAGAATCACCCATTCATATTGAGTTTTCTTTTCTTTTAGATAGTTTTTTTTCTTTCTTTTCTCTTGGAGTTTCAGATATTTCATTTAATTTTTCTCTCAATATGTTAGATGTTTGACATCTATTCTAGGTTGAAAACTACCATGGACCTCATAACAGCATCTAGGGGATCAGATTTTTCACTCAAATCTTACAACACTATCACCCTAGGAAAAATATACCATTACAAAAGGAGATGATCTTGATGACTTGTGACATATTCAGAGGTAGATAATGAAGATTGTTTACTTCGCACCTTGTTTTCAAGACTTTCCACAACTCTTATTGATAATGGGCATAAAACCATGAATTTATGACAAAATCATCCAATCAAAAATCTTGAAAATATCTAAACCACTTCTCTCCTAATAACCAAAGTATACTTCAGATAACAACCCACCATTTGAAGATGGAAAGAACAAAGAAACCCCAAAGAACTAAACAAGATAGACACAAAACAAGAAAGGAAGCGAACAAAATGAAAGAAAGAACAAATGAACAAACAACAAAATTATTTACAAGTAGAACAACAAATTATTTACAAACAGAAAACAAACAAACTATTTACATAAATGTACAACCCAACAATATATCAAACTTTATGACTCAAAATAATGTTTAAGAAACTATCCATTGACAGGAAATGGAATAGGCTCTCTCGTTAAACTAGTCAGCTGGAAGGCATTTTCTCCTAGGATATCAGCGATTTGATAGGGACACAACCAGAGCTTATCAAATTTCTAGTGATTGCCCTTCTTTTCATTAGCTTTATCCCATAGCAACACAAGATCCAATATTCTAAAAGCCTTGATTTTGGCTCTTTTGTCAAACCAACGTTTGATAACAACTTGGTGTCTAAAGAATTGCTGCAAGGTGGCATCTCTTTGCTCTTCTAATTTCAATAAACCAAATAATATTACTTCAATCCTATCATCACTAGAGTAAAAATTCTGCATAAACTTAAGGATAGGTATTTGCAAGTGAATAGGGAACACATGATCTTGGCCATACACTAGCTTGAATGGCGAAGTCTTTAAAGTAGCCTTGATTCTAGTCCTATCTGCCCATAACGCAAATCTTAGTTGGGTATGCCAGTCCCTAGGATTGTTCTCTAACATTTTTTTAATTACCCCCAAGAGATTCTTATTAGTTGAAATTGTAACTCCATTTCCTTGTGGGTAATAGTTTGAAGAATACTTTAAAACAATTTTGTGATCATAAGCCCATGAAATGAACTCAGCAGAAGAAAAGGAAGAGCCATTGTCACATACCAATGCGAAGGGTACTCCAAACCTAGTTGTGATGCATTCGGTGAGGAACTTGATTACTACCTCCATTGTGCTTTTCTTCCAAGGTATAGCCTTTGTCCATCTTGTGCAGTAATCCATGGTAGTTAAAATAAATTTGTGTCTTGCAGAAGAATTTGGGTTAATTACCCCAATAAAATCTAGTGCCCATTGGGCAAATGGCCTTACCTCATAAACAGGCTGCAATGGCATGGCTGAATGACATTCTTTTGATGCAAAAATTTGGCATATGTGACATGTTCTTACATGTTGATGGGAATCTTTGAATACACACGACCAGTAATAACTAGATCTAAGGATCTGATGTGCTAACAAATCTACAGAACCATGACTTGTGCCATGTTTCCCATGAAATTCTGCAATCACATGTTTAGCCTCTTGCTGATCAAGGCATCGTAGGTAAACTCCCTCAAAATTCTTCCTATATAGCAATCCTCCTTTGAGCATATAATGGGAGATTTTCATTCTCAGTGCTCTCCTCTGAGTGGTATTCAGTCCCTCTAGGCACCGATTGTTGAGCATGAAATAGATGATATCGATATACCAAGGGTCATTGGAAAAGGATAGCGTTGTGTATTACTGACAAATAATGTTCTCACCAACATCGGCTATGGATTTAGACAGGCCTAGACCTCAGACAAGTTTCATAGGGAAAATCTCCAGATTGAACTCTTGCAAAATGGTCATACATTTCCCCCTTCATTCTCCCAACTCGCTTTGCATGAGTAGAGACTTTACAATAGCATCAAGAACTACAACAATATTTGACTTCGGAGGATGTAATGTCTGAACTTCTTGAAAGCTCTAACTAGCACAAAATCTTGTTTTTTAAGAGGTGAGTACTTAACTTCGACATTCTTAAACAAAGAACTCATGAAAGCAATCGGCCTCTCCTCTCCCTCTTCTCTTCGTTGAGTTAGGACAGCTGCACAGGAGTGTTCAAAAGAAAAAGAATAAATATAAAATGGCTTCAAGTAGTTAGGGCTGGTGAGGAATAGTGCTACCGAAATGGATTGTTTGACTTGAGAAAAAGCAACCTTTGCCTCGTTACTCCATTCTATTCTAGCATCTTTCTTCATCATTTCATTCAATGACTTTACAATTTATGCAAAACCTGTGATAAAATTTCTCACAAAGTTGATCTTTCCAAAGAAATATCTCATCTCCTTCTTACTTCCTGGCCTGGTTATCTTCAGAATGGACTTAACTCAGTCTAGATTGATTGATATTTCTCTTTCCGAGATTACGTGTCCCAAAAGTTTCCCTTCAGAAACCCCGAACACACACTTTTTAGGATTCAAGGAGATGCCATACTGGATACACCTTTCAAGAACTTTAGCCAAGTCTGTAGCATTATTTAGTCTATCTTTAGAGAATACTATCAAGTCATCCATGTAGACGATGATGCATTTACCAATCAAATCTTTGAAAGCTATGTCCATGGCATGTTAGAAATTTTCTCCAGCGTTTATAAGACCAAATGGCATCCTTCTATAAGCAAACGTTCCCCACTTAGTAGTGAAGGCTATCTTCATTATGTATTCATAATTAACAATCACCTAATTGTATCCAAAATAACCATCTAGGAATGATATCATCTGAGACCCATTGACAGTCTACAAGACTTCATCTAGAGAAGGGAGTGGGTAATTGTCTATTTTTGAAGCTCTGTTCAGATTCCTGAAGTCTACACATAACCTGATCTCTCCATTTTTCTTATGGACTAGAACCAAGTTAGCCACCCATGTTGAATGTCATATAGTGAAGATTATTCTTCTAGAAAGAAATTTATAAACTTCCTTAAAGATTAGTGGTTCAATCAGGGCGTTGACAGGATGTTGTTTCTGCCGAAATGGCTTAGCTTTAGGCTTCAAAGGAATAGTATGAGTTATCATTGAAGCATCAAATGTCTTTAGATCTTCATACCCCCAAGCTATTGCTGCAATATCCTTCTTCATTGCCCCCAGTATTTTTTTTCTGATTGCATTAGGGCAAGCTTTCCCTATGTAAACATTTCTTTCAGGGCCAGAGTCAACTAGGTTAATAGTTTCATATTCACCTCCTTTATCTTCGGCTGATATCTTCTCCTGAGCCCTTGGGCCTGAATCAATTTTTTTTTTTTAGGCCACCATTCCCTTGGGAATGCTATTACTTTTTAAATTGAGGACCCCCTCTGTATCACAGTCTTCGGGGTTATAGTTTCCTTGATCTTTGTAGGACTCATCAATGATATGTCCTTCAAAAACATCTGAGCTTGTTAGAAAAGAAAGGATATGTCAATCATTATCAAAGACCTAAAATTTCTTGATGTTATTAGGAACAACCAGGGTGGAAATCAACTCTACTAAGAATATCTTAAGCTTGGATCCTTGCATGGGTTCCAGGGCACTTGCGGCAACAACTAATGAATCAGCTATTTGATTTTCCTCTCTAGGGATTAAACTAATCCCAAAAGCATCAAAGTCTTCAATCAGGTTCCATACCCAATTTATATAAGCTGCCAGCCTTTTATTGTGACATGTGTATTGGTTGCACACTTGCTTGATAGCTACCTCTGAATCTCCTTTAACCATCAAGGAAGTAACTTTCTTCTTATGTGCGAACATCAGCCCCCGAGCTAAAGCTTCATATTCTGCTATGTTGTTAGTGCATCTAAACTGCAACCTATGAGAAGCAAATAAAGTTTTCCCTTTTGGGTTGGTTAATTCAATCCCAACACCACAGCCTATTTTAGACTTGGATCCATCAAACGTGAGGGTCCATAGCTAATCATAAGCTGGGGTTGATCCCTTTGAGGTTATTGTGGGCATTTGGATAAGATGAGCCATAGGTGGGGGCACTTGATCCTTTGCATCAAATATTGGGAAGGGGTGTTCAATAGGTTCCTCAGGTGCAATTTCCAATTCCTACTCAGATATATCATGTAATCCATGGCTATCCTCCTGATAGTCACTTGTATCTTTGATTAATCCCTTGGGTTTTGGTATACTTGTGAGTGCAGGGGTATCAAACAAACCTTGGGGTTGTTCTTCGTAACTATGTTGGTCCAGTGTTGTGACCGAGGTATGTTCAATTTGAGGAGGGATTCCCTTTGAAGTTATATTATCCCTGGTTAACATTATTGCATTTTTGGTCTCAAATAAGGAGTGATCTGGAATAGTCTCAAGGTGACTTTGGCTAGTTTCCTCAGTTTGGGAAACATGATTTAAAATACCGATGCAGGGCTGGCAAGTCAATTTGGAATGATTTTGGTAGTGTACCTGGCACCAATTAGGGAGTAGAAGACTTTGCAAATCGATATATTCCCCTAAGACCAGCTGATCCTGTTGCAACTTCTTAATCAATGCCTATTGATCAGGAAACTTTTGTGTTGACAAATCTTTAGTATCAAGAACCGAAAAGGTTAAAATTTCTTCTCTTTTATAAACCCCTATCTCGGTTTCAAAATAAGCTACCTCATTGGGCCAATCATATTCAGTGATGATGTGTTTGAGGCAAGGTTCAATTTCAATCCTAATCTACATAGGCACTCTCCTCCATGGTAGCCACATATGTGAAAAGTCGAGGGAGAGATATCCCCCTATACTTTTGATCAAATCTCTGCTCAACAACATACCATAAGTCTCAGGAATGTCTGCTACTTGAACATCTCTATTGGTTTGAATTATAGGGTCAAACCCTACTTGCACATGTATATTTCTCAATTCTCCAACTACATTAACCTCTATTTTATCAAGTTGAATGACCTTGTTTTTTTGGACAGGGTTTAGTCCCAATTTCTTGCAAATAAAAAATGGCATAACATTGCCAAAAGCCCTTGAATCTAATAGTAAATTATGTAGATTCTTCCCACAGATTCTCAAACTTAAAAGAAATGGTGGGGTAGCTACCTTGCTTTTGTACAAAGCTGCGTTCATGTCTGAGTAGATGCCACCTTGGTTTTCCCTTTTGATTTATCAACTTGTTCCAAAGCTTTCAACACTATCTCTCATTGGGCAGGGCACCACTTTAGGATGTCAAAGTATGATAAAGAGGTTTTCTGTTTCTGCATCTTAGAAACAATATAAAATTCTATGTCATAGCTTGCATTACATTTGACAGCACCAGGTGCATTACCTTTGTTATGGAAGTCAGGTGGACCTTTTGGTGGAGGAGGGTTATTATCGACACTTTGATTCAAAGGCAACATGTGATTAGGTGGTGCTAATGTGGTGAATGAACCCTTATTCTAATTTCTTAGGAAGTGTCCTCCCTTTGTCTGAAAGGCTTGGGCATCATACACATCTTCCTCTAGTTCATTCTCATTTTGCATTGGGAATGAAGGTTCTTCCTCAAAGAGGTCATAAGTCATTATTGTATCTACTAAGCCACCTTCTTTATTTGAATTCCCTTGGAACATTTGGGCATTTTCCCATGCCATCTTCATGAATTTCTCCATTTCAGGGAAGTTTACCTTGAAATGGGTTGAGTATCATGCAGCTTGCACTAGTTAGTCATAAAATTAAGGTCAGCCACATTTGCAGTATGTGACCAGTCCTCATTAGCTTGATAATTGTGAGAAACTCCACCATTATTTGGCCCTGTATTCCATTGTTGGTTGTTGTTTTTCCTCTGGTTATATCCTCTATTTTGATTTTGATAGTGTTAGTTAAGTGAGTTTTGGCCTTGATAATTTCTCTGGCTATGATTGTAGTTGTTCGAGTAATTACCCTGATTGTTATTGCTCTAATTAGGATAATTACCTTTGTTTTGAGAAGGGTTCAATCTAAGCTGAGCCATGTCATTTGTGACTTCAGAGAGAGTTTTATTTAAGTTCTCCACCTCATTTGTGAGTTGAAGTATCTTTTCACTTTCAACACTGTTAGCAACAAGTGGCTGACTAGAATGATTTGGTGTTCTAGCTTGGTTATGATGACCATGCAGACTATGATGAGTCTATGATTGTTGAAAAAAGTTAGGAGCTCCATTGGCAAAGAATGGAATAAGAGGTTGAGTCTGCAACTCAGACATAGGTCCATAATGGGAAAGAGACATCCCTAGGACAATATTGAACAAAGGGGCTAGGCTAGGCATCTGATACCCTATTGAAGGAAAACCTCCTCCCAAACTTCCTTGTTGAGAGATAATTTGTTGTTGAAGCTTAATGGCTAGATGATAGACCTTAGATAGGGAATCAATATCTGCTGGTTGATAAGTCCTTTGTAGGAACAAGCCAAGCAAAGGGTCTATAACTCTAAAGTATGCTTGAATGGAACTATTCTGAGCAACTAGATAGGGGTCCTGTAGTATCCTATACATTCGTTGAAACCTGGTATTAAACAAGGGCAAGGATTCACATGGATCTTTCCTAATGGTAGTGAATTGGTGGAACAAAATGGCTGGATGCACATAAACTCTGAACTGATTGATGAAAGCATTCTCTAGGTTTGTCCAACTCAGAATAGAACCTTGTGGAAGATTAAGATACTAGTTGTACGCCATATCCCCTAAGGAATAAGGGAACAACCTACAAAATACATCATGGTGAGATATTTGAGCTCTGGTACAAGCATCCTTAAAATCTTGTATGTGCTCTTCAACACTCCTTGATTCGCCATGAATTTATTTGGGACAAAATTTCTCAAGATTCTTAGGCATATCATGAAAGCCTCCAGGAATAGTCCCCAATGGAGACGAATTATTATGAAAAAATGCCATTGGTGGTGGTGGTGGTGGTTGAGCTAGTTGTGGGATGGGTTGAACTAGTTGTGATGGAAATTGAGATGGATTCGATGGTGGATTGATAGGTATCCACTGGGGTATTGGTGAAAAGCTTGGTGAAGTGAGTGGAGCTGACAAGGGTGGTATGGCAGTTGCCCCAATATTATGAATCTTGTGTCTTATTGGGGTCTTGAGTTCCATCAAAGGTGGTGGGTTTTTAGTTGATCGAAGAACTCTACGAGACCTTTCTAGTGAGAAAAACCCAGTATTATCCAGCTTGCTCTTCTAGGCCCTCCTTCTAGTGCCAGTTAACTGTTGATGGGTCAGATGAGAACAAAAACAATAAACAAAATATTACTATTCTACTCTCATGAAAGAGAAAGAATAAAACATGGATATCTAACTCCAAAGGTCTTGGTAATCAGTTCTCGACTGTGCTGATTTCACTCAATGGTTGATGTGAACTATAATATTCAAGGGGCTTGCTAGTATTGAGCTTCTGGATTTTTCTAAGATCAAACATAAATTTAAACCTACTTTAACTAGTGGTTTTAAAGAAATAGAAAAAAGATAGACCAAAGCTTGCGAACTGAAGAGAATGTTAATTCATCCAACTTAATCAAACTTGTTACCTTTCAAGGAATTTCTAACTAAAACTGTAGAACAAAATTAATTGTGATTAACACACAATTTTGTTCATTCATAGTGCTAACTTCAACAATAGATTACAAATCATCATTTAGACAAAACATGTAGTAAAATTTCATTCCTTGAAAGCTTTCCAAATCAAATAATTAACCTAAGATAAATACCATTCTGGAACACAAGATGAAGTAGATTTAATTCTGGTTGCTTCTATTGGTGAAATAGATAAACAATATTTACAAATCTGGCACAATCACCAGTGTATAGAAAACCCATGTCTTCAAATTGTCTCCACCTATACTAAGGAAATTTGAAATATACACCACCTCCTTCTATTGAATTTAACTCCTACTCTATTGATACTCTTAAGTTTCTCTACCTTCTAACCTTAGCCTTGAAGACAACAAGAAGATCCCATTACAAAAAAACAAGATGCAGTTCTATCTCCTCTATCTTTTAGAAAATCCCTATTGTTCGAAAATATTTGTATATCTATGTGTCTCTGAAATCTCTCTACTACTCATTCTTTTTTTGTTCTTCCTTTAAAAAGAGGAAAAAGTGCCATATATACAGAACATGCCAAAAAAGAAAGTGTTGGCCCCCTTTTTTTTAGGGTTTAAAAAAATATCCCTCCTCAGAAGGGTCGGCCCTCAGATCTTTTGGAATAAAGTTAATGCTGCATTCAATGTGCATCCCTCCATCCATGTCGGTGAAGGATCACCCTCAGGAGTAGCCCTTAGATCTTTTGCAACCATCACATTAACTTCTGGCCTCCTTGTCCACCCTCAAACTTCCTTGTAGAGCTGCTTTGAATGTTTTGAAGCACTACCATAAATGTCGATCTACCTTTGCCAGTAGACATCATAGCTATCCTTGAGACTCGTAGTTTCTTCCCTTTCGACTTTATTCTTGCTCTAGATCCTTCTGCAAGTTGACCCCCTTGAGAGACACCATATGACTTTCATGTTAATATCGCCACACCATTGTTCACCGAGCCGATCCATCGCTTTTGATCTCAGAATAAGTCCATCTCATTTATTCTCTATTGATCTTCCTCACAAGAATAGTCAATCAGTCAAGCTGCCAATGGTTCACCTTCAGCCTCCCTTGATTGGTTGAACAAATACCAATTAGGATCTTTAGGCAGTCAAAAGTTATTCAAATAGAATCACATGTTGGTGAGACACTAGCCGTGTCTCCCCAATGCGATTATACTCCACAACAGTGATTGGCATAGCTTAGAACTATCAACGAGAGTTCATATCGAGCTGCAAAAGTTATATCGATATCCCAAAATTGTCAGAAAGACTATCGTTATCAGCTAGACATCATAGCAAACCCATAAGAGTCATATCACTATGCTCCTCCGTCGGCAAGACATCAGCATTCGACAAGACTTCATTCAATCTGCATGAGGTCATAGCAGGTTCCCATTAGTCACACTGAAGGGTGAAACCATTGGAAAGGCTCTTTAGTTAGCAAGACCTCATATTGAAGAAAAACCATTTGGCCAGGAGTCTTACCGAAGTCATATATTCATTGGCGAGACTTTACCCTATTGGTGAGAGGTTACATTGAGACCGTTCCACTTCGGCGAGACCACACCCAGTCAGCAAGAGGTCATAGCGGGTGCCAAGAGTCATACCACAATATCCTCCCATTGGTGGGACAATCTCATATCGACAAGACATCCCCCCGAGCTCAAAAAATTACACCAAAGGCACCATCCTTTAGTGAGACCAACAATCATCGGTGAGACATCATGTCGAACTCAAACCATTTTGGTGAGACTCCACCCCGTCGGCAATACTTCTCCTCGATGAAAAATCCTTTCGGTGAGAGTTCCATTTGTCGGCTAGAGGTCACACCGAAGGCAAACCATTCTTCACTAACACTAACCTTGTGAACAACCATTGGCGAGAGGTCTTCGGTTGGATAGAGAAAGAAAACTTCACGGTGACCAAAATGTCTTGGCGACCTGAGGATTTCAAATGAATATAACATACTGCCAGTCGGCAAGACATTCAGTTGGTCTCAACAACTTTCTTCTTTGAGGATTTTTATGCCAAATATGATTAAGTCATGCTTTCCAATTGACTTCCTTGAGAAATAACATCAGATGTATGATTTAATCCTACAAAAAAATGCCTCCATTAGTCCTCAAAAGCATATAAAATATATCATTTTTTATCATTTTACTCAATTTTAACAAAAAGAAACCCAACTTTGGTTGAGGTAGAACAAAAATCTGATAGAACAAAATACAGACTTTGGATGAAAACAAAAGAACTCCTAAGTCCCAACCAAACAACGAAAGATGAAGAAAACAAAAGAAAAAGGGGGACCCATTTTGTTCCAGAATAAAATGGGGTGGTTATGCAAGGCATAACAGGGATTCAAGTCCCTGAACATTCCAGGAAATACACCTAATCTCCATTAATTATGATCACTAGTTTGTAGACCTTTGTCACTCCTAAAATTGTCAAAGCATTTAGGAAGCTTAGACTCAGCCTCCACCCTCCTTGCATTAGGGGGGATGATCCCACTAAGTTTCTTCCTCTTATCCTTTTGAGGCTGGGCAAGATCCTTGTCCAGAGGAGATTTACTAGCATCTACACCTTTTTTTCTTTTTGTATCTCTGAGTCTTCCTCACTACAACATCCATGGGGTTCTCCTCCCCATCTGTGATATCCTTGGTAGACAGCAAACCAAAATCATCTACAGAATCCATGCTTGATTGAGAAGCAAAAGCATCAAAATTCGTCAATCCATCAATAAGGTTTGGAAGATTTTCAGACACATTAGGAATCACCATCTCATGCACTTTCTCATTTCCAACCACAAATGATATAGTTTTGTAAGCTCTAGGAGCTACAAATTTATCCCCCAAGGCCCCCTCGGGGATGGGGATCGGGCCAACATTATTACTTCCTTTAGGCCCCTCATCTTGGAGAACATCAGAATCTTGAGGACCATCTTTATTTTCCAGCAACTTATTAGCAACCCTAGGGGTTTGAGAAATCAAATTACAACCCTCATCTAGAATGCTCTCTTCTAAGTGAAGTTTCTCCACATTACATACTTTAAAAACTTTGGAGTTAAAAGTGTACAATTTCTTTTCTTTATCAGACTCATTTTTAGTTTCATTAAGAGCCTTGTTTTGCATCAACTTTATAAGGGCAAGTTGTTGAGCATTTAATTTAGTATTATTGTCAAGGTTACTGGAGAATCTTGGAATTTCATACATTGAGACCACAATTCTTGTTGATGAATCCTCAATCAGTTTATTATCATCCTTTACATTATGTTCCAATTCAGAGAGGAGAGAAGATAAATTGCATTCAAGATAAGTGACATCATCACTACTCTTTACCAGGTCCTAGCTTACCCCTTACGAAGCAAAACTTCCTAGTGAATTATTAAAGCTAGGGTTTGGAAACTGTTCATCAAGTTGTTGTGGGGTGGGGCCAGACTACGTTGAGTCCCCATAATTACTATCCTTATTTTCTACTCGGGCCTCCACTTTAGAGGCTGGCTTAAAATTCCTATTATTATCTTTATTCATCCCACCTATAGTGGCTTTACCATTTGTTTTATTCCTAATAAGAGGGAAATTTCTTCTTACATTTCCTTCCCGCCTACATAAATAGCAGGCATTGAGCCCTCCCAAAGTTTCAATTTCACAACAAATATTACTAGTGTTAAGTTGGATTTCAATGGCTCCAGACAAAACTTTACCCAGAGAAAGAGAAACCAGAACCCGAGCATCCGAATGTGGAAGAGGGGACCTGGTATCATCTATTCTAATCACATTTCCATAGGGTTCTGGTAGAAGTGGAAAAAATTTCCACAACCCAGGAGAAACTCATTTCATAGTTAGCCAACATGGGATGGAGAGGGCAAGAACATCTTCCTCCACAGCCTCCGGATTCCAAGCAATAGCCCAAAAAGTTGCTGAACCCACATTCCAAAATAGTTTCCTTGTTACCTCCATTTGAGAGAGGGTTATTAAAGAATATAACAAATAATCCCTTCTGGACCATATGACAATAATAGAACTAAAAGCCTAGCCTTTTATCCCAAACATTAGAAAACCATTCCTCCAAATATTTCCTCGCTAGAACCCTATTAGGGTCGACGACCGCAAAGAATATGGCCATTTTAACCAGTCTATTTTCCTACTCAAGAATAGCATCATTTAAAGTATTATTAGGAATCAAAATGTCTTTCATGGGAGAAAGCAAGGGGTGCTTACCTTGTCCTTCTCTGCCATTCTCCTGTTCCTCATCAAACCCTTTGAGTGAGAACTTAGCATTCGTTGGCAGCTTTCCTCTCTCACCTGCAACAATATCTCGAAATGATTTTTGGGGATAATGATTATGAGATGGAATGGAGGCATTAAAATTAGAGACTCCCAGAGGATTTGTATCCCCATCCATAAAAAATGCAACGAAAACAAGGAGCTCTCATGCAGAAGGACCCAGAACAAACCACTGGCACAGGAGAAACAACCCTCACCACAAATGAAACCAGCAGGACCCAACACCTTAGCCTCAGCCAGATGCACCATAGTAGGATGAAAAGAACAAAAATCATGGAGGAGGGCCGGGCCTCCTCCACGGAAGGGAAACTTCACTCGCACAGAGACCAACTTTTGCAGAGTGCTTCAAACCCTCAAAAAATCATACCCTAATCTCACTAATGAATTTTACAAGTTAAGCATAAGGTCTAGAAGGGATGAGGATGATGCTGAAAAGGTGGGTAGATATCTAGGTGGTTTGAGGTTTAATATTCAAGATGAACTTGGTGTTTCTAACCCCAAATCTGTTGAAGAGTTCTTTCAATTATCAATCATGGTGGAGGAAAAACTTAAGAGGAGACAAGAGAAATCAGTGAGGGGAAGAGGTACTACAACTACAAGAGGAAGAGGAGTGACTTCTACACCAAAGCAGCCATTGGAAGAACAAGAAGTAGATAAAGGTAAAGAGCAAGGTGTTTATGTTGATTCTAGAGGAGGTTTTAGAGGTAGAGGAAGGTTTAGTGGTGGAAGAGACTAATGTTTTTGCAAGGAAGTGCTATACTTGTAACCAATATGGTCATCCTTCATGGAAATGTCTTGAAAGGATTGGGAGTTCTTCAAGTGGTCAAAAGAGAATGGATAGGAGAGCACAGATCATTCAAGAGGAGGAATGTAAGAGCACAACTTCTATAAGTTTGAGAGTTGCTCCTAAAACAAGAGAGATGTTGATTGTAAGAAAGACAGTGTTGAAGGCAGCCAAGGAGGTGGAACCTTTGCAAAGAAAGAGCCTCTTCAAGACTAATTGTAAGTGTGGAAACAAGGTATGTAGAGTTGTGATTGATTTTGGTTCAATAGAGAACATGGTGTCTACTAAGATGGTGAATAAGGTAAATTTGAAAAAAATACCTCATGAATTTCCTTATAAAGTTTCATGGTTAATTGATGGCCAGTCTTTCTTGGTGAATGAGAAGGTTGTGGTTGATTTCCAAATTGGAGGGTATACTAATAATGTGGTGTGTGATATTCTTCCCATGGATTCTTGTCACCTACTCCTAGGTAGACCCTGACGATTGTTGTCACCTAGAATTGCACCCTGTGCAAAGTTTACAATAAACTGAGCATTCTAGAGCAACACGGGATCATCTCAAGGTTGTGGGTCACCTATAACTAAAATGAACCTCCAGAGAAGGTTGGATTCCTTTGGGTATCACCTAAACTATTGTTTCTCTGAGAGGAAAGAGGGAAGAGATGCATAAATTAAGAACTACACTAGGGTGATACACCAAACTAATAAGAAACCATGAAATGAACACAGGAAGAACATACACTTGAAAGCCTAATTGCTATTCTCAAAGCAACTTCTTTCAAAATTAATGCCTTAGTCTTAATAGGTTTGGCCTACATACACATCTCAGGAAGGAAAGATTGATTTCATAGCTTTAAGATATGAATACAGAATCATAAAACACAATAAAGACTTGGATGTGCAAAAGAAAGATACAAAAATGAGAATCAAAACAAACATGAACACAAACTTCCAAGGTAAACTCTGTGTTGTATTTAGGATTCCAATTGAGTTATAGAAAACATACATTGACTAAGAAAGGATTGATTGGAAATCACTAACTCTTCAGGGTGTGCAATCAGAACTATTTAAAAAAAAGGAAAAAAATGCCTTATATACAGACTGATACGTCGGCCCCTTAGGGCTTACAAAAAATATCTTGATTCAGGATAGGATTTTCCCTTAGATATTTTGCTGAGTTAATGTTGGAGCCTACGTGTCCCTGCTGCATGTGTCGGTGAAGAGTTACCCTCATAGAAGCCTCCTTCAGATATTCTTCAACTACCGCATTCATTTGATCCATCGTGTCCAGTTGAGCTACTTCGGCTGCACCTTGAATGCTCTGAGCCTACAACAGATACACACCACCCCTCATCCTATTGATGCTCTTTGGACTGCCATGGTTGACCCTTAGACCTCTTTGATTGGCTGAGTGAACTACACGCAGACTCCCAGCAGTCAAATTCCTCTGTTGAATTGCATCTTGGTGAGACACTAGAAGTGTCTCACCGATGCAATCAAACCCCTTCACAAGCATCAGCAACACATGGAGCCATCACTAAAAGCTCCCAGTGATGCCAAAAGATGATATCGACGCTACTGGATCCATCGGCAAGACACCGTTCATCGCCAAGAGATCAGTGGGTTAATAAGTCATGCGGAGATCCGCTGCTATCGTTGAGACCATGTGATATTGGTAAGACATCCTGTCGAAAGCCCCACAGTCATACCAAGTCCTCTTTTGTTATATCAGCATCTGCCTTTGTCACCGAGACACACTCCATCACTAAGACTCTAGCTGGTCGGGAAGAGGTTGTGCTGAAGGCACTTTAGCTTTGGCGAGTACATGCTTCGTTTCACTTCAACAAGACTCTCGCCGAGGTATGAACCCTTGGCCGACTTCCTTGCTTTTGGCCTAACTCCTGCTAGTCGGGAAAAAGTCTTCCTGAGCCCCTTGTGCTATGCCGAAAGCTCTTTATTGTTAGTGAGACCCCTCCTTATTGTCGGAACATCTCAGCAAAAGTTTCGTTACACCGAAGGCTCTTTGAGATGGGGTGACACTCTCGTCTTGACAAGAAATTTCACTGAGGACCTTTCCTTTGGCTGAAACCACTTTTTCTTTCCTTCTTGGAGGCTCCACTGCTCAGTGAGACTCCTGCCCATAACACCTTGTATGTCACTAGGACTTTCTGTTGTCAGCAGGACCTTCGGGTGACATCCTCAACTGTTGGTGAGACCTCCTAAGTTCTAATGGGGCCTCCTTCCGATTGGCAAGACTTCTTCGCTCACCGAGACTATAACAAGCCCTTGATTTTTGCTGAGCTTCATTCGGTTCAGGAAGATATTGTGAAATCGCTGAGACATCTCAGCGATATCACCTAGTCATATTGAAGGCCCTCTTCACTTATGTCGGGGAGACTTTGTCAGCTAGACCTATCCCAAGACTCGCTTCTTTTGATTATCAGGGAGACCCTGTGACCTCGACGAGACTTCCTAGCGAAGCTCGCTTGCTTTGCCAAGATCTTTTGACTTCGGCAAGACACGATGCATTCACCGAGACCTTTTTTCGAACAAAACAACCTTCGTCGAATTGAAACTCATTGTCGCCGAAACTCCATTCGATGTCTTGTCGGCAGGGACCATATGCTAACTCCACTCGCCGTGACACTCCTGGGGTCTCGGTGACTATGCCCTTAAAATTTTTTCATGTTGAATCTAAACAAGGCATGCTTCCCAACTGAGTTCCCTATGACCTAGCATCAGATTGACGACCTTTGCCTTAGGAAGAATGCTTGATTTGGCCTTCTCAAACCTGTTAAATACAATTTGTCTTGTCTATTGAGCCAGAGGGTAAGAATTTAGGCAACAATTCTGGTGACCTTTGCTGGATGTTTGCGTGCTAAACATGAGAACCAGTGACTAGGTGTATCCATTGGGCATGGAGTCATCGGAAGGCTCAGAAAACAAACAAAATAATAGTCTTACACATGGCTACAACCTCATGAGATTTATAGGACACAACAGGTTGCCCAAAATGGCAAGACAGAGGAAACAAAAAGAGAAAAACACATTGTACTGAAACAACACTTATGGAAAACATAAAGCCTAAACTATTATGTACAATAGAGGCACTTATCAGGCTTGAAAATAGGGCTTAAGGTGTATCGCATTAACTGGGATAGGAAGCGTTTCACCTTCTGTTGTAGCTAGTTGATAGGAATTGTGCTCCTTACAGCCTGTGATTATAAATGGACCAGTCCACATATTATCAAACTTGGTGTGATGGCCTGGTCTGCTTTTTAGAACATCCCATTTGAACACGAGGTCTCCCTCCTTAGAAGACTTTGCTATAGCCCTTTTTTTGAACGTCTTCTTTGTCTGGAGCCGATGATATTCTAAAGATTTCATTGCTTTATCCCTTGATTCTTCAAGCTCCATGAGCTCTGCATACCTTACTGACATTGGGTCCTACTCCTCAAACATCTCCAACTGGCGGACAATATCAAGAGCTGGAAGCTCCATGGATAGTGGCAATCTTGCCTCTTTACCATAGACCAACATATATGGCAAGTTACCAATAGACCTCTTAGGGGTCACTCTATTTTCCCAAAGTGCATTCTTTAAACTACTGGGCCAGGTCCTTTGGTTGTCCTCTATGGTTCTTTTAATAAATTTGATGAGGTTTTTATTCGTGCTCTTAGCTAGGCCATTACCTTGAGGGTGATAATTTGAAGATGTGTTCAAATGAATGCCATTCTTGATGGCCCAGTCGGTTACCCTTAGACCCGTGAATGCAAGGGCATTATCGGATATGATGGAGTCAGGTACTCCAAACCTAGTGACTATATCTTCATAGAAGTTCAACACTAAGGATTCCTTTGCTTCCTTCAATGCAACCGCTTCTATCCACCTCGTAAAATAGTCAGTGGCTATAAGTACCCATTTGTGACCAACACTAGAAGGTGGATTTATTGGTCCAATAAAATTGATTCCCCATCTCATGAAGGGCTGCTCCACTTGAATTGGATGTAGGGGCATAGCAGGCAAATTTTCCTTTCCTAAAAATAGAGCGAATTTGATACACTTCTTTGCCCAAGAGTAAGCATCCTTGAACAAGCTGGGCCAATAGTAACTAGCTCTCATGATTTTCCAAGCAGTAGTTCTGGGAGCAAAGTGACCTCTTGCAGCTCCATCATGAAACTCATGAAGTACCTTTTCAATTTGGTCACTATGAATGCATCTTAATAGGACACCATTCAGATCCTTTTTAAAAAGAACATTGCCCATCAGCACATATGGTATGGATTGCAGTCTAAAGTATCTTGTTTTGGCTCTGTTTAGACCTAATGGGCATTGACTAGTTTGTAAAAATTGGGTCATATCTTGGACCCAATTAGTTATCCCTATGGGCACATCATCCTGAGCATTCTGAGGCTCATTTGAATTGGTAAGCACTCATCCTTTTCTAGTTCACTTTCACTACTCGACCCTTGAGCAAGCTGTTCACAAAGGCCTCTACCTCTAACTAGTTTGGTGACGCTGATATCTACATCATACTCCATGACCTTAGTGATCCACCCTACTCTTTTTTCATTCAGATCCTTATTCAATAAGAATTCTTCCACATTTAAGTGTGCCACCATGATATGAATTCTATTATGAGAGACCAAAGGCTTGAATTTCTTAAGGCTTCTAATCACAGCAAGAACGTGCCTCTCCACAAAGGAGTATTTATATTTGTAGTCAACCAAACCTTGACTAAAAAAGGCTATTGGTTGTTCTAGATTCTCTTGATTTTTTTGAACCAATATTGCAGAAATGTTACTTGTGCTACCATAAGCATATAGATAAAAATATTTGGAAAAATTGGGATTTACCAACGTGGGAGCTGCTGCTAAGGCCTCCTTGACCTTTTCAAAACTATTCTTGGCATCCTTTGTCCAACTAAAGACTATATTTTGCTTTAACATGGTTGTTAGAGGTTGTAGCAGGTTCGCCACGTCTAGAATGAAGCTCCTCAGAAAGTTGATCTATCCCAGAAAGCTTTGCAGATCCTTCTTGTGATTAGGTAGTAGCAACTCAAGTATGGCTTTGACTCTCTCTGGATCAATAATAATTCCTTTCTTTGACACTATGTGTCCTAATAATTTCCCTTCATGACCAGCAAAGATACTCTTCTTTAGATTGAAAGAGATACCAAACTCTCTGCATTTTTCAAAAACTTGCCTAAGATGTGACACATTTTCATCAACATTCTTGGAATATACTATGATATCATCTAGGTAAATCAGTATAATCTTGTTAATCAAACTTTGAAACACCATGTCCATGGCTCTTTGAAACATGGCACCAGCATTGGAAAAACCAAAAGGAATCCTTTTGTATGCCATGGTGCCCCATTTAGTTGTAAAAGCAGTCTTCAACTGATCTTCCTCTTTGACCAACACCTGATTATATCCCAAAAAACCATCTAGTAAGGAAAACCTTTCAAAACCAGCAACCTCTTGTAAGATTCATTCCATAGAGGGCAATGGGTAGTGGTCTTTTAGAGAGGATCAATTAAGATCCCTAAAGTCTACACAGAGCCTTATCTCACCACTTTTCTTTCTAACCGGTACCAGATTAGAAACCCATGAAGTGTGCTTGATAGGGAAGACAATACCCCCCTCAACTAGTTTAGTCAGCTCCTTAATCATTAGGGGTTCAAGTTTAGGATTCAAGGGCCTTTGTTTTTGCCTTACTGGCTTGGCATTAGGTTCTAATTCAATCATATGCTGAGCAATATGGGGGTCAAATCCTTTCAAATCTAAATACTCCCAAGCAAAGACATCATGAAACTCTTGGCAAAAAGCAACAAAAGCTTGTTTATCTTCAGGTGAACAAATTTTTCCTATCTTAAGGAGCTTACCCTTGAAAATCTCCAGCTCTTCATAGTGCTCTTGGTTGATTTGTAAGCCAGCTTTACCACTTTTGAGCTGATCATGAGTACTAAAAATTCATTCTAAGGTAACCAGGCCTTTGGGAAATTTGTTTGTCTTTAGCTGTATGACCTGATCACCATACTGCTGCTTGAGTTTTGCTTGATTCACTTTGGAGAATTGATCTTCCTCAAGCAGGAAAGAAAGGATCTACTCATTACTGTCAAAGGCTTGCTAGTGGATGTTGTTGTTAGGGATTGAGGGTCTGACTACAACCTTCACATACTATTGCACCTTCTCTTTTCTAATTTCATTTGGAATATCAAACTGTGCTCCAATGGCTACGAGCCTATCAGCATGCTTGTTCTAATTTCTTGGGATGGACACTAAGTTAAAGGCATCGAAATCTTCGAGCATGTTCCACACTCAGTTTCTATAAGACTTCAATGTGTCATTTTTAGCCACATTTAGGCTGCTCACTTGATTAGGACTAATTCGCTGTCTCCATGCGCTTTCAAGTGGGTTATTCCTCTTTTTCTTGCCCATTCTAAACCTTGAACCAGGCCCTCATATTCAACAATGTTTTTAGAGCATGCAAAAGTAAAATGAAAAGTAGCATAGTACTTATCACCTTGTGGAGATACTAGCATTGCACCTCCTCCAAAGCCATTTTTGCTTCTGGAACCATCAAAGAACATCTCCCAAAGTCCATTAAGTGGTTGCAATAATGGATCTGCATCATTCTCCAAGTTTGGAATCTCTGTGTTAGGCTCAAGAATGACATAGTTGCCCATGCCAGCATCTTGAATGAGGTCCTCAGGACTGTCTGATACATTCTCAATTGCCCATTCATGTAATAGCACATCAGGAACAAATTTTGATTGGAGTTCTTGAGCAACAGCTAGTTCATTGTCAGTAAAAACAACACAATTTTCATTTGCAGTAGAAGGAGCAGCATTGACGGGGCTTGGGTTATATGGCTCAATGTGGTCTTTGGCCAACCTTTCGGACTTGATGGTAACCTTCATCCCATATCTTGTTCTAAATAGCATATGTGACCAATCAAATGATACATAACCACCTATTTTGGCTGTAAAGTCTCTAGATAGACACAAGGAAAAGAAAGGTGGAAATTCTATGACACATATGTCTTGAGGGACTGAAAAATTTGGACAAGCATGGAGAGTAAGGTTTAAATCTTTGATAATACCCAAAGTGTTAACTGAAGTGCCATCTAATTGAATCACTCCCTTCTCTAAAGGCTGGTATTTTAGTCCAAGTTTGTTAGCAATCTGTTTTGGCACGACGGAGCTGCTAGCTCCACTATCTACCATACAGTTATGGACTAATTTATCACCAATAATTATTGACACATAGAAAGGAGGTGGCTTAACTCTTTTTTCATTCTCTATGCTAGGCTGCTAATCATTTCCCTAAGAATAATTTGTTAACATGGCTCTAACCTGATCTATTGAGGGCTCAGATTCATTAGATGTTTTTAAACTTGATAGGGCTTATTGTAACATATCCTTTTGACTGGGGATGACTGAAGAATCCCACATAGACATGGTTAAATTTGTCCTTCTCATGCTATCAAGAATGTTAAAAGGTGCAATTGGATTTTTATTATGTACCTTTACGCCAGTATGATCAGCTTGTGAGCGTGGATGCTCCTTGTCTGGGAGTTGCTGATCTCTTTGCCAACCACTAGTCACTCGAGAGGTAGATGGTTCCCTAGCTATCACCCTTCCTTTGTCAGCTACTTGATCAAGCTCAAATTCTCTCTTCTTTGCTTTGGTATTGGCTACAACTAGAGAGCTATCCTCATTCAACCCAAAGAATTATTGACCTTGCCAATTAAGCAGGGTTGTATCATTGTTGAATTGGTCTTGATGTTGTGAAGATGCATCATTGCATGCACTCTGCTGCAAACCTGAAGCATTTTGTACCATCAGTGCTTGATTGATGAGTCCATTTGAACAAGTGGCTTGATTATGAGGCTGGTTACAAGGGTAGCACCACTCATAATTAGCTGCAAAGTTGTTTTGCATGGGAACCAGGTCCCTGGCTGCACTAACAGGTGCTGGAGCATAGGCCTAAAAAGGCCTTGCATTCACACTCTGTCTTGGGCCCTGATAATTGCCTTGATACTGTTGTCTATTCCCTTGGAATTGCTACTGCTGGCCTTGAAAAGGCTGACTTGAGGCCTGATTTTGCTGTTGATAAGACCTGGAATAGGTTTGTTGCTTTTCCAAGTTCACCAACTTGTTGCCAAAAGTCTATAAAAGACTTTTGATCTCTTGTAATTCATTTGATGAGCTTGAAGCAACGCTTCTTTGCTTGTCAATGGTTGGAACAACAGTTGGTAGCATTGGTAGAGCTAGTAGAGGTGTGAAAGGAGGTATTTGCAAAGGGATGTTTGCATGAATTTCTAGAAATATTGGCATTGGTGGCATGGGAGCAAGTTTACCAACTTGTATTAAGCTATTTTTAGCTCTAATAGCTATTTCAAAGGCATCTGGTAAAGACACTCTCCCCATTGACTATATCATGACAGCTATATCACTGTTCAAAGCTCTCAAAAAGTATAGGAATGCATACTGGGGGGGGGCTCACCGTTTCAGGGATTCTATCCCAAGTTCTTTGAAATCTGAAGTTGAAGTCGTTCATATACTCTTGCGGAGCCCTCTTAATTACAATCAGTTACTCCAATAGAGACAAATTGTCAAACCTATCTTGGAATTGCTTGTGCAATTTTTCTCCAAAGTCATCCCATGTTGCAATTGAACTAACTGGTAGGCTCCTATACCACTGCATAGCTCTTCCTTTCATTGAAGCAGCTAGCAATCTCACAGCAACATCCTCTTGTGTTATGTGGTGGACTCTGCATAACAAAGCCACATCTCTTATGTGCTCAATGGGAGTGGTTTGATCTTCTCCTATGAAAATTTGCAGACTCTTCAAGGCTGCCATTGGAATATCATTATGTTGTGCCAAGTTCAAAGGAATCCCTCCATTGAAAGCAACAAAAGGTTGATTCCTTGGTGCGGCAATTGAAGGTATTTGAGGTGGATTTGTTGGTGCAACGAAATGAGACCTTACAGATGGAGGAGTGGACTGAGTTTTTCTACAATGAATGACTGTTGTTCTCCACCTTTCCTCAACTCTGCCTTGTCTCCTTAGTGGTGACAGCTGCAAGTATTCAAAATGGCCTGAGCTGCTTCTTGTTTGAACTCTTTTCATATACTATAGAAGGCACGAATTTCTGGAGTTCTTCCTCTTTGTGGAGTCGCCATGTATGCCAAAGGGCTTCTATAAAGCTTGATAATTCACTGGCTACATACCAAACCAGTATTTGAAACAAATTCTAGTCCCACCAGGCGTGCCAGAAACTATTGTCACCTAGAATTGCACCCTGTGCAAAGTTTACAATAAACTGAGCATTCTAGAGCAACATGGGATCATCTCAAGGCTGTGGGTCACCTATAACCGAAGTAAACCTTCGAAGAAGGCCAACTTCCTCTGGGTATCACCTCAACTATTGTTTCTCTGAGAGGAAAGAGGGAAGAGATGCATAAATTAAGAACTACACTAGGGTGATACACCAAACTGATAAGAAACCATGAAATGAACACAAGAAGAACATACACTTGAAAGCTTAATTGCTATTCTCAAAGCAGCTTCTTTCAGACTTAATTCCTTAGTCTTAATAGGTTTGGCCTACATACACATCTCAAGAAGGAAAGATTGATTTCACAACTCTAAGATATGAATACAGAATCATAAAACATAGTAAAGACTTGCATGTGCAAAAGAAAGATACAAAAATGAGAATCAAAACAAACATGAACAAAACTTCCAAGGTAAACTCTATGTTGTATTTAGGATTCTAGTTGAGTTACATAAAACATACATTGACTGAGAAAGGATTGATTATAAATCACTAACTCTTTAGGGTGTGCAATCAGAACTATTTACAAAAAAGGCGAAAAATGCCTTATATACAAATTGATACGTCAGCCCCTTAGGGCTTACAAAAAATATCTTGATTCAAGATAGGATTTTTCCTTAGATCTTTTGCTGAGTTAATGCTAAAGCCTGCATGTCCCTGCTGCATGTGTCAATGAAGAGTTACCCTCGTAGAAGCCTCCTTCAGATATTCTTCAGCTACCGCATTCATTCAATCCATCGTGTCTAGTTAAGCTACTTTGGCTACACCTTGAATGCTCTGAGACTGCAACAGATACACATCACCCCTCATCTTGTCGACACTCTTTGGACTGGCACAGTTGACCCTTAGACCTCTTTGATTGGCTGAGTGAACTACACGTAGACTCCTGGTAGTCAAATTCCTTAGTTGAATTGCATCTCGGCAAGACACTAGAAGTGTCTCACCGATGCAATCAAACCCCTTCGCAAGCATCGGCAACACATGGAGTCATCACTAAAATCTCCCAGTGATGCCAAAAGATCATATCAACACTACTAGAGCCATCGGCAAGACACTGTTCATAGCTAAGAGATCAGTGGGTTAATAAGTCACGCGAAGATCCCCTGCTATCACTGAGACCGCGTGATATAGGTATGACATCCTGTCGAAAGCCCCATAGTCATACCGAGTCCTCTTTTGTTATATCGGCATCTGCCTTTGTCGCCGAGACACACTCCATCATTGAGACTCTAGCCGATCAGGAAGAGGTTGTGCAGAAGGCACTTCAGCTTTGGCGAGTACACGCCTCGTTTCACTTCGACAAGACTTCTACCAAGGTATGAACCCTCGGCTAACTTCCTTGCTTTTGGCCTAACTCCTGTTGGTCTGGAAGAAGTCTTCCCAAGCCCCTTGTGCTACACCAAAAGCTCTCCATTGTTAGTGAGACCCCTCCTTATTGCTGGAACATCTTGGCGAAAGTTTCGTTACACCGAAGGCTCTTTGAGTCGGGGTGACACTGCCGTCTCAGTAATACATTTCACCGAGGACCTTTCCTTTGGCCGAAACTACTTTTTCTTTCCTTCTTGGAGGCTCCACTACTCAGTGAGACTCCTGCTGATAACACCTTGTATGTCACTAGGACTTTCTGTTGTCGGCAGGACCTCTGGGCGACATCCTCAATTGTTGGTGAGACCTCCTAAGTTCTGGTGGGGCCTCCTTCCAATCGGCAAGACTTCTTCACTCGCCGAGACTCTATAACGAGCCCTTGACTTTTTCTGAGCTTCATTCAGCTGAGGGAGACATTGTGAAATTGCTAAGACATCTCAGTGATATCACCTAGTCATACCAAAGGCCCTCTTCACTTCTACTGGGGAGACTTTGTCAGCCAGACCTATCCTGAGACTTGCTTCTTTTGATTATCAGGGAGACCATGTGACCTTGGCAAGACTTCCTAGCGAAGCTCACTTGCTTTGCCAAGATCTTTTGACTTCGGTGAGACACGATGTGCTCGCCGAGACCTTTTGTCAAACAAAACAATCTCCACCGAATTGAAACTCGTTGTTACCAAAACTCCATCTGATGTCTTGCCGATAGGGACCATATGCTAACCCCACTTGCCGTGACACTCCTGGGGTCTTGGTGACTATGCCCTTAAAAGATTTTCATGTTGAATCTGAACAAGGCATGCTTCCCAACTGAGCTCCCTATGACCTAGCATCAGATTGACGACCTTTGCCCTAGGAAGAAAGCTCGATTTGGCCTTCTTGAACTTGTTAAACACAATTTGTCTTGCCTATTGAGCTAGAGGGTAAAAATTTAGGCAACGACGATGTGATAGGTGAGCTTTGTATGATAATAGAGAGAAAACTTACATAATCATGAAGGATGGTTGTAGGTTTGTGTTAACTCCTTTGATTGAAGATGAGAAATGAAAAGAAAAGGTCATCATTTGTGGAAAGAAAGAGTTTATAGAAATTGTAAATGAAGATAAAAAGGTAAGTTTTGCAGGTAGTTCAAGGCCTGATAATGTTCTGATAGCAGATAACAAAGTTGTTTCAAGAATGTTGACAGGGAATTGGAAAGAGAATGTCTTGGTGGGAGCCATTGAGTGTCCTATTATTGCAGATAAGGTTCTGAAACAGACAAGGTTTGCAGGTACCGTGAATAGGGAGTCTGATAAAATAGTGGTAAAGAGTGCTAATGGAGTAGTAGGATAAAGACAAGCAGAATAGGACAGAAAGGACAACTGTAAGCATGAGAATCTCTAATTTTAATGCCTCCATTCCGTCTCATAATCATGATACTAGTTGAGATCTTTTAGGATAATGTGTTGGGGTCGAAGACAAGTCTAATTTGATGTTTGTTTGGCCATTGGATAAACTTCTATAAAAGATAGGTCCAATTGTTATGTTTTGAGGGCTAGAAGCCTATTGGAGAAGGTTTGAGTAAAAGTTGTGTGTTTGTGTTCAAGGATAGATCCCTTTGTTTGAGACTGATCAAATTGTGAATTGGATTGAGGGTTCTATCACCTTGTACTGCATCATATTTCCCTTGGGGTTGCCTTCATTTTTGGCTTGAGATTGCCAAACTTGGAAAGTCAACTGAAAAAATGTGTTTACAAAATTTCCTTAGTTTTTGGAAGTTCGCCCTTGTGGCTGACAACTTTTTTCTAATCTGAATTTCATGAAACAAAAAGGGTTTATAGAAAAAATTGTCATCTTTCCACCAATATAAGATATTCCTTAATTTGAATTTAATAAATAATTATTATTTATTTTCTACATACATTATGACTAAAATCCTGATTGATAGGTTGTTTGAAAAACTTTATAACTTTCAAACTATTTCACATTTTTTTAATCTAAAAGATGCCTCACATTGTAAGCTTCACATACTATAGGATAAAAAAAATGAATTTCATAAAATTTTTACCAAGTTATGGTGTTCAGACAAACACGTTTTAATAATTCTGAAATGTTCTAATAAAAAAATCATAACTAATTATTCACATGCAAAAAAATTACAAAAAAAAATATGGCACATCTGGGCATATGTCCTCTACATATATTGAAAGTTTTCTTGTACTTAGTGTGGTCAGACATACACCTGCTTCTTATCTTTTTTCTAAAAATTTAGTACCATTGCATTGAAATTTCAAATTTTCACAAAATAGATTTACTTTTTTCCAAAAAGGGACTAGTAGACTAGAAACTACATTCAATTTTCTGGGTAAGTGTAAGAAGTTGAGTCCACGAAACATGGAAGGTTTTTCCTTAGCCAAAAAAATGAAATCGACATTGCAAAAATGGGATCTCGATTTTCATAAACGAGATCCCAATTTAAAAAAAATAGGATTCCGTTTAGGTTCAGGATTCTGAGCCTAAATTCTAAATGGGATCCCGATTATTAAAGGATCCTGAACTGATGGATGAGAAACGGGATCCCGGTCTTTACAAAACGAGATCCCAATTTTTATAAATCGATATCCCATTTTGTAAAAAATGGGATCCTATTTGCAAGTAGTATTTTTTTTTTTTTAAAATGCAGCTGAGTCATTAGTAGCTCAAGATCCCAGTTTAGCAGACACAATGACGACGACGACAATGAAATCTGACCTCTAGGTATGCCTCCACCCACTTTATCTATGCTTTTTTAGTGTTTTTTTAAAATTTATGTGAAAAATAGGTTTTAGCATATTTTTTTCAGTTTATTTAGCATTTTATGTATTTTATTTAGGTGTAATAGGAGAATTGATAATTTATAGAGGTAGAAGAAAAAACCAAATGAAACCCTATAGAAATGAAAAAATCATCCTTGAATCGTATCTGAAGAACAAAAATTAGCTTTTAAAAACTAAATTGTTCAATCAAACAAAAAAAAATTGCATTTGAAAACCCTAAATTGAAAGAAAACAAAAAAAATTGCATTGAAAACCCTGATTTGAAATGAAACAATTTTTTATTTATTGAAAACCCTAATTTTTCCTTGAAACCCTAAATTCAATTCAAACAATTTTTTTTGCTAATTTACCCTAAATTGACATTAAACAATTTTTTTTGCATTCAAATGAAAACCTTGATTTCAAGTTCAAGAATATTTGATAATGGAAAAAATTGATTTGCATTGATTAAATGTTTTAAATTGAATGTATTTGCATTGTAAATTAGGGTCCTTGATATTGACAATGAAATAGGATTTGATAAATATTATACATTTAAATGTGTATTCATCAAGAGACAAATCAATTAAATGTTATGAACATAGATATAATTAGAATAGAAAACCATATGTTACAAACATCTTAGAATTAAAAAATATTGAGTATGTTCATAAGGCAAGCATGCCATAAGTGTGATCATCCAGGTTTCTCTCATTAAGCATCATAATAAGGGAAATCACTGAAAGGTAAAGCACAATCCTAGGTGATAAGAGAATTATCAAAGCTAGGCACACCAATAGTCATAGTATAATGAACATCATCATTACTAAAGCTATCCATATTAAGAGATGAAATCTTTTTTGAAACTCATGGTTAAGTTAAAGAATCTACAATAGAATGGAAAATAATAATAAGTTTCATGGAAAATGTTAAATCATATCCAATATCAAAGAGTGCATTAATGGAACATGTGCCACTATGCTTATGGTAAAAGGATATGATTTTATCAAATATTCATGGATCAAATAAAAAATAATGTAAACACATCAAAATAATTGATGTAAGGATGAATGGAGACAAGGGAACAAATTTAGGTTGAGTGGAATCTATGATATAAAAAATTACGACCAATATATATAAAGGAGGGAAATTAAATGAGTTTCAAATCTAAAATTATATGAGAATATCAAAAAAATGGATTTGAAATTAGAGACACATGGATAAGTTGAAAACACTATGTTAATGTTGGAAAAACAAGGACAAACAACTGAGAGGGGGGGTGAATAATTTGTCACAGAATATTTAAACTTTTCATACTCAACTTAATCTCAGATCTGATGAATGAACAATAAACCATGAACAATCAACACATCAGAAGCACAGAGAACACCAAGATTTTTAACATGGAAACCCTATTAGGGGAAAAACCACAGTGGATGTTAGTCCACAATATTATACCCTGTTAAAATTATAATGAAAAATAATGGGAATGCACATGCATTCAGGCACACTACCTAGAGCTCATTGCCTAGAGAAGACACACTGTCTTACAAAAAAATGGATTAGATCCGCAGGGTATGAACTGAGAAAATAGCTTTTACACAAGCCTGATTACAGTTCTAGTTAAGCACAAAAAACCTTCACACTTTGCTCAAACTTCTTCTCACTCTACTCTTCAATCAAATGAATAGATCAATATTCACACACTTTCTCTTCTCTGGCTTTTCTTCCTTTTCCACACACTCTAACTTCACTCAAATAGAAACTCTTATATATCTGCAACATGAAATTACATCAAAAACCTTGTCGGCCAAAAATATAAAACATATTTACAATGTAGGCCCAAAGCAACAATTAAATTTTCAATGTGGATTAAACACTGTCAGCCAATATTAGGATATGACCCAAAACAATATCCTCGAGCATGCCAAAAATTCAAATTTTAATCTTCAAGGATCCACAACATGCTATAACCATCATGTCAGCTAGGAACATGAAAAACCAAACATAAATGAGAAAAATCTTTGACCACAAGCACACCGAACAATGTGGACATACAACAAAGATAGAGCACAATCTACAAGCATCCACGAGCACCAAGAAACAATAGAAAAACATCCGCAGCAACAGAAATTACCAGAATCACATAAAATTCAATCAGGAACACTGACAAAGACCATAGAAACATTGTCAGAACACAACTATCCATAACAAGATCAAATCTTCACGCGGACCTCTAAAACTTCCAGTGGATAAACTAGATGCACTCAGCAATAAACCCTTTAGTCCACAATAGCTGATCTTCAACGTACAGAGAAGAAAACCTTCATGACCTTCACTATTCCACTAGGAACCTGTAACTCTTCCTTTAACAATTTTTCTCAATATACTCGACATATACAACCTTCAATACAACAGTGCTAATAGTGTTGACATCAATGACAACCATATATAAACAACACAACCACAACATCCAACAGTTAATTAAGGAATTATGGGTGAAGGGAAGGATTACTTGTGGGACTAGTGGATCGTTACAATTGATAAATTTTCAACGTTTGTTTACAAATTTAGTTAGGAAATTCCTAAATCCTTGTACAATCCATTTCCAATTGTCACTTAATTAGATAATATGCACATTCATTTCTTTTTTATGTTTTTATCTCTCTTAGTCATGCCTTGTTTCCATTTCTTGTTTGCATGTGTTATCTCTTATCTTTCAACAATATTAACGCTCATTCTAGTCAATTAGTTGTTAATTAGGCTTCTAGTTTAGTCTAGAATCTCAATTTGCACTAGTTACCTAGACACTAAAATAATCTAAATATTTTTCTTTTCTTTCTTTTAGGTTCTTTCAATTCCAAACAATCCAAAATAAAATAAGATTTAACATTAACTAATTTTATTATACATTTTAAATCATAAAATTCATTTTAGTGGGAAGTATGAATGAAAAACATGTTAAATAAAATAATCTTATATTCAATTAAAAATTATCAAGTTAAATTATATGCATCAAACTCAATCTTAATAATACATTATTATGTGTTTCTATTACAGAATTAGTCAGTCTATATTCATAAAATGAAAAATATCCATAAACTAGTCATTCTATTACCCTAAACCATAAATAGATGTCTTAAGGGGTCCTAATACATGAAATTTCTTAAGGGGATCAAAGAAGTTTTCAAAATTTGATGAATTTTCCCAAGGTAACCAAATTTAACAATAATAAGATCTTGCAAGATTATAATATGAATGAGATTTCATGATCTAGGTTGGTCAGTCGAAATAAGAGCTATCTCAATCAACTATTCCACAAGGAAATGTTGTTCACTAAATTGCAAGTCCATTATTCCAAGGGCCACCAAAACTTCACCCTAAGTTCCCTAAACCCTAAACCATGAACTCTAAAATCTAAACCCTAAACCCTAAAGTATTCATTTTTTCCTAGGACCTTAAAATGAAATTTGGTTGCCTTAGGAAACTCCACCAAATTTTATTCCCGTAAGCCATGTCATTATGTCTTGGGACCTTACTACATAGATCCCCTTAAGCCATCCTATCACACTAAACCATAAATTGATGTCTTAAGGGGTCCTAATATGACATTTCTTAAGGGGATCAAAAAAGTTCTTAAAATTTGGTGAAGCTACCGAAGGCAACCAAATTTAACAATAATAAGATTGTGCAAGATTATAATATGAATGAGATTTCATGATCTAGGTTGGTTAGTTGAAACAAGAGCTATCTCAATCAACTGTTCCACAAGAAAATGTTGTTCACTAAATTTCAAGTCCATTATTCCAAGGGCCACCGAAAATTCACCCTAAGTTCCCTAAACCATAAACCATGAACTCTAAAATCTAAACCTTAAACCCTAAAGCATTCATTTTGTCCTAGGACCTTAAAATGAAATTTGGTTGCCTTAGGAAACTCAACCAAATTTTATTCCCTTAAGCCATGTCATTTTGTCCTAGGACCCTACTACATAGATCCGCTTAATCCATCCTATCACCCTAAACCATAAATTGATGTCTTAAGGGGTCCTAATATGACATTTCTTAAGGGGATCAAAGAAGTTCTCAAAATTTGGTGAAGTTTCCCAAGGCAACCAAATTTAAAAATAATAATATCGTGCAAGATTATAATATGAATGAGATTTCATGATCTAGGTTGGTCAGTCAAAATAAGAGCTATCTCAATCAATTGATCCACAAGAAAATTTTGTTAACTAACTTACAAGTCCATTATTCCAAAGGTCACCCAAACTTCACCCTAAGTTCCTTAAACCCTAAACCCTGAACTCTAAAATCTAAACCCTAAACTCAAAAGCATTCATTTTGTCCTAGGACCTTAAAATGAAATTTTTTTGCCTTAGGAAACTCCACCAAATTTTATTCCCTTAAGCCATGTCATTTTGTCCTAGGACCTTACTACATAGATCCCCTTAAGCCATCCTATTACCCTAAACCCTAAACTCTAAACTCTAAACTCTAAACCGTAAAGCTATCATTTTTTCCTAGGCCCTTAATGAAATTTGGTTGTCTTGGAGAAAATTCACCAAATTTTATTCACTTAAGCCATGCCATTTTTTCCTAGGACCTCACTAGACATAGATCCCCTTAAGCCATCCTCTCACCCTAAACCGTAAATCGATGTCTTAAGGGGTCCTAATATGAAATTTCTTAAGTGGATCAAATAAGTTCTCAAAATTAATGAAGTTACCCAAGACAACCAAATTTAACAATAATAAGATTGTGCAAGTTTATACTATGAATGAGATTTCATGATCTAGGTTGATAGATTTATGGTTTAGGGTGATAGGGTGGCTTAAGGGGATCTATGTCTAGTAAGGTCCTAGGACAAAATGACATGGCTCAAGTGAATAAAATTTGAAGTTTCCTAGGACCTTAATGAAATTTGGTTGCCTTGGGAATATTCACCAAATTTTATTCACTTAAGCCATGTCATTTTGTACTAGGACCTTACTACATAGATCCCCTTAAGCCATCCTATTACCATAAAACCTAAATCCTAAACTCTAAACCATAAACCCTAAAGGATTCATAAATTGTCCTATATTAATAGTTAATTGTTTTTATATTCAAGTAACATGCCTTATACATAAATGAGGCTTACACATTTTATCATTGTATTCAATTAGGCCATTTATATTGAATGGTTTAAGGGTATTTCCTAAACATGTATCTTAAATTTTGAAATTACAAATCTAATGTAGGTTCACAAGAACTATATCTTAGTGTTGGTGTAATTAAATGTCTTGTACCTTGTCCTAGGTCATGATTACACCTTAGTTAAGTTTACTTAGGGACCACATAGGAGGTTGTAGGAGATTTTCCACTTTTGGTGGACTTGACATGTCATTACCTCATCACGTCCACCTTTTGTGGACACATCATGTGGTTATCTCTCCACCTTTTGTGGGTGATCCACCTTTTGTGGGTGATTATCACATTATTCTTTTCCACTTTAGATGGAGTGATAAATTTTCATTGTTGTCTCATGTCATAAGATTACGACACTTGTCATAATCTTATGCCCTCCTATGTTCTCACCTTGGCTATATAACCAAGGGATCTCCTATGTACATTGGACCAGTATTGCATCTCATATTATTGACATTGAATACAGTTTATTCTTGTCATATTCATTTCTCTCTCTTTTGTGCTTTCTATTAGGCCTCTAGATCTTGGGTGGCTACCTTCATAGCCAATTCTTACATGGTATCAGAGCTATTGGAGTGTCTTTGGTTAGTCATTTGGAGAGATCTTGGTGCATTTGAAGAATGGTGTATTTTCAGATCTATGTTGCAACAGCATTTTGGAGCATCCTACGCCAAATCTGAGCCCACCATTGCATTCGGGAGGTTGTTTTCAGTCAAGATTTCCTTTCGTTTCATCCAAATCGGATATTGGGAGCTCCAAATTTGAAAAATTCTCCAATTTGGGTATTTTTTCAATTTTCTGAATTATTCTATAGTTCTGAAAAAATATTTTGTCAGAAAATTTCAAAATTTTTCAATATTTCTGAAAAGAATTCATCGAATTTTTTGAAATTTTTTAGAAAAATTAAAATTTCCCCATTCATTTTCGGAAATTTGTATATGGGGTTTATTTTTATTTTTTCAAAAAGTAAAAAAATTGTAAAAATCTTGTATTTAGTTTCTAATTTTTCATAAATCAGAAAAATAAAAATTTATATTGAAATTTTTATAAAAAATTTAAATGAAGAAAAAAAAAAATCAAAAATCAAAAAATAAAATTTGTAGGGATCGTACCCTGCAAGTTCCCAGACTTGCAGGGTACACCCTACGTCAGTTGGTACCCGCAACTTCTACAGTCTCCACGTGGCAGTCCCACCACTGGCTCTGCCACACCCAACAACTAGTAGCAGACAGCAAAATACCGGTGGCCGATCAGTAAGAATCTGGCGAATCTTCGAATATTCCAGCAGATATTCCAACAGACGGCGTTGGCAATGGTATAGGAATATGCCCATCAAATTTAAGCTAATGTCAGAGGTGACAGCCAAATGACCGTCAAATTTAAGCTTGATGATTGATGACATCAGCAGGGCATCAGCATTTTCAAAAAATTTTGCCCCCCTCACCAATGAGCTTTTCAAATTTGTAGTTCTACTTTGGAAGGCCATATCTTGCTCATTTTTGCTCCTTTTTTTGAGAATTTTTTTTTGATTTGGGATAATTTTTCATGTACTTCATAGTGGTGTACTTGGTTTCTAATTTTGGTGGACATATTTTCCAGAATTTTTGGTTTCTCAACACTGTACCTGTCTTGCCACCATTTCTGTAACTTCAGAGGCTTCATTCAAGCTCATACGAAATCCTTTTCAATTGACCTTTTTTTTGAAAGTGCATGATTTTTTATCTAATTCTTGAATCTACAATCATTTTGAAGATATCTCAAGTGGATTTTTTACTTTCAGCATATGGTCATTTTTGGCCTCTTTGGCACTTGTATTGCATAGATCTGAATTTAGGTCTTTGCTTATTTGTTCTAGTCTGTTATCATCCTCTTTATTTTCAAGTTGTAAATTGGAAATCATAAGCCCACTTAGCCAAGTTGCAAGTGGCCTATTGTACACGCACTACATTATAAAGTGCCAAAATCATCTATTTGTGGGGGGGTACTTTGATTGAGTGAATTTGAGGGGGTGTATCTCTTGTGCGATTGTTCATATTTTCTCTCTTGTGCTCTTTCATTCCATCATGGATTCATCTAAAGTTCCACTCTTAATTGCACATAATTATGGTGCATGGAAAGTACGTGCATGGAGTAAACTAATGGAAAAAGGTTTAATTTACTACATTGATGTAACCATAACTCCACCTTCAGATCCTAAGGCAGATCCAATTGCATATATGGATTGGCTCATTAAAACTTCTATGGCATTGGGTACACTTAGAAAGTTCATTTCAGATGATCTCATTTTCCATGTTGATAAATGTACTACAGCTAAGGAAGCTTGGGATAAGCTTGCTACTTTGTATGGCAAGGATGATAAGGTTAAGGGATACAAACTTGAACATGATCTCTTAAGCCTTGATCCCAAGGATTTTGATATAATTCAGGATTATGTCACTAAGGCAAATGAATTAAGAGCACAACTAAAAGATTGTGGTATTGAAAAAGAGGATGATCAATTGGTCTTCAACTTGTTAGATAAACTTCCAGTTGAATATGCAGCCTTTGTTTCAAGTTTTCAGACTCAAAGATTGATAATAAGTAACTTCACAACACCATTTTTTGAGGCTCTCACAGATCTTTTGATTCTTGAGCAAAATAAGTTGATGAAAATGGGCATTCTCAAGTCTTCAACTTCAAAAGCATTGGTGGTCAATCATGGAAACAATAAGCAAGGCAAAGGAAAGGACCAAAAGCAATCTTTGCCAAAGCCACAAGGAGAGAATAAACAATCCACTCCTCCACATCAAAGCTCATCATCATCATTTTCTTCAAAGAAGTACAACTATTCAAGCAAGAGGGAGCAACCAACATGTGCATATTGCAAAAGAATTGGTCATGAAGAGCATCGTTGTCATGTTAAGCAAATTGATGAGTTGAAACACATCCTTAAGAAGAATAATATCAAATTGCTAGCTGCATATCAAGAGAAGGACTCATCTCCTTCCACTTCTTCTAAGGGAAAAAGGAACAACTCTCATGGCAACAGCATCTAGCTCATCTCCTTCTTCTTCATCTCAATATGAGAAACATAAGGGGCAAGCATTTCTTGCTTTTGTAGATTCCAATTCAGATAGGTGGATCCTTGATTCAGGAGCTTCGCATCATATGACTTTGTCCAAGGATATGTACTCTTCATTTGATTCTTGTTCATCACCACCCATTTTGATGGCCAACAACACATCTTTGGCAGTTTGTGGGAAGGGTTCTATTGATGTTGAAGGTGGAGCATTTAATGATGTTCTATGTGTGCCTACGTTATCAAGGAATATCCTCTCCATCTATCAGATTACACATAGTGGTACAGGCAAGAGTGTAGAGTTCACACTAGATTCTGTCATTGTTCAGGATTTGCATAGCAAGGCTCTTGTTGCAGTTGGGGAGGTTGATGATCGTTCTTAGTTCTACACCTTCTCATATTTTGCTCCTATTGATGATTCAGTTCACCATAGTGTGGACACACTTGAGGAGATTGAGTATGGTTACTTGAATCTTGGAGTGCTCACTAGTCCTGAGGTTCTTGAACCTATTCTTGATACTCCATCTCTTACATTGACTGATGTACTTGATATACTTGTGTTTTGATAGTTTCAGTGCCTTGTGATTCAGTGCAACAGTGTCTATCTTGTCTTCCAGCAACAGCTTCATGGGATGACTACTTGACAGAAATTGGCAATTTGTTTGTGGAGTCCTACATTGCAGATTTGGGAGACACATATGATTCCTTACATCTTCTCTTTGATGAAGGTGATTCTTCTTCAGTTGTTGCGAGGGAACACTCTGACCCTCCTCTACATGATCAGTCTTTCAAGGTTGATGTGATTGTGGATGCATGTTTACAGCAGTTGGAGGAGGCCATTTTCTCTTTTGAGGAGACATCGTCTTTGGAGTATGTTCTACCTACATCCTTGCTAGATCTTGAGTTTTCTTTTTTAGCGGATCAGAGTATTGTTGCAAAGGGTTTCTCATAGATTCCAGGAGGTGACTTCATTGCAACTTCACATGGTTTGGGAAAGGCATCTTTCAGCATCAACATAGGGAACTTTGAGTAGATTTCAGAGACTTCTTACATCTTGAGGGTTCTTCCTTCTTCACTTGTGGATTGGGGAGCCTTCATTCATGCACCTTTGGTATTGTTTCTTCCCAAGGGGAGGAACGTTGTTCGATAGTTTTGGAGCAGCTTCTTCATTTCTTCTCGAGCATCTTCCATGGGTGATCATTGTACATTGAGGGGGGGCTACCTTGTCTCTCTTCTTCTCTTGTATTGGGGGGAATTTTTCCTCACATGGGGTTTTATCCTTCTCATGCCATGTTCATAGGATTTTGTATCTTATCTCTCTTTTGGGGGGTAGTTTTTTCCCACAAGGTTTTTCTATCTTTACTTCACTTGTGAGAGATTTCATTGCATTTGTACATGGGTACCTAAAATGGCCTAGTAGCCGGGACCCATCTTTCATTGTTTGCATTTGTGTACATTCTCCCTAAGTTGCACTTAAGGGGGGTGTTGGTGTAATTAAATGTCTTGTACCTTGTCCTAGGTCATGATTACACCTTAGTTAAGTTTACTTAGGGACCACATAGGAGGTTGTAGGAGATTTTCCACTTTTGGTGGACTTGACATGTCATTACCTCATCACTTCCACCTTTTGTGGACACATCATGTGATTATCTCTCCACCTTTTGTGGACATTATCACATTATTATTTTCCACTTTAGATGGAGTGATAACTTTTCATTGTTGTCTCATGTCATAAGATTATGACACTTGCCATAATCTTATGCCCTCCTATGTTCTCACCTTGGCTATATAACCAAGGGATCTCCTATATACATTGGACCAGTATTGCATCTCATATTATTGACATTGAATACAGTTTATTCTTGTCATATTCATTTCTCTCTCTTTTGTGCTTTCTATTAGGCCTCTAGATCTTGGGTGGCTACCTTCATAGCCAATTCTTACACTTAGAGATCACATGGATTGATTCAATAATATCTATAATCCACCTCCACACCATCCATCTCCACCACCTCCACCTCCAACTCCACCCACTCCACCTCATAACCCCCCACCTCCACCACCTAAAACCGATGGTGCTCGATTGCAAGCATGAATCAATGCCAATGTTAGAACCATTCAGGATCAAATCAACATTATTCAAAATGAAGAATGTATCACACCACCTTTGAGGATGTTTGCATCTAGGATGCAAAATGTTGTTGATGTTGTTAGGGCTATGGATGGGATCTTAGTTGAGAATTGAAAATGGCTAGAGGAGAGGAGAAATTCTGATTTTGAAAAGGAAAACACAAAGAAATGAAGAGATGCAATAGAGAGCCACAACAATTTATAAATTAAGACAATGATCTTATAGTTATGAATTTATGAATTTGGTTCGATGGATATTTTGTGTGATGAATTTATGAATTTGGTTGGATGCATATTTTTAGTGACGTGGATTTATGATTTTGGTTGGATGGATATTTTTAGTGACATGAATTTATGAACCTATATTGATGGATTTACAATAGTATATATTTTATGAATATCTACTAGATCATGATTTCTCCTATTGGAAAAATGTAATATATATATGCATTGGCATAAAATGAGCTTTCTGTGAATGTTTCAATTTTATTTTTTAGTATGTACATGTATTAAAATTGCATAGTTCTAGATCTTAAAATTTGAAATTTATATGTATGTACATAGTTTAGTTGAATGATGTATGCATGCAAATTATGCATCGTATTTTTTAGTTTAAATGTATATACATGTTAAATTTTGAAATTTATATGCACATGCTCAAGTTCAATCAATGTATGTATGTGTATGTATATGTATGCACATCCTATTTAAACAAATTTGCATGTAAATTTCAAATTTAACTATTTCTTGTAATTTTGTAAGTTTGTATAATTTAATATAGGTGCACTTATATCTGATATCATGGATCAATTTAACATTGATGATATCATCAATCTAGCACCTCAGCCACCTCCACCTCCACCTAGGGCTCCATCTCCCCCTCCACCACCCGCTGGATCTGATGAGGCTCACTTGCGAGCACATATAAATGATCAAGTGGCATTCATTCAAAATCAAAAAAATGCTATGCAAAATCAAGCATTGATTCCACTACACATGTGATGTTTTGCTTTTCCAATGCAAAACATTGTGGATGCCATTAGGACTATTGATTCTAATTTAGATATAAGCATCAATGAGAAAGAGAGGAGATGAGACAATTTTATGCAAACAGTCTCTCATTTAAACAAATTTTAGACCTAAAAATAACAAAATCCCATCTAGCCCCTTATTTTATCGACCCTATTACTCGGAAGCTCATTCCTCCCAATAAATCAAGAATATCCATGAGGTGGTGTATACATCCAAATATGAGTGCACATTTTTGGGATTGATGGTATATGGTATTTGACAGTCCACCACATGCTAATCTGGAGGTCCCATTATATTTTTTGAGGAAACTATATGTAGAGTTTTTTATGGGGAAAAATCCCAATTATTTTATTTTTAAATAATTTCAAGGTGTTGGTGGAAGCATGCCACAGCAGAGGTTAGGGGCAAGGGTTGATCCCTAATGACCTATGCATGCACAACCCCTTGTTGCTTCTCTTGGTCTTTCCATTCTTGCACTTGTGCATCAACGCGTGGTGGTATCAACATTAGGATCCCTTAGTACACTCGCAAGAGACCTTGATCAACATGCTTCTATGATAGCGGGTAGGGAGCATAGAGATGACAATGATGGAGGAGTGTTTTATTGAGTTGGTCCTAGTACCACTCCAGGAGTGTCAAGACCACATGTATGTAGTAGTTGCCATCAGTTATGCTATGGACCCGATCAGGCCACACCTAGTTTGGGTGGACATGGAGATTTTGGTGGTTCATCTGGTCACCTCAGTTCATTTGTAGAATTTCTTACAGTAGACCATCACCCTGAGGACACTGTGACACATGTATAAATATGCATCTACATGTTGAATTTATAAGAATATTAATGAATGTATATATCAAAGAAAAGTTTGCAATACATTTTAACAATCAAACTGTTTGGTGTACAGATGACACTAATGATGGGGCAATCATCCGCTCCGTGAGTACATACATTGACACTAGTCCTAGTTGGCAACCCTTATCGGGTATTTTGATTTCATTTTTTTAAATTATATATGAAATAATTTTTAACTTGAGTTTTAAATTTATAATTGAATCATGAACATATGTTTTAAATATTTATATTGGTTTAGGGGAGTCAATCGACTTCCACGTCGATTCCACCCTAGGGGTTGTCAAGCACTCCTCCACTATCGAGCATCATAGATCAGGGGTAGGTACATTTATATTGTAAATTGTTTAACTTACATTAGCATAGTTACAATTATGAATTTTGAATTCACTATATATCAAATGTGCATGTACACTTGTAGATATTATAAGCGTTAAATGTCTATATGTATGTCTAGGTTGATACAACACTGAAAATGGGCATTAGACACATATTAGATGTTGTGGCTACTCGTGAGGCCTCTGAATTCCAGGTTGATTAAAAAAATTTCTACATAAAATGTGCAAACTTGAATATATATATTTTAACCTTTAATTCAAGTATACATGCTTTAAATTTGATCTTGTAGGACTTTGTTAGTGCGAATTTCTGCCATGAATCAGTCATAGTTACACCTCTAGGAGGACATGCAGAGCAGGCTCTAGATATCATGGTAATTTAAATTTTGTATTATATTTAAAGTCAATTACAAATATATATTCTGAATAACTTTAATTTAAAATTTAAAATTGAATATATATATATAATATGAGCTAATACATGTTTTAAATTATTTTTATTTTATAGCATGGGACACATCTTGTAGTTGAGCATGTACAAACAGGTCCTAGAGTAGAGAGTGCACAACCTCAGAATACGATACAATTTAAATATGATAAATTATAAATTAAATTGAATTAAATCATTTTTAATTGTAGACTTACATCTAATTTCAAATTTCTTTGTCTTGTTTATGTAGATTGATTCAAAGAATTTAGAGGTTGGTCCAGGTGCACTAGAGCATCCAGACCCATATATGATGGTAATTTAATTTTATGATGAATTATAAATTAAATTGTCATTAAATCATTTTTCATCATCATACATCTGATTTCATCTTTCTCTTGTACAAAGTGTTTCAGGTCATCCGCATAGTCTGCATGGTGTGAAGAGGTCTCTTGATTATAGAGATGATTCATGACCTAAACACGATTTTATGGGTTATATTTGATTATTTCATGGACTACATATTTGGTTTCTCATGTACTCTATTGGACTTTATATTTCATGGGTCAAGTACTTTGTTGGACTTTAGTTCATGGGTCATACTCTGATGGACTTTATTTGATGCACTTAATATATTGTAAATTATGGACTTTATTGTTGTTCAATTTTAATTTACACATGTACATTTAGGCATTTTATGTTTATAGTCAAGACATTAATATAGGACATTAATGTGAAATTAAATATAAATATGAAATTAAAGTTGAAATTAATAGGACATTTTAATATTTGTACTTTAAAAATTTAGTGATCCCATACATGATATACATGATATGTACATTCAATAATTAGCGATAATTAGTCAATTAACTTATTCAATTCACGTCAATCAACAATCAGTCAATAAATCATAATTTACAAACAAAAGCAATCCATTTATATACCATAAAGGATGAAATTTTAAGAAATAAACAATACCATACAACATTAGAGAACAAAATTATTAATAAATTCTATAAACTAAACATAAATACCAATCAAAATGTAATGAGTTTTTCCAAAAAAGTTGTTCTATGAGTATACACCATATTTCCTAGTTCTTTGACAACATTAAATTAAAGAACTTAATTATCCAAAAATAGGCTAAAGTTTTGAAATTAAATCATGTAGTCTCATATTTACAAATCATGCAAAGTGCTAGAGAAGACTTAAGAACATAAAAGTCATCGTGACCTCATGTTCCACAAAAAAACACTAATTTATAAGTTGTCAAAACAAATAATAACATCCAACACTAATTTATAGGTTGTCTTAAGGGGATGTCTTAAGGGGTCCTAATACGACGTCTTAAGGGGATCAAAGGATAGCATAATTAAATATAAATATTAAGTGATATAAAAAAGTATTATACTTTAGGGTGAGTCATCATAATAAATGATATAATTAAGTATAATATTTAGGATATGTGCTAATATAACACGTCTTAAGGGGTCCTAATATGATGTCTTAAGGGGGTCAAAGGAGAGTATAATTAAGTATAAATATTAAGTGATAGAAACAAGTATTATACTTTAGGGTGAGTCATCATAACAAATGATATAATTAAGTATAATATTTAGGATATGTGCTAATACAACACGTCTTAAGGGGATGTCTTAAGGGGTCCTAATACGACGTCTTAAGGGGATCAAAGAAGAGTATAATTAAGTATATATATTAAGTGATATAAACAAGTATTATACTTTAGGGTGACTCATCATAACAAATTGTATAATTAAGTATAATATTTAGGATATGTGCTAATATGACTCATCTTAAGGGGATGTCTTAAGGGGTCCTAATATGACGTATTAAGGGGATCAAAGAAGAGTATACAATTGATTTAACAATAATTTATACATAATATTTAGTGATTATACAATCAAATATAAAGTTTCAAAGTAGGAAAACATGCACATTTAACAAACAAAATATATAGAATATTGATTTTGATACATAACAGTACATAGAGTACATAATTGTGTATGTACATGTATTTGTAATTTGTAAAAATGTTTAATTGTGTATGTATGTACATATATGTCATCTCAAAACAATGTTTACAAAATTTGACTATACCATCTAAAGAACGTCCCAAAATCATGCCCGAAATGTAGTAGGTCTTCATGCCATATGATATAAAAAAGGTACAAGCAATATCAGTGAAATCATCAAAACATATATATTTTAATTTATATAAAACTATCTATATGTACACTACTGAAGTACCTATATTTAAAAGTATTCTAGACATGTGTATAGGTTGAATCCAAACATCCTCTCCTTTTTGTTTCAAAGTATGAGATCAATGCGATGATGGCTTAAGGATACAAAAAAGGATAATAAATCAATTTTAACTATTAATGTACAAGCAATATAAATATATAATCAAAACATGTATTTAAATATAATTTAACTAATAATTACATGTTTTTACCAAGTATTCCATGATGTCTAGGTTGAATCTACATGGGCTCTCCTTTTTGTGATTATGGATTAAGGCTCTATAAAAGGACAATTTAAATCAATTTCAATTAATGACACACTTGAACAATATCAAAACATGTATTTAATCTCTTTAAAATGACAATATAAAACTAAAACTATATTTACCTATATTTACTTATTCCATTGTACCATCTGCATCCTCTCTCTTTTGCAATGCACCTATGATTGTATCATGCTCTTCCATAGAAATTGTCCATAGCACTTTATTTGTAGGTCTTCCACAATATTGATCTAGTTTTATATTTGTTGCCACCACCAAATGTGAATAGTGTACACTCTTTTTATACGTTTCATAATATTCAAATGTAGGTAGACTATTCTTCTTTATCAAGTATTTTCGTAGCCAAGTGCCAACAACCACCATATATCCTATTGGAAAACATGAAAACCATCATCAAATAAGTTCTCAAAATTTTCTTAAGGGGATCAAAGACTCATTCTAAAATTTTTCTTAAGGGGATCAAAAACTTGTTATCAAAATTTTCTTAAGGGGATGTCTTAAGGGGATCACCGTACCTATTGGATAATGATAGCCATCATCATCTTCTCGAGGTGCTATTAACTTATGTTTAGTTTCTACACAATGAGCTAACCAATATTCTGTTTCCTTTTCATTCCCCTCAAGTGCAACACCATCATACACATGTACTACAAACAAAATTTGATTTAATAACTTACACGTATCCATATAAATAATTTAGTATTACAAAATAACTTAATAAAGTGAAATAAAATGAAATAAATTGAATTAAATTACCTTCTTGTACAAGGTCTAAAACACGGTCATAGTCTTCAGATGTAAACACTTGATCATTTTCTTCAATAGTTCTTTCATATTGATCGTGTGATTGTGCAAGTGTCAACAATCTTTGCTCCCACTCTTCAACCCATTATGTATTTTCACATGCTTCCCAATCTCCTGAGATACAAAAATGACAAAAAACATGCAATCTCCCTTGTCCAGATAGTCTATGTGCTTGTTTTTGAACTCCTAAATGAATGCCATTTAGTAGATCCACTGATTGTCTTACAATCAACTCTAGGTAGAATGTTCTCTTCTTCAACCAACCAAAAGAATCGATGAACTGTAGAGTACTCAATTGAACTAGGTGCAGATAATCTTGTATTACACCAATCCACAATCCCATGTGCATCTTTAAATTTTACCGCATCCTCAAATTTTAATTGTTCTCTAGCAAGAATTCTTTTGACACACACACCAACTCCACCATGTTCTCCTTTACCATGCATAGCTTAAAAAAAACTCCATATATGTTGGACATTAAGTTCCTTGTGAACCCTACTTAACCAATAAAGCATTCGAGCATTCTTGAACTGCCCCATATAATTATTTGACCATATGAGGTGTTTTGTCATCTAGATTCCTCTTTCTTTTAAATTTCTATAAAATATATTGAAATAGTATTGAACAAACTTTGACGAGTGTAACCGGTTGTTACTCAAATAAAAATGTTACTCCCTCAAAAATTTTCTATCATCCTATGTGCTATCATCTGCATGTCTATAAACAATATGGACAAACATAGCTACTGGCACTGAATAATAATACTGTGATTGAATTTCCTCTTGTAGAGCTAGAGTATAATTTTCTGCAAAATCAACCACTAAAAGTATAGTACTAATTGGAAATGTGTTTCTACATGTGATAAATTGGCCATCAAGCCATCGAGCATGTTGAGAGTGCATGACATATTTTGGTACAATCTTATTCATAAATTCCAATATGAATGCATGTACACTAACTTTTTCTCTAACTAAATCACCACGATTTCCAATTTTTCCATCTTTTAGAGAATAGTTAACATTCTTAAATATTTTAAAATCAACTAATTGTTTTCCAAAATCATTATCAACACTTTCATGCATGCAAACTCTAAAGAATGAAAGATTTCCACAACTAGTGCATTGTCTAGAAATACAAGAACTTGAATAAAATATTTTTTCATTAGATATTTCACAAAATAAACTTGATATAAACTCCCTTATTGTTTCAGGTGGCATATTCATACCACATTCCTACATAATCATGTTAGTATGCAAAGTACAACGTATATATTGAAAAACATCATAAAAATAACAAAATTGAACATGTGTTTTATAACAACAAGATATTCGTTCCTTATTAATTTTTACATACCATGGTTTACATTTTTCAAAAGACCTTTGACTTATTTTAATTTTACCAGGTAACACTAAATCACCACAATTTTTTTTATAAAATTTAGTTTGTGTTGTATCTAATAGGTGTTTTGGATGAGGATCGTGAACTTTGGACCCCAACCTTAATTTTAAAACATCTCTAGCATTAGATGATACCCTAGTATTATCATGCCAATATTTTTCAATCAAAGATTTAATTTCAACATTCAATTTCATATCAGACCTCGGGAGTCAACCATTGAAACTCCAACATTGTTTGATAGGATCATTTTCTATACTCTCTTCTTTTTTCCGCTCTTAGCAATGTTTTAGAATGTATTTTTAAAACTTCACTAATATTGCCTACCATTCTTTTATTCAAAGTTGATTTATTAACTATAGAAGTTGTTATAGCTCTTCTTGCTGCATTCTTATCTTTAGATCTACTATTTTTGCCAATATACTGAATGGAACTAGCAATAGTAGACATAGCATGTTTTACTAATTGATCTTTTCTTCTTTGTTTAACAAAAATGCCTAACTTTTTCATTATTTTTCTCATTTTTTGCATTCTCATTAATTGCATCATTAGTTGACATTGAACTGAAATTTTTTTACAATAAAAAAATTGATTGTATAATATATTAGTGTGTGTTCTTATTTGTCTCCAAGAAATATTACTAGGAAGATTATCCAAAACATCACTTTCAATTTAAAAAATATATATTCAAAACTATTTTCATTTTCATTTTCATTTTCATTCTCATCTTTATTTTCATTTTCATTTTCATTTTCATCGTCATCTTCATCTTCATCTTCATTTTCATTTTCATTTTCATTTTCATTTTCATTTTCATTTCATTTTCATTTTCATTTTCATTTTCATTTTCATTTTCAATTAAAATATTTTCATTTCCATTCTCAATAACAAAACAGTTTTCATTTTCATTAAGAGGATTTTCATTTTCATTTTCAACAACAAAACAATTTTCATTTTCATTTTCAATAAAAGTATTTTCATTTTCATTTTCATTAAGAGGATTTTCATTTTCATTTTCCACAACAAAATAGTTTTCATTTTCATTTTCATTTTCAACAACAATTTGACTCAAATCTTGAACTCTATGAATATTATCAATGTAAACATTGTGATATCCAACCTCTTCTAAATCTCTAATAAACACCATTTCCATAAGGCTCAAAGGTGGATTTGAAAACGTATCTGGACTTGTGCCTATTGAAACATTCTCCATAGCATTGGAAGTGATATTTGAAGAAATACTAGGATTAGTTTGTATATTTGTATTAGTTTCCACATTCACCTCTTGCAAGTTTGCATCGTCTACATCCATGGTCTCCTCAATGTTTTTATCTTCAATAGTTGTGGAATTGAATGCTTCACCATCATTCATTGATCGAATTCTCATTATTCTTTCTCTTTGTCTTTGTTTCTCCTTCTCTCTCTTTGCTTGAATTTATTTAGGGGTCAATACCTTCCTATCTTTCCTCTTATTCTGACATTGTGATCCCATATTGTAATTTTTTGAATTATAAAAAAATGAATGTCAAAAACTTGAGTCTTCCTTGTTTGTTCCTCCTTCAAACAAGTAGCAATTGTTCACAAAATTCCTCTTCCTCCTTTAAACAAGTAGCAATTGAAAAAAATTCCTCTTCCTCTTTCAAACAAGTAGCAATTGAACAAGAATCCTCTTCCTCCTTCAAACAAGTATCAATTAAACAAAATACCTCTTCCTCCTTCAAACAAGTAGTAGTTGCACAAAATTTCTCTTCCTCCTCCAAACAAGTAGCTCAATCAAACAAAATTTCTCATCCTCCTTTGAAAATGTTTATAGGAATTCAAAAAAATTTCTCTTCCTCCTTCAAACAAATAGCAAACAAATAAAATTCCTAGATTCCTCTTTTGAAAACAAATAGAAAATGCAAAAAATATATCTTCCTCCTTCAAACAAGTAGCTCAATTAAACAAAAGTTTTCATCCTTCTTTGAAAGCAAATAGGAATTAAAAAAAATTCTCTTCCTCCAAACAAATAGCAAATAAATAAAATTCATCTTCCTCTGAAAAAAAATAGCACTTCAACAAAAAATTTCTTCCTCCTTCAAACAAGTAGCAATTCAACAAAATTATTGTCACAACGTCCTAGTGATGCCTCCTTTCAAAATTGAAAAAAATGCCAACTTGAAGAGCTTCAATAGGACAAAAGGTGATAGAAAATAGGGATTATGTTGTAGTTGGCCATACAAAATGATTCTTAGACTTGACATGCCCCATTTTTATAGTAAAATAAAAAATAACGGTAAAAAATAACTCAAGATCCCATTTAAAAAATGGGATCCCGTAAACAGGATCCCTATTTATACAAATCAGGATCTTGTTTATTAAACAAGATCCCGAGTTAAACAAATTGGGATCTTGTTTATTAAACAAGATCCTGAGTTAAACAAATTGGGATCTCGTTCCATTTTCCAATGGCTCCTATAGATAAGGTAAAAATCAGACTTAATGTTTAATGAAAACAATAAACTAATTAGATCTTATCATGCACAATAGAGTACAAAATAATACGAAAATCACAATAAATAGCACAAATGCAAACCAATCTCCGTGTTAATTCGATTTATCTCCATTTCTCTTCTCCACCTGCATGCAAATGCGAGATTTTGAAGGATTGACAATGGAGGAATGTTGAGTGCTCATTCCTGTAGCATAACGACTTGACGATGACAATGACAAATAGAAAGAATGATAGATAAAGACTGTAATACCCCTCATACTGTTTAGACTTATTATTTTCTGTGCTTTGCTTGGATACGGTGATGATACTATTATTGTTTGATTTGGCTTGCTAGACGTTAGATGATGATGTTATTTCATTATGGACATGATTATTTCTTATGACACTATGGTTGGTTATATTAGTTGATTTTCAGAATTAGGATATGATGCAGTGATTTAATTTAATATGTTATGAGATGATTGTTAGTTAGAAATGTTAATTGATTGGTTATATTATAATTGTTAGAATAGGTGTGATGAAGGACAATATAGCATCACTCGTTCGCGAGTGCCCTGTTATGTTGCAATTCCTTCTCACAATGTAGTATTTTGATTTAATGCTTTGATGTTATATATATATGCACATGTACACAACTTCACTTGTATGCAGGATTTGCAGGTACAAGTCTCGATTCCACCTGCTTCGGCAGGACAGGGCGAGCATCCAATAACCCAATGGTTAAATGTTGAAATAGAGGTGACGATGAAGTCCTCCCGTCCCATGATGTCAGATCGTCTCGTTTTGATTGGTATTGTTCATGTTTGTAAATGTCGTCATTTGTGGGTTGTGTCTTGTATTTTGTCGTCTTTTGATTAATGTTGGTACTTTATATGTTGTGGTGTATTCGATTTTAATGATGTAAGTAATTAGTTGTTTTAATGTTAGATTTAAATTATATTCAAATATTTAAATGATTTAATTAATTTTGAAAGTCATATATTGCAATTAAATAATAGTTAAATATTAAATGTGCCTTAATTATTTTAATTAATTAGTTGGTGGTGGATAATTATTAGAATAATTTATTTAAATTAAATAAGTAATGTGATGTGCAAGTAATGTTGTAAAAATAGAAATTAAAACAATAAAGCAAATAAAAGAATAAAAAGATGGTGTGAGCCAATAAGAATACAAATCTAAGTAAAAAGCTGGCTTTTAAAGAATGATTTTCTTTTAATTTGGATTTTTAGAGTTTTTGAAGAGATGGACAATATATTTTTATTTAATTATGAATTTTTGTAAGTCTCACACACACAGAAGATCAGGGAGATTAAAAGTTTGCTCAAGTCATTGTTTATGTACTTTTGAATCTGAAGAGATTAGTTTTGAATCTTTTGCTATTATTTGAGGAGAGTTCTAGGAAGGAAATTGGTCTTCAATCTGTTACTGGTGTTGTCTTGGGGAGTTCTTTCTGGACTAAGATTTGGAATCGAGTTCGAGGGCAAAAGTCTGCAGAGGAAATTTGGAAGCATGAATAGGAAGCTCTTCGAGATCATCAGAATCAAGCAGCATCTTCAGACTTTTGAATAAGCAACGGACACCAGGTTCCACTCTCTCCCTTTGACTGTGTTTGAATCTGTAATATAAATAGAGTTGTGTCTTAAATCAATCTGTGTTTGTGAAAGAAAATCCTTCAGAGATTTAGATTTAACTGATTCCTCTGAGAAAAGAAAAAAAAAAAGATAATTAGGTCTTCTTATATGAAAATTCTTTCAAAATCTGGAAACCATCTCTATTGCAAGCAAAAATGAAAAGAAATTGCGTCAAATTCTGTGTGAATATGCCTGTTTCTCTCTAGTATATTGTTGTGGAAAAAGTCAATCAATTATATTATTGGGTTTGAAATATTTTTTTAAATCAAATATATTATTTTATCTTAGATATGTAATTTTCTGTGTTTACACAGAAAACAGTGGTTCTGTATTTATATATATATATATATATATATTCTTAATCTTAATATAAAAATCTGTGTGTTAGAAAAATGAAGTTATGGATTTGAATTTTTATTAATTTTTTTTCTTTTATAAAAAAATTTGCTGTTAAAAGGTAAGGGGAGGGACGGACTGGCCGTAGCCCCCCCGTACCCTGGTGCGGCCAGAGTCTGCCACACAGCAGTCTTGGAGACTGCTGTGCACAGTCCCTGCAGGGACTGCCAAGCGCAGTCCTTGCAAGGACTGCGACGGCAGGCCTCGGTCTGCGGGAATTTAAGGTTTGTGGTTTTATTTTTATTTTTATTTATTTATTTATTTATATTTAATTTTAATTATATATATATATTTAGTTTAATTAATATTAGTTATTTTATTTTTATTTTATTTAAAAAAAAAAAATGTTATTATATTTATTTATTATAATATTAAAGAAATGTAATTTTCTTTAAAAATAAAACATTAATGATTTTAGTATAATAAAATTTATTCGGTTATAAATAATTTTTATATATAAATGTTAATTGGCATGAATCGTTATTATATTTATTCCGTGAGGCTATATTTATGTTAGATATTTTAACATATACAGATATATATATTGCTTTATTCTATTATAATTATTTATTTTACTTTGTTTTAAAAGGAATATTAGGTTGTATGGATTATTTTGAATAAAATTGATTAATAGGGTAAAATATTTTTATTATAAAATATTTATGGAAAAACTCTATCGAGGAAATTGAGTGCATGTAATAGATGAAAAGTAGATTGTTTGTTTTGATGAAATGTGGATTATGTTGTTGAATTGTGAAACCCTATGGAATTTTCGGTCCTTCTTGTGCATCCTGATTATGGTTTTCCTTTATTCTGGTAGTGATATGGGAACCTTGTGTAATCGTGTATTTAGTTGTTATTTATCAAAAATCCTTGTTCCAGAGGCTTGCTTAATTTTAATGTTCTCTTCATCTTGATTATACTTTTGGATATTGATACTTAATGGTTTTGTTAGGAAGGGTTGAACAGTTTGTTAAGACTTTTGGATTATGAATTATTGCGAGAGGGTTAATGCCTCGCATGTTCTTGTTGTGGTATTATGCTTTTTATGCTTTGGTTCAACCCTTGCCTAGTTTTGATTTATGTTAGGGGTCATAGGGAGAGTGGCTCTTCGTGGGTGCCGGCGCCTCGGAAAGAGGAAGTGCTCAGGGGAACCCATGTAAGAGTAGTTAAACAAGTGATAACCTAAAAATAAAATTTAGGGGGATGGGTAGTAAAACACACAAGATAATTAAAACTGGATTCCTCGTTTATGCATTAGGGCTACCGTAGACTAGTGATAGACTGAGTAGGCCGTGGTTGGAAAAGTCATAGTCTCATCTTCATGAGAGATTATTAGCTCCGCATTAGCTACCCTATGGTGCCGGTGGCTCAGTTAGGAGGAAGGGCCAGGGGATCCATAGTCGGTGCCGGTGCCTCAGTTGGAGGAAGTGCCAGGGGATCTCATGAGAGCTATGCGATGACACTCTCCACTAGACATCCTTGTTCTTGTTCTTGTTGCCTCTGGATATTGTAATATTTATGTTGTTTCTGATTTTAGGGCTAGGGAATCCATAGATGGGTGCTGGCGCCTCAGTTGGAGGAAGTGCCAGGGGATCCCATGAGAGCTATGCGATGACCCTCCCCACTTGACACCCGTTTGACTTGTTTCTTGTTGCCTATGGAATTGTGTATTGAATGGTTGTTTTAGATTGATTATGGAATCATGTTCTTTTTATTGTTTCAGATTTATTTGGAAACGTATTTTGGATGTTGTTTCGGTTCTTCTGGATGTTATCTCTTTATGATGTTTCTTTGAATTCTTGGGAATTTGTTTAATGATTGTTAATTGATAGTACTTCATGTTATTGTGATGAGTTTCTTGGTTTTAACTTGTCATGTGATCTGTGAACGTTATTGGTTGTTCATCGTATGTTTTGAGTTGTACTTGATTTGTATCATAATGTGGTTGAGTCGGTTTGACATTCATGGTCGGGTTCACTTCCTCGTCACCTCTGAGCACGGGGGGTGAGTTACTTATAATTCACATGGTTGGGTGGAACGTGCTCCGCACCCATTGGGTTCCCCATCAGCGTCTTGTCTTCTCAGCATTTCCGGTTGGAGTTGTACTAGTGATCCTTTGTACTTTATATTTCATTATACTTGTATCAATCCCCATGTTGGGAAACTCAATGTAATTTAATTATCTGAAATTGTAATGTAATATTATAACGATGATGTAATAGTTAGGCTCATTTGTAACTCTTTTAAAAGATGTATCATGGATGTAATTATGCGATGTTTATTATACTCGCATCATGGTTATGGGATGTATCATTGTTTATGGTTATTATAAAGTAAATGGTTATGTTGTAAATTGTAATATTTATTTCCGTTTAGTTGATTGTGATGTAACCTCGCGTGCCCCAGAGAACCAAGTGTATTAATGCTATGTGGTTATGGTTTAATGTTATTGCATGTTTACTTTTGTTATTTTAAAAAAAAATTATTTGCATTGTGTGTGTTCTCTGGGGTTTGCACGATGGGCGTTACAAAGACAGAAGACTGATTTTGACAGAGTCTGGGTGCTAGACGAATCAACCTCCTAAATGGATTGTGAGAGGCTGTATTTATAGAGACATGACGTTGACGAAGATAAGATTTGACAATATTCGACAAGGATTTGATTTTTGACAAAAGAGAAAATACTACGAGATAAGATAAGATTTCAAAAAAGATAGAAAGATTTCATTTCCTGTTTTAAAGGAAATAAATCTTAAAAAGACGAGAAGATAATTGATGAAATATCTAATTAAATAAATTAATTAGATGCACACGAGTTCAGTTTTGGAAAGAAAGCGAGAAGATCTTTTTAGGATTTTATTAATTAAATAAATTTTGGATTTATTTAATTAACGTTGAATTTATGATTTCATTAATTAAATAATATAAATTATTTAATTAACATTAGAAGAATGAATAGAAATGATTTAATTAATTAAATGATATAAATTATTTAATTAGCAAGCGAAATGGATGGATTATGAATATGAATTTAATTAAATAAATAAATTTATTTAATTAAATAAATGATGACATGGGTACCTAGGGCAAAGCGTGCTACAAGATGCGTAAATGATGTAATGCCGAGACAGGTGTTGCAAGAGGACAATTTTGGGTGTCTACATTTTGCCCCTCTTTGAGATGATGTTCGAGATGATGTGATTGTGTCGAGTAACATCATTTCAAAGAAACTAAGGTATGGATAGAGAAAAATGGATAATGATAGAAAGATAGGATGATGATGGAATGATGATGCCCCCTCGAGAGGATAGGCGGGTTGAACAAACACGAGTAGGCCCTCGAAATGAAAGGGATGGGTCAAGAACTAAAGATGAAGGAATGGATGATACATTATGCTGCAATGAAAGATGAGCAACCATGATGTTTGATATAGCACTAGATGTTATGCACCAAGATATAAGGACCAAGGTGACAATGTGTCTTGTGCCCCAGCGTAATACAACCTTGTCTAGATGTATGGGGAAGTAGACTTAGAGCATTAAATTCCTAATGCACAAAAGGTATTATGTGACCTTAGATGCAAAGGATAATGCAAAAAGATATTCCAACACACACAAGATATGAATATTAGCTAGAATGATATGGATTTGACACAAATGCAAGATAAAATAATAACACACACAAGCAAGCAAGCAAGCATGCACAAATGATACAAAAACAAACAAAGTATTGCCCTTGTCAAGTTGTAAACCATTTGATTGATTGACTGATTTTGATTGATGATGATAGTGTTGTCAATGCAGGGAACGATATATCCCTAGATCAACACAAGGATGATTAATAATTGACTGATTGACTTTGATTGATTGGGTTTACAACAAGATAAGGATCAAGACCAAATAATGTGATTGGATAACTTGACAAGATTGATTGACTTGATTGGTATGGATTAAGGACTAGCTTGCATTTGAATTATTGCTTGGATTTTTGTTGGCTATTTGATTTTTTTGTATTTTGAAATGTTTTTATTTTTTTGGACTTTTAACATGTTTTGACTTTTTTGGACTTTTGACATGTTTTGACTTTTTTTTTTTGGAATGTTTTGATTTTTTCGGATTTTGACATGTTTTGATTTTTTTGGACTTTTGAAATGTTTTGAGGTGTCAAAGGCTGAAAAAAAAAATGAGTAGCCTTTGTGCTAGATACCAATGACAAGGGGAAAACCAAGTCTAGGTGCAAGGGTGGGTGATGGGATAAGGGATAAAAGGCTCATGATAGATGGATGGATGATATGGATGTATGCATCACAAGGGAGCAAGGATGTGAGCTCCAAAGACTATTTCACATAGGAATTACATGCCCCATTCTAGGTACAAGACGTAGGATTTTTTTTTTTTTGGATAAAATGTATGACAATAGGATAATGACAAGCTTGTTTAGAAAGATGAGGTATGTCAAGAGATACTCAAAGCATGTTTCAACCTTTTGCCCCTATATCTTCATTTAGATCAAGAGGACTAGGGTGGATGAATGGACTCAATATGATAGGTATGTATGATGGCCAAAGATGGTAGGTAGGATGGAAATGATATGACATGAAAATGATAGGTTGGATAGATAAGACATTGTGCCCCCAAGTGTAAGCGACATAAAAGATCACCTTACACATGATGCCTGTTTGCCAGGTTTTCATCACGGTACTTATCCAGGGTGCCTGTTTACCAGGTTTTCACCGTTGGACGAAGGGATTTCTCTTTACTCTTTTTTTTATTTGTCTTTTTATTTTGACTTTTTGACTTTTTGACTTTTCGATAGGAGGGACTCAAGTGTCCATTTGCATGAAAGGTGCTAGTTCCACGAGGGATGGATGTCATTGCACGTACTATGTCAAATGTCATTATGCTCATAGATGTTGGTAAGGGATGACATGAAAGGGAGATGGATTAGGTAGATGATGGATTATGATGTGGATTATGTAGGGAAGATAGTGGATTATGTAGGACTTATACAAAAGATGAAATGGGGGGGCTTAGCCAAAAGCATAGACCATAGGAAGATGGTGGGGGAGATATGTAGGATAATGAGTGAAGGGTGATGGAAAGATAGAGGTATGTTGGAATGGAATCATGACCGATGGTTGCACACACTGTGATAAACATTGAAGCTTTTGATGTGGACAGGGTGTAGGAAGCAATGGAGATGTTTGCTTAGGAGATGGGTGATGAAGTGCTTTAGGTACCCACATAGACTTAGTATTTTTATGACTTTTATTTGGCTTGTGGGTTTTAGGACTTTGATATTTTTGAATGCAATGTGCATTTTGGATGGGAGGGGATGGTTGGGATTTTTGTGACATGGATGCCTCATTCAACTTGATTTCTTTTTGCTTAGGTACCCAAACCATTTTGTTTTTAGACTTTTCTTTTGAAGGTATGGGCTTATATAGCTTTTTAGATGCACTTGGCTTTGACTTTTTGAAATTGTATTCTAAGGCATTAAGACCTTTAGAATTTTTGACTTTATAAATAGAGGCATCCAAATTTTTATTTTTGAATCCCATGGGGTGGATGGAATGAGTGGAAGCTTTATGTTTACACAATGTGTGCATTTGTTGGTCATGACGAGGATATTTAGGGTATTTATGAATGATTGGAATATTAGGTGTTGGAAGCAATGGTGGCAAAGTGGATGGAGGGATATTAGGAGTTGGAATTAATGGTGGCAAGGTTGATGGTGGAAGGTGTATGGTCACCTGCTTTTGACACTTGTAGGATAATGGAGATGGAATGGCAATGTATGTTTTGGGAATATGATAAGGCTTGTGGTGAAAAGTGCATGGAGGAAGTACCAACATCTTGAGATTGGTGTCCTTGGGGTATGCAATGGACAATGGGACTAGGTGTAGGTGGAACACTAGACACGAGTTCCTTATTGGAAAGACCAAGTGGATATGATGGAGGACTTGCAATGGGGTTGATAGTGGATGATGGAGGATTTAAAGGATCTTGAGTATGTTCATTTAGATCCACATTATTGGTTTGATCTTCTATACTAGCTTGGGAGGCAAGTGTCTCATCAAGGAAAGTGGATCTTGATGGGGTTTGGGTGGGATCATGAATGACATAACAGTCAAGGAGTGGATCATTTTGGACTTCTTGGTCAATGGTAGGGTCTTGGTCAAAGATGGGGTTGTCATGGATGATATAATTGGGATTGCAATCTTTGTCAAGGGTAGGTGTATTTTGGATGTCTTTCTCATGGATGGGTATAGGATCAAGTTGCTCTTGGATAGACTCTTCATCATTATGGATATCATCTTGATCATAAAAATGATATAGATTATGGATGGGTTGGATGAAAATGATTTGATCTTGATTAGGACTAGGGCTTGATGTTTCCACATGCTTGGGAGTAGACTCTTGATATACCTCTTGGGTTGCTTGAATGGAATTGCAAGGGGATGACTCTTGAAGAGACTTGACATGTTCTTGATGGTCAACAACATAGGAGCATGAAAGAGGGTGACTTGGACTTATGAGGGGAGACTCTTGACTTGGTTCAAGGGGTTGAGGATGACATGGTTGACTTGAAGGACTTGGCATGACATTTGAGGACTCTTTGGTATGTTCAAGTATATGTGCTGAATGACATGGAGACAATTGATTCCTTGCTTGTAGCCCTTGGGTCACATCCTTTGTAGTTGGATTGGTGGATTTATGTAATGCCATCAATTTATTTTTTAAATATCTAAATGTAGGGCATTGATTTGATGGAGGATTAGATGATGATGGGGGTAATGAAGAGTTTGATTGGTTAGAAGGTAAAGAGGATGATGAATTAGGACTTGGACATGGTGGCTTATGGATAGGCATTTGATTGGATAGTGGTAAGGGTGCATGGACTAGATTGGTGTTCCCCTTGTCAAAGGTGGCATTAAGACTTAAAGGCTCTTGATGTTGTTGCCAAGGTGGACTTGGGATCCTATATTCTTGTTGTGATATGGGTGGACATGTTGATGTGGAATCGACATGGTAGGTAAATGGGTTTGGTTGGCATGATGATGAAGGTGACATATAGGATTATGGCTGAATGTCTTGAGGTTGGAATGGTGTTTGGACTTGTTGTGGTATGATTTGTTGTTGTAATGATGATTGAGGGGTTGTATAGGATAATGACTGTTGAAAGGTTGATTGATGTGGATAAGGGTTGACATTATAAGAGTTGTGATAGGTTGATGAAAGGGAAACTTGATATGTGGATGGATGAGGTTGATATGATGATATAGGTGACACATAGGATTGATGCGAAATGTGTTGATGTGGTGATTGGAATTGATAATGTGCTTGTTGGACTTGACAATTGGCCATGAGGTATTGGATTTGTGCTATGAGTTGTTGCATTTGAGGTGATTGGTTTGTTTGAAGATGTTGGATAATGTTATGGGCGCTGCGAATGATTTGTTGTTTTGAAGGTGATTGGCTTGTTTGAACTTCATGAAGCACGTGAATAAGCTCTTGTGCTACGTCTTCCAATGTTTTCATGGTGTAAAATGATGTTGATTGGATTGAAGAGATGATGATGATGATTAGGATATGATGTGGAATGACAAGATTGGATGACTTGGATGATGTGGAAAAGTTTTGTATTGGGAGTTTGACTTGGGAACTATCAAACACAATATTTCACATGTAAATGCATGAACACACACACCAAACACAATGATAAATCTGTCTTTGAAGATTAATGTTATGATTAAGCAAGCACTTGAATACACAACAATAATCCCTATGACTAGTTAAATGGGGTATGGCCAATTAGGTCTCAAGCTTGTTTTCAACAAGTTGACTAAGGATGATTTGAAAGCAAAATCCTGCCAAT
>VDFB02353493.1:354944630-354970701 GCA_007258455.2 Sequoia sempervirens
AGTGTTTATATGATCTTAGGAGGTTTTGGTGTGCAGAATACCACTTTCCATGGTGGATTTGGATGTTTTCTTCTATACTTTCTATTTTTAGTAAGTCAGTTTGGGGGACCGATGGGGTTAGTTGTCACTATTTCTATTTTTAGTTATGTAGGTGAAGGAATTGAAGGTTGACATCCTAATATTTGTAATGGTTTAGAATTTCATTTTTAAATAATGATATTTTATAAAGTTAAATTAAGTATTTAACTTTATCACTATTTAATTTTATAAAGGGACCTATAAAAGGGTACTTTTTGGAGACATAATGAGTATAAAATTAAGAAAGTAGTCCCTAAGTTGGACAACCCATTTGAGAAAAATAAAGTAACATTTAAAAATTTAAAAACTACATTTAATGGAAATTGGTACGTGGGGTTTGAGGAAGGATAGAAAAAGAAAAGTGGAGTTCATTTCTCATTCATGTTTTTTGACTTGATATTTGGTTTCCTTCATTGCTAGAGAAGCTAGTTCTCCTTCTACTTGGTTTGTGAGGATAAAATCCCTTACAAGCGACATTCTCGACATTTTTGAAAGACACAATCTAGAGGATTTCAGGTGAGTCTATTCAGGGGTCACATTGGAGCTTACTATTTCTGTTTGGTGAAGATTTTCTTAAGGTTTCATATCAGATTTGAAGAGTATATTTTAGCATTAATTATCGGTATTTTTTTAGGGTTTAAAATTAGAAAATACCCTCTTTATGCTAGTCGTACCATTCCTAGCAAGTCGTACAACTGCAAGGAGGGTGTGGGAGTTTTAGGTCAAGTTGCCTATATATTTGGGCTACAAACAAGGTGGGTTAGGGGTGCCTAGAATTGAAGAACACTCAACAAACTCCTGGGAGACATGACAATAGAGTTTTTCTCAGTGATTACCAGTCATTCATGGAGGTCCATATTATTGTTTAGAGTATATTTTGTGCCCAAATTCATGACAACAATCCATTTCTATGTTCAAAATGTAATATTTTAAGTCGTGAAGTGATATGTACCCTTTAGAAATGATTATGCAACCTCTGTAACAAATGTGTGAAGATTTCAATTTTTGAGTTCCTTTAAAATTTGGTATTTTTCTCTTTACAATAAGTATTGTTGGTTATTGTTATTATAGTTTATTTCTATTTGCAAGTCTACAAAAGGTACAAACACATCAAACCAAAACAAAAAATTAAGGAAAATTTAAGGCTATATGTTATAGTACACCCTTAGTATTAGAGCAGTGTATCTTGCTATCCTAGAGGGTTTTTAAATAATTAGGGTTCTAACAATTTTTGAGTATTACAACCACCCTATATGCACCATTACGATTTGAGAAGGAATAGATCTAATAATAGCATTGAGAGTCAAATAGGGAGCAACATGAACCTACCACTAGGGAAATGCTAAATGACCTAGCTAGAGGGAAATGTGAGTTGCAATAGAGTTTAGCATAAATGGTAGCCTCAATGAACCAAAATACTCTTGGAATCAACAACAACAACAATCAAGGGAACAATGCAGGAAACAATGGTGGTAACAATGGGGGTCATAATAATGACAACCAAGGGCACAATATGAATAACAATAATGAGGAAGGTTCAGTGAATAAAAAAGGTACAAATCAACAAGATAGAACTAGAACAACAAATTCCAAGCCCTTAATTCCTAAAAATTCAAAAGCACATGCAAACAAGCAAAAACTTTGAAAAATTATTGCATTTAAACTTCACAAACACATCTCAAACTAAGGAAAACAATAAAACATCACAAACCCAATCATTTGACTCATAGAGGTTTTACACTTCACTATAGTGAGGGCCTTGTTTAGAGTTAATCAATCATTATATCATTATGGTTTTGTTAGGACATATCATTCCAAGTCCACTTCTTGTGCATATATTGTTGCTTGGAAGTACAACAAAGCCATCATTGGGATATACCATTCTCAACATGGCATCACTATCACTATCACAAAACTCAACACTTTGATTTCCACTTTGGTGAGAGTAGATACTTTTGTGTTTTTATCATTTGTTTTCATATTATTGTTGTACATGCAAGTTTTTAATCCCAATGTATTCCACCAAGGTCATTATGGTCAATTATATGATGTTTTTTCTTGATATTATGTTTGTTGTGGAATCTTGTTTTCATTTCTATTTACATTTATGAGTTAGTCCTTTATGCATATGACACAACATCATCATAATATTTTGATGTCACAATGCATCTATTCCTATGCTAAAATAAAAACCATATTTCTTGGCATATTTGATCTTCTTCAAGAGTACTAGTATGTACTTGTTTTCATTCCATCTCCATGTTCACATTTCAAGCTCTCTCAAAAGGGCATCTTTAGTCCATTCCATCATCCAATCCAATGTGCTTCTAGAATTTTGTCTTTTTTTTTTTCAAATGGTGTTGCTTCTTCTAGTTGCAATGAAATTTCAAAGAAAGGTAAATGTAGATGCCTAAAATCTACCTCGCCACAATAATTAATTATTTTTAATAATTAATTTATTTCATCCACAATTCACTCAACTATTCATCTAAATTAATTAAGTTATTATAGCCCATCTAATCATTAAATTTATTAAATTAAATTCATTCTCATTAAATTAAATTCATTTCACCCCATTATTAAATTAAATTGAATATGTCCACTCTCATCCGCTTAAAATTCATAAATAAATTTTTAAAAAGTTTTCCCTCCACAATTACTTTAAGGGGTCTTTACACATGAACTATTGTCCCAAGTGCATCTATAAGAAATATCATCCATCCATCATTTAGTCTTAGGCATCTATATCCTCACTCAAAAACTATGAATTAGGCTCTAAAATCCTTCATCACCCCCCACTCTCACCCTTGGACAATCTTGTATTCATGCTCTCTTATACTCAAGCACTCCAAATATCACATTCATGAGCATCCATCAAGCATCAAGACATATCCAGCACACACATACACGTATATTCTATCAAAAATCTTAAAGAATCTAAAAAGAAACTACAACACTCACATACATGAGCAAATCCTCTCAACAAAAGGATATTTCTTACTTTGGTAGGTTAAAATATAAATTTGATTTAATATTTGTACTTAATGCAAAAGTATTTTACTTGATTTAGAATTGAAGTTTGATATTTTTTTTGTATTCCATTGTGTTCATTCTAGATATTGCATATACACTTGCATCAATTACATACCATTAATAAGATGGAAAACATATTAATATTACTTAAATATCATGACATAATCAAGTTGCTTAAAAAGTTGATTAAAACTTTAAAAATTACAACACATCAACCAAGATCTAACATATAGAGCCACTGTCAAAAGTATAGATCTAATAAACGCAACTACTTTTAAAATAAAATCCAACCTCACATTCTTAAATGCATCATCTCATTGGGAAAGCACATTTTTTATCCTCTAATTACCACAAAGCAGCCAATTAAAAGAGATGTACAATCTACTGTCCAAATCCAAAACATTCTTTCCAGCCAACAAAATAACCATAAATGCATCACCAAACTATTAATTTTGTCAAGTAACTTGCGAGGCAAGAAGTTGCTTTTTCTCAAATTTTTAAAATTTAAAAAATATATATAAAGTGGTGATAAACCAGAGGTATATTCTATAGTGTATCAATTTATGATTTTTTTTGGAGTGTGTCAAATTATGATATTTATATTAAGATTCAATTAAATAATTTTTTTAGTTAAATACAAAATGGAATCAAAATTTGAAAATTTCTCATCTTTCTCATCTTTAAGATAGACTATAAATAATTGTTTTTAATATTTTACTAATTTTTATTTATTTTTTGTTGGAGATTTCTATTCATCCTTAGATCGATATTTTCCTATTCATTGATATTGGAAGTACAAGTCTAAACTAATACCTCTTCGACTAAGAGTCATGGAATGAGAAATTTCATTCCACCAAAATTGGTCGAGATGCAATTCCACCCTCAGCTCTTGTTTAATGCACTTCTTGAAGACTTCAACATTTATAAATGCCATAATCAAAGAACATACCATCATCCTCAACAATCACACTCAATTAATTGAACTTCAATATTCTAATATTTGCTAAATTTAAATTTTTGCATTTAAAACAAAAGAACAACTTAATTGAAAATTAATGAATTTGATTTACATGAAAGAAAATTTCTATCAATGCATTCGATCTTTTAATCAGCTTTATTCAATATCCCACTAAACCAAAATAAAAAGGAGAGCTTTCTCAGAATTTAAAAAATTGAACAATAAACAAATTCCTCCCTGCATACCACACTATTCCAAGGTTAATAACTTGTTTTAAACATACACGATCTCAAGCCGATTGTTTTGGCATTTGCTTTCGTTTGCCCTTATCGATACTTTTTAGTCATCCTCAGCCTCAACAGATGAACTAGAAGTATCTTTCCTATACAGTCGTTCAGTTAGCCTTTTCAGTATGCTTAAGGTTTTCAATTCTTGGCCCTCGTTGACTGGGAGTATATACCCATTCTCTACTTTACAAGAGGTTGGCATCCAACTGAAATTTTCTGCACTGTATATTTGCTTTCGGTTTGTAACCAGAATCGTATATATCCACTTTCCTCCTGCCCAACTGAGATCTATAGTTTGAGCAGGTCTGCCCTCAACCATGTACTTGGAACCATTATCATCACAGTCAACCATAGCGCATAAGATGATTGCACTTAGCGACTGTTGCGTTTTCTCTGATAATAACTGGAGCCTACTGCATGCTTCTTCTCTGGAATGAAATTCATATAAAGCATCAGCTATATCCGTCATTTCATCTGCATTTGGGAAGGATGTGGCTGCTCTACCCGCTACAACTGTAGACTCTGAGGAAGATTCCTGAAGTAACGGTACAGCGTAAACCAAAAACAGAAGATTTACAAATATTTTGTTTAATGACATTAGAACAAATAATGACAAATTCAATTATCTGCACCGAGTACCTGAATTTTTTTTAAAGCATCAGCTTTACCCGCCTTTTCATCTACCTTCGGAAAGGATGTGGCTGCCCTCACCGTTACTGCTGTAGACTCTGACAAAAATTCCTGAAATTACAGAACATCGGAAACCAAAACCAGAAGATTAAAAAATATTTTGTTTAATGACATTAGAACAAATAATGACAAATTCAATTATCTGCACCGAGTACCTGAAATTTTTTTAAAGCATCAGCTTTACCCGCTTTTTCATCTGCCTTCAGAAAGGATGTGGCTGCCGTCTCCGTTACTGCTGTAGACTCTGACATAAGTTCCTGAAATTACAGAACATCGGAAACCAAAACCAGAAGATTAAAAAATATTTTGTTTAATGACATTAGAACAAATAATGACATTCAATTATCTGCACCGAGTACCTGAATTTTTTTTAAAGCATCAGCTTTACCCGCCTTTTCATCTGTGGCTGCCATCTCCGTTACTGCTGTAGACTCTGACATAAGTTCCTGAAATTAGAGAACATCGGAAACCAAAACCAGAAGATTTAGAAATATTTTGTTTTATTACATTAGAACAAATAATGACAAATTCAATTATCTGCCAACGTACCTGAACTGCTTTTACAGCATCAGCAATACCTGCCTTCTCATCTGCCTTTGGAAAGGATGCGTCTGCCCTCCCAGTTACTGATGTAGACTCTGATGAAAATTCCTGAAATTACGGTACATCGGAAACCAAAACCAGAAGATTTAGAAAATTTTGTTTAATGACATTAGACCAAGTAATGACAAATTCAGTTATCTGCATTGAGTACCTGTTTTTTTTTTAAAGTATCGGCTATACCCGCCATTTCATCTGCCTTCGGAAAGGATGTGGCTGCTTTCCCCATTACAACTATAAACTCTGACGGCAATTCCTGAAATCAAAGTTAATCGGAAACCGAATACAGAAGATTTAGCTATATTTTGTTTAATGGCATTACAACAAGTAAACAATGAGAAATTTTATTATCTGTATTCAATACCTGCAACTCACTAATGCAACTCAGCAAACCACCATCTGAAATAATCATATACTTCAATCCCTTCAAGTATTTTAACCCTGTTATATTCTGCAGCTTCGGACAACATGTAATGGTAATGCTCTTCAACAAACGTAGTTCTTCAATACCTATTATATTTTGCAGCTCCTCACAACACGTAATCTTGATCCTCTCCAGCCAATGGGAATAACTAAGATTTGGCAACTTTTCTATTTCCCAACATCTCTCCACGCTTAACATTTCAAGTTTGGGCAGAGCATCGACCAATACTTTTGTCAACCTATCACATTGGATCAACTCTAAATATTCCAATGTTTCTACCTCTGATAAATTCACTTCTATTAGATCTTCCATATGTTTAAGCTTAAGAGATTTGAGAGAGGGGCCACTAATTGAGATCTTGGATGTGTGCCCTACATGAGACAGAGTCATAGCTTCGAGGGAAAGCTTAGAATCAGTTGGCTCGCTGCTAGGGCCTAAAGCTATTTCCCCATTTATATACAAACCCGACAAACCCAATGTTTTAAGACAGTTAAGTTTTCTGACAGATTCTACAAAGGAATTCCATTCAATTACAATATCCTTCCTGTTTTGTTGAGGCTCTAGTTGTAGGACCAGACTTTCTAGCCTACTTAACTTTACTAATGAACTTGAAATTTCGTTCCAATTTCTCCGAAGCATCGCCTTTTCCATCCAGCCACAGTTGGTAAACTTGCAAACCAGCTCTTTTAGCTGCAAGGGGGGGGCCTGGAATTTACAGTTATTTTGTTTCAAACTATTGTTTTTTAATGATCATTGATAATGAATATGCATACTAATATTTTGATAAAGAAGTAAATACCTGGGGCTTCTGCCACAATCTCCGGGGTAAACTTCCTCGAATTCTTAAACCCTCCAATTTCTCCAGAGTAATCCATGAAGGAATGCTCTCGCTTTCATTAAGCTCAAGCCATTGTAAAGTAGTTGATTTCCCTGAATTCTCAATAAAATATGTAAAGGACTTGTCCGAAATGGAATTGAAACATCTGTAGCTTTGCCCGTTGACTTCTGTAAGGATGTCTTGGAATGACTTCGATGCCTGCATTCGATTTCAAATTAATTTGTGTGCAGTTAGAGAAGCTTGCATCAAGTTAAAGCTAGACGTTCCAAAAGCTTGAAAGTGAAAAAAATAAAGAAAAAAGGAAAAAAAACACTTTGCATACGCACCAGATTTTCAAGATCTAGAGTACGCCACACACGACGACTCTCTCCATCATCTGCCATTTCTCTTCCCAATTGTTGGAGGTGATTATGCATTCTGAAAACAAAAGCAGGCGACTCTTCATCAATGATTTCATTCCAATAATCTTGTTTTATCACCTCTAGAAGACATTTATCTGTCAGTATCTGAAGTGCATGTTCCACTTTATACCCGGAAGCCTTCCATATTCTTATGGCTATATTGTGGCCTTTTTCTGTAAAAAAACATGCTATATCCATAAAAATTTGTTTTACCTCCTCTTCCAGTGAATCATAGCTTATTTGAAGTCTATCTTTGATACCACAGTCTAACTTTTTCCTAACTTCAGCCAATTTTAACTTCCAATCCTTCTGAGAACGATCTAGAACATGGTCACCCAACACTTGAAGAGACAGGGGTAAGCCGCCACACTCTTTCACAAAGCACTCAACTAAATCCTTGTATCCCTTTTCATGATCTGGTTTATGGAATGCACGCCAACAGAAGAGCTGTCGGCTAAGCTGTTGATCCATTCCTTCTAACTTATAACGAACACGAATCCCAGCCTCTATCAGAACCCTCTCGTCACGGGTTGTGACAATGACCAGACTATCTGAATTGAGGGTATCTGTGGACAGTAAGGCATCTAACTGGCTCTTTTGGTCAACATCATCTATAACTATAAGACAACTCAGAATGAGGTCCCTTCCCAGATAGCGCTTGATATATCTGATACCTTCTTCTGTACTAGAAAATTTACGAAGATTTTGGTAGAACAGATCATTCAAGAGCTTAGTCTGCAAAGAAGTCAAATCACCTTTAGCTTTTACAGATGCTTCCCGCACACCCAACAAAGAACATAATCTGACATATTTGGAACGCTTTCGATTGAACAATTCTTTCGCTAGAGTGGTCTTGCCAGACCCCCCCATTCCAAGTATGCCAATTATATTATCCTTGAACCCTCCTGTTTGCTGGCAGTGCCTTTCGAAATCTTCCACAAGCTCATCAAGTCCCACCTTTGGATTTTCTACCTCTTTCTTCACAACGGACACTATTCTTTTACATAGCAAATCCGCGTCACTGAAAGTTTGAAAGCAGAACACATATTTAATTTTAAAAAAGCTCTTATTAATGGGCTCTTCCCAGATAAGATACGAAACAGGCGAAGGCTGACAAACTAAATGAACTAGCCTTTAGGAATTTATATTTCACAAATATAGAAAAAAAATGGAAAGCATAATGATTATGATATTGCTATCAGGATTCAACCGTGTAGTTTCGAGTCAAACTCATTGACCCATGTTTCATGAGTAGTGGTTCAACAAGAACCCATCTCTCATGATATTGAATGGTCCACTTAGCACTCATTGCATCTAGGTGATGCTCCACAGGTGAAGCATTGGTCCGTCCGGGAGTCACCCATCAGTACTCTCCGCTCAAGCGCGCAACCAGGGAGTTTTATCCAAGGTTAAGCCCGCTTGATTATTCTTGCAAAACCTTCAGCAAGTGTTGTGCCATAACCATTCATAATGGAGCCCCTTTAGCTCATCAATTATTAAGTAGGAGGTATTTTTCCGCGTGTCAAATTATGATATTGCTGTCGAGGATTCAGCCGTGTAGTTTGAGTCAAGCTCATTGACCCATGTTTCATGAGTAGTGGTTCAACAAGAACCCATCTCTCATGATAATGAGTCCACTTAGCACTCATTGCATCTAGGTGATGCTCATGAGGTGAAGCATTGGTCCGTCTCGGGAGGTCACCCATCCAGATGCTGCTCGGCTCCGGCCAGCTTAACCCGGGGAGTTTATCCAAGGTTAAGCCGGCTTGAGAATCGGTAACAACTCAAAGGCTGCTTGGATGAAAACTCCTAGTTAAAGCAGGCTGAGAAAATCTTGGGATGGGTGACCGAATAGACCGGGCCTAATAACAAATTTAACCAAGTCTGAACATTATCATGGGAATATCTTCTTAACTGCTTATCAAGCATAAAGATGCCCTACAGATTGTGTTCGCAGATATAACGTTACCGTTACTTGCAAGGAATTGAGGTATTATTTAGGATTACTTTCTGTAGGGTGAAGGATAATACCTAATATACTAAATACAAAACGATTTTTAGACCAATTAAACAAGATTTTAGTAAAAAACAATTTAAAAATATAGAAAAAATATATGGATGGAAAGCACAGGAAGATGTTTTACTCATTCTGTCCGTTGAGTTCGTCGTCCGTCATCCCTGAAACGTTCTGTAGGCATTCTTTCCACTTCTGAATGGAAAGATGAGAAATGCCCTTCTCTTCGTGTTTGTAAAATGCATCTGCAACTTTATTTTTGATGTGGCGAAAGTCTGAAGGCTGAACATGGCAAAACAGGGGAATAATTCTAGCCTTGGTGTGAAACATTAAAGCTAGCTCAGATAAGCACCGAGCAGACTTTGCATATAGCGGTGATAAGATGGCTATGTGCACTGCGGCAGAGAATACGGCATTCTCTATGGAAGAAAAAAAATTATCTCCCTTCTCAGGTTCTAGATATGCCCGGATTCCAGCTTGCTGTAGAGAATCATAGAGCTTCAGAGCCAAAGTTGTTTCGTCGTCTTGGCGGTGACGGTTGATGAAGACATCAAACTGTTTTGCAGATAAGGAAGTTTTTATCCTGTTGTCGGGAGGTTCAAGTACCAAAACTGGATCGCGTTCCTCCTCTCTTCGACTGAATGACAAGGTGGACGCCTGAAAATTGATGCTCTGTCAAAAAGAAAATAAATAAATCAAGAATGGAATTATAAGCAAGAGTAGAGGGACTGGAAATGTTAGAAACGCCCTCTAAATGAAAACAAGCAATTCAGTGCTTCAACAGGTAATAAGTAGGTAGATCAAATAACTCAAAAAACCGTTCAATAGGCAGTGCTCCTTGAAAAAGTTGGAGAACCCAATGTGATTTCAAGTGTTTTCGATTTGGGTTTGTTTTCTGTAGTGTCCCTACTTTGAATTTGATTATTTTCTTGTATTTGTTTGGTTTTGCTCCTTAAAAGTTCAACTCAAAATTGATCAAAATAAGAAATATGAATAAAAGACTAAAAATTGTCTTATTCAAATCTTTGGTGATCTTGCCACCCAACCTATCTATCATTTTTATACTATAAAAAAATAATTCAAATTTTAAATTTTAAAATAATAATTTTTTATTTTTAAAAATTTAATAATAAAAATTAATTGATTGGAATATCAACTAACACAATTAAATATACTAATTTTTTAAAATATATAAAATTAACAACAAAAGAAAACATCATTTTGCATAGAATGCCCCCCTCTATTTTAATTTTTTTGATTTGCTTTAAGATATTCATAGTCTCGTATACAACAGAATTTACAATTAGAACTTACATTCTCATCATAATAATCACCATGATATTCATAGGCAGCTAAATCATCATAGTCAATACAATCCTCATCTTCAGCATCTTCATCAACAGCATCATCATAGATAAGTGGGAGGATTTTTTTCGCAGCATCATCATAGTCAATATCTTCCCATTCACCAGGGCGGCGAAAGGCCCCGCCATATGCGCTATTGTCAACGTATAGTTGAGAAAATAAGCTTTGCAATATGTGGACGGTTGTACTTTCCTTGTCTGCCTTCACTGCCATTAAAAACGCCTTCTTTATAGAACAATCATCTTCTGATGGCATCCAGAAGTCATATTTTGACAGCATTTCTTTATTAACCACGCACGTATATATCCACTCTCCACCATCACGAGAGAGAGATGTAGGTCTTAGGTAACGATACTTTTCAAGCATAATCCTTGTACCATTACAAATGTCGCTCCCTCTGCAAACAATCCCATCAAGCACAGAGCAAAAGATGAATGTACTGAGTGAACGTTGGGCTTTATGAAACGATTCCATCATCTCCTCTACTTGTTTCCTCCACAACGAAATGCCATTACAATCTATTTCACAGTAATCATCCGCCATAGACAATGTGCCACCAATATTATCTGCGTTAAAATGTGACATGAGCGATCTCCCCACCATAATTGTAAGCTCCCACGGCAATCTCTGAAATCACAGTGCTCTCGCTAAATTATTTTCAACACTATATATGGAAAATCGAAAACACAACATTTAGAAATACTTTATTCAGATGCAACAGAGCAACTAAATTAAAAGGATATAATGGTCAACAAATGAGAAATTACACATATCTGCGTTTAATACCTGCAACTTTTTTACGCAACTTATTATAGGACCATCTGAAATAATCATCTCGTTCAGTTCTTTCAATTCTTCAATACCGCTTATATTCTGCAGCTTCGGACATTTAGCAATGATAATGCTCTCCAGGCGTATTAGAAATTCAAAGCCTTCTATACTCTGCAGCCTTGCACAATGCCCAATGAAGATTCTCTTCAACTCCTTCAATTCTTTAAAACAAATTACACCCTGCAGCTGTGCACATTTCTCTATCCAAATTCTCTTCAACCCCTTCAATTGCTCAACAGCTTTTATACTCTTTAGCTCTGGACAATAAGCAATCCAGATCCTCTTCAATCCCTTCAATCTTTCCACAGCTGATATATCCTGCAGTTTCCGACAGCGGCTAATATAGACCCTCTTGAGACAACTGAAATGCCCAAATTTTGGCAACTCTATCATAGTCCGACATAATTTTATGCGGAATATTTCAAGTTGTGGCAGATCATTGCCCAATACTTTTCTTAACTCTGTACATTTCAACAACACCAGACATTCCAGTGTGGTTACCCCTGTTAAATCCACTTCAATTAGATCTCTCATACAACAAAGCTTAAGAGATTTAAGGCTGGGACACAACTGTCCATTAATTGAGACCTTCGTTGTTTTCAATGCACCATATAGAGTTATAGATTCAAGGTTTCTCATACGAAACCGATCGTCACTTGTCTCTCCCCTGTTGCTTAAAGCAAATTCCCCTTCTACCTTAAAGGATGTCAATTCTAATGTTTGCAGATTGGTGAGTTCTCTTACAGAGTTTAGCAAGCAATTCCATTCAATATCCCATTCTAAGATTTCGGATCGAAATTCTAGATGCAGACTTTCCAGATGTTTGAACATTCCAAACGAACTCACCAGTTCGTTTATATCGCTCATACACATATCTTGATTGGAGATTGGAAAATACACATCCTTGAAGCTCCAAGATAGCTCTTTCAACTTGAGTGGAACCTGGAATTTACAATTACTTTGTTTCAAACAGCTATTTTTTTCAATGATAAAAATCTTACAAGAACGAACTAATTGGTGATGGTACCAAAATTTAATTTTCGATGAATTAAAAACATATACCTCGTCATCCCTTTGCCACAATCTCGCCGGTGATACTCCTTCAAGTCTTAAAGTCTGCAAATTTTGTAGAGAAATCCATTTAGGAATAATCCATTCAGGAATAATCTGATAACTGGAAGTAGAGTGAAGTTCAAGCCATCGTAAATCAGTTGATGTCCTTGATCTCTCCAGAAAATATCTCATATCAAGATTACTTTCATGGTTCTTAACACGACTGTAACATCCAAAACTTTTTCCTTCGGGCCCCGTGAGGATGTCATGGAATCCCTTGATTTCGTGCATTCCAATCTGAATTCAAATTTATTTGGAGTTAGAAAATGTTCACCTAAGTTCCGCGTAAGTGTTCTAACAGCTTATAAAAAACAAAACATTTCCAAGTAGAACCATGAATTTAAGGCAGCTCAAAACACATACAAGATCTTCAGGACGCCACAGCCGACGACGATTGTGCATGTCACTATCTGCCATTTCTCGACCCAAGTTGCGGAGGTGGCCATTCATTTCCAAAATAAATGTTGGCTGGTATATTACATTGCGATCCTCCGATTTAAAACAAATTTGCACTTCAAGAAGGCACTTGTCTTTGAGGGTCTGAAGTGCATCTTCGGCTTTCCACCCTGAAGCCTTCCATATACTCATGGCCTTGCTCACATGTTCCCCTATGAAAAAGCATGATATATCCATAAAAATCTGTTTTTGATCCTCTTCCAGAGCATCATAGCTTATTTTAAGACTATCTTTTATGTCTTTGTGTAGTCTTGCCTTAACCTTATCTAATTGTGAGCTCCAATAAGCCTTGGTACGGCCATAAACATGGCTGCCTATCACTCGAAGAGCAAGAGGTAAACCTCCACACGCTTCGACAAATCTGTCTACCAAATTCTCATATCCACTGTTACATGATTGGCGAGAAAACGCATGCCAGCAGAAGAGCTCTCTGCTATGCTCTGGATTCATTTCTTTCATCTTATAACGGACTTTTATTCCGGCCTGTATAAGAATTCTCTCATCACGAGTTGTGACAATGACCAAACTATTGGAATTGCGGGGATATATGGGTACTAGGGCATCTAACTGCATCGGATGATCAACATCATCTAGAACTACAAAAAGCCTTGCTTCGCAGCCCCTTTCAAGGTTATTCTTGATAACGTCGATTCCATCTTCTATACTAGAAAATGAATGATGATTTTCACCAAACAGATCATTGAGAAGCTTACTTTGCAGAGAAGTGAGATTACCTTGGGCATAATTTTCCCGCACATTAAACAGAATGGTTGATCCACTAAATTGTGAAATTTTGCGATTGAACAAATCTTTGGCCAAAGTGGTCTTGCCAGACCCTCCCATTCCAAAGATGCCAATTATTATATCTTTCATCTGCCCATTTCTCTCGCAGTGGCTGTGGAAATCTTTCGCAAGCTCATCAAGTCCCACGGTATATTTTGCAACATGCAGAGCTCTTCTCTTTTGCATCTCCTTAATTACGACCTTCACGATCTCATTACACACCTGACTCGGATTGCTGAAAATAGCAAAACCAAAAATAAAAAATATAACTAAAATGAGGTTACAAGTAATTGAAGTTTTCTTTTATTTATTTATAAAATTACAAACTTTTATTGAATCAAAAAAGGCCTAGAGGCCGGAGTACAATACAGCATAGAAGCCGGTGCCTTAAAAAGCAATGTAGAGCAAGAAGCACAAGTATAAAAAGACTTGTAAAATAAAAAAATCCAGAACTGATAGCACATCTGAACCTAATTTCCAATAAATCTTCAGAACTGTATGAAAGTTCCAACCAGAAATACGAATCCAAGAGGCAAGAATCTGAATAGGGTGCCAGCAAGGGTGGCGCAGGCTATATTGCCTAGAAGACCAAGAAAAACCAAGATGTGGAAGTTAAAATATGCAATTGCCACGTAGAGGGAGATATGGGCTGTATAAGAAAAATGTATAAATGTACTCCTTGCCAACTCCGTAAGGCGCCCAAAGACAGTAGTTCCAACGCTAGAAGCCAGAGAATCTCCACGCTAGCTAAGAAAATAAAGAACCCAAATCAACCTCTTTAGATCAGGATGGATGCAATCTAATTCGTTCTTGTGAAAGATGTCTAAGTCGTGCACAAGATAGAAGACCAACCAAACAACGCCACAAACAGTCTCCTTTAAACTACTTCAGAGTTTAAATGGAAATAGAGGAACCATTGCTAAGTGGCAAAAAGGCCAGGAAACCTCTCCAGATAAGAATAGAAGATATTCAAATCAAACAAGTATAAGCTGTCCAAATCACACCCAATAAATCTGCAAACAATACTTGAGTCTGAGTCATAAAAAAGAAACTACACAATACTCTGTAATAGTCGAATTTAGCATACTTAAGAGGATGAGCACTATTGAGATATTTGGATCTCAAAATATGAATCCGAAGATTTTTAAGGAGAGATAAATCTCCACGCCAGCTTAGCCAACAGAGTTTCATTAAAAATCTTAAAATCTTTAATCCCTAAGCCCCCTCTTCTCTCCTTCCTAAGCACCCTCAAAATCCAGGCTAACAGATAAAATTTAAAATGATCCCCTGAACCTTTCCAGAGAAAAAAAAAAATAACAAAATACAGAAAAAATTATATGGATAGAAAGCACATGACGATGTCTTACTCGTTCTGTCCGTCTATATAGTAGCCCTTGATCCCTGAAACTTTATGTAGGCAATCTTTCCACTGTTGTATGTCATGATCAGGATATCTACGCCTCCTTTCGTGTTGATAAAATGCCTCTGCAACTTGGTTTTTGATGTAGCGGATGTCTGAAGGGTAAACATTGTAAAACAGGGGAATAATTCTAGCTCTGGTTTGAAACATCAAAGCTAGCTCAGCTAAGCACCAAGCAGACTCTGCATATCTCGGTGATAAGATGGCTATGTGCACTTTGGCAGAGGTTATGGCATTCTTTATGGCAGAAAGAATATAATCTCCCAGTTCAGTCTCTAGATCATCTAGATATGCCCGGATCCCAGCTTGCTGTAGAGAATCGTAGAGCTGACGAGCCAGAGTTGTTTTGACGTCTGGGCCTCGATAGTTGATATATACATCATACTGTTTTGCAGACAAGGGGTATTTCATCATTTTGTTAGGAGGATCGAGTGCCAAAAATGGATCGGGAGCCTGCTCTCCTCGTCCAGATGTCGAAGTGGAAGCCATTAACAGAAAATTGATGCTCTGGTGAGAGCAAATAAATCGAGAATGAAAATTATAAGCAAGAGTAGAGAAGAGTAAAGGGAGTGTATATGTTATAAACGCCTCTAATTGTTGAAAACAAGCGATTCAGTGCGACAGCATATTGTAACTTGGTGGAATCAATGACCGAGTCGACGAAGACAAAAATTGGTGAGGTGAATCCACAACAGGACAACGATAATAAGTGAGGTTCATGATTCCCCGTTATTACCTTGTAATACCCAGGAAACTCGTTGGCCTTGTCTACACGTACTTGCAATCGAAAGGTAACTAGGTAAATATCAGCGACCACCGTAAATTCGAGTAGAGAAGAAGAATAATCCGTAGTGTTTAGTCACATGAAATAAATATATATAAGCGTTAATTTAGAGATATTATACTTAATCCCATTTTTTATGGGATTAAGAGAAGCATATTTTTAAGATTTTAATAAGATAATTAAAATACAATAATTTAAAAGTAATTAGGCTATATAATTTGATATTTTTTATCTAACTATTTTTAAATGTTTATTGATAAAAACTTTATATCAATTTAATAGTTGTGTATATTTAAAGATCATTTAATTGATGATTAATAATGGGTTACATATGCAATTGAAGATGCAAACAAATTAAATTCATTTTCTCAAAGGTTAATCTTCTTAACTTTCCGTCTCTCATGTACAAAATCCGATAAGCCAACACAAATAATTCTTTGAAGATAGATAACAAATGTAGACACTCATAAGATGTTGGTAGAAGAATGTATCATTGAATTATCCATACTACTAGAACCTAACTTAAACTAACCTACAAGGAACAATATGAAGAGATTTAATTAAGAATATGATCATTTTACTAAAAAGGATTAATGTCTTAGTTTTTTAGGTGACAATGTCAAGATTTTAAAAATTATGCAAACACCTTCTAAAATTTGAAACAGAGAATTATAAAAACAACCTAAAATTTCACCAATCTAGTTGCAATTTCATTTTGAGGCAATACAAAGACTCGAGAAAATTCACACAACCAAATCTTCTTTAATAATTCATAACTAATTAAAGAAATCTCACAAGCTATTATGTAAAGAGATCTTCAAAGACTTTGGAAAGCTTGCAAAACTACTACAATAATTTACTAAGATTTAGAAACAATAAATTAGCAAATGTAGCCCCATACATAAATATATTATTTCTTGAAATTCTCAACTAATTATGGAGATATTTAAATCATGGAGAGAATGGTCACCATACAGCACCTTCTCCAAATTTTACAAACAATGAGTGGTATAGAACACAAGCTTGATATATAACATTGATGCCATTTATTGCACTTGACCAAAGGACACATAAATAGATTTGGTCTAAGGCCCAAATGCTATTGATAGTCAGGAATTTGGAAAAAGATATTTTCACTTAATAGAAACTTATAGATATAACCTGCTATTCTTCCTTAGATCTTTTATGTAGTTGACACAAAACATTTTTTTTACACAAATAAATTAGTATGCTTAAGCTTCCAAAAGATATGATCTTATCCTCTCATGGAAGGCTTCCACTATATTGCAATAACCTCTCTATTGAATGAATGACTTTCTTAAATAATCTTATGCATTATTATCCTCATGTTTTACCTCATAAATTTTTAAAATTTTCACATTTGTTAAAATGGCATGTGTCATTGATTCATGTCAAGTTTCTTGAGTCTTATGTGAACATGTTATACTCAAAATTGAACTTCCCATTTTTAGTCAATTTTTGCTCCATTAATTATACCAAAATGAACTTTTAAAAAAATCAATCACTTAATCTATGTTGCACCCCTAATATTAGAGTACATTGGGTTATGAATAGTTAACTTGTGGCTATCTTAACTCTTAATTAAGTCATATTGTCATAATGTTCTTATTTAATTAATTAGGTTGGCCTAGGGATTATATAGGGTTATCTAAGTCGGCCTGGGTGATATCCTAGGCCTAAATAAGGTATATATAAGAGGTAGTGAGTCCTATTTCATCATCATATTATGAATTGCATTATCATTTGAGATATTTGGAGGTTTTCCCCTTGAAGTGGCTTGTTATTCTCAATTATTAAGTGTTTGAAACATATTTCCTATCATATTCTTCTATTATACAAGTTATTTCGTTGCAATCTAAAAGTTTATTTTAATTTAGTTTCTTGAAAAATCTAACTAATTGATTAGATGGTTACAAGAATCAAGTTAAAAAATTGTTAGATAATGTAAATAAGCTTGGAACACTTGGGTTGGTCATTGAAAGAGTTCCATGAAGCTCATTTTTCATAAAAAAAGAGGGCATGCCAATCATTAGTTGACAAAGGTGTTCTAAGAACTCTATATCAATTCCTAATAAAGATAATTTTATTGATATTTCTAAGGGTAATAAATATGGATATAGAGATCAATCTTGAAGATAGTTTTTGACATGGAAACAAATCCTAACAAAGTTCTTGGCATAGTATTTATTTCCAACAAGTCCTAAAACACTAATTTAATTGTTTAAAGTTTTAAAATTGAAATTTTTATTTATTTTAGTAGGTCTTGTATGAATCAAAACATTCCAAATGCCCTTAAAAATAACATCAATATATTGTTGATTTGTATTTTTTACGGGTTAGATTGTGTTGAGTTTTTGTGCATCAACGTTTTAGATCACACTCTGTGATCCATCATCAGGATGAAAGAGAGCAAGAGGAGAAAAATGAATTGTTGTAGACTTAGAAAGGTTAAAAAGAGAGGGGAGGGAGAGAGAAGGGTTGCATAGGGATCGAGGACCAAGAATGAGAAAAGAAAAGAATAAAAAAAAACCTAAAGTAGAAGAAAGGAAGGAATAAATTGGATTCCATAAAAAATATTATATAGGGGTTTGAAGGTTTCTTAGTTCACTAAAAGTAATTAACTATTACATTGTCCACTCCTTCATAGGCCATGCTTATTCACAACTCATGCTCACCTATAGTTTGTGTCCCTACTTATGAATTGCACCCAAAGCATCACTCTTCATCCACACCTTAAGATACCATGTATTTGCAAACTTTATGATGTCTAGAGATGAAGAAACAACAAAATAAATAAATAGATAAAAAGAATAAAATGTATGAATTATCTTTCCTTTTAATACCTTTTCATCTCATGGATTGAGTTGAAGTAGATGCACCCATGTCTACTTGATTTTCTCTTTGGATGACTGATAGATGGTAAAATGTGGTTGCTTATGGTAGCAACATGATAGTAGGATGAAGGTGGATTAGGTAGAAGATAGGACAACATTAGGGTATGATAGTAGAAGATGATAAAAATGAGAGCAAAGGCCTTCATTTGTAGATTCTTGATGGTGAAAATGGAAGTTCAAGATGCCATGTCTAATGGATGGCTAGGATTGAATGAGAGTGAGGACACGGATTGGGGGATTAGCCTTGTGACAAGTGTCACAAGAGGAATGGAGGAATGGAGGTGTAAGAGCAAGGTGTGATCACACATATTTGAGTGTATGTATTAGATAATCTCATGAAAGGGACAAGTGAGGGAAGTAGGGTGGATACTTTATGGCATGTGTAAGAGGTAGGGCGGCTTCACATGTGCGAGATATATGCTCACACATGTGTGAGAAATGGGTAGGGTAGTTAGGTTAGGACACTTATCACATGATGGTAACTTTAGATCTTGATCCATGTAGATGGATTCAATGACTATAATTGAATGTACAAGGGTTGAGGGTGAGATGGAATTGAATATTAGGGATAATGGTAATGAAGGTTAGTTAGCCTAAATCAATTAATTAATTTATTTAGAAGAATTGGGGATAAGGTTAGTCATGTGATGATGTGAAAGCCTAGCCAAATGTAGCAATGGTGCAAGTAAGAAATGAATATCAGTTGAAATATGAACATGTTCCTACACTAAACAATGGTATTCTTGCTAAATCAAAGGAAATTTTAATGAGAATAAATAAGAAACCATAATGGGTAGAAAATAGCATTGATGGTACTAGCAATCTTGTGAAGAAGGTGACAAAGAGAAAGAAAAATTGAGTGCAACATTGGGTAGTAAGGAAGAAAGAAGTGTCAACAAATAATGAACATGAAGTTCCAAAAGAATCATAATTGAATAATGAGGCACAATTATTTTTGACCCAGCCACTAGAAATGCAATGTGTGGATAAAGAGGAAGAGGTATGCATAATTGAATAATTAGTTGAATCAATTTATAGAATTGATTACGTGGGGCATGCGCATGATTATGATATCAAGAGTGAACAAGAAACTAGTTTCTTATCTAATGTATTTCCCTCTTTTGTCCCTATCATTGATTATGAAGCTTCTAATATTTATTTATATGAGAGACATAGACATGGTTGTAATTAGTCACAAGATTATTAAAATAAATTCTAGTACAGTAGATGATTTTCATTTTGATGAGCTTACCCTTGAAGAGTGTGAAGAAAGTGATCATGTGTATGCATAGGACAACTTGTTTATTTGGTGTAAGACTTGGTGTCTCCTCACATGTGTAGAATGTGTTTCATAAGGTCACCAGATGTTGATGTTCCATTGATTAAGGAAGAAGAAATCAAAAAAATGAGATAATTTGAATAACTTAGTTGTTCACTTGAAGTGTCTCATGATCCCAATATATGTGCTAATTAAGTTTGCATCAACATAAATAACAGTGGGGTATGTTGGTTTCTTGTTATCGTATAGGTGAGTAAGATTGCTTGTATGAGGCTTTTCTTTATGATGAAGGTCTAACTTCTAATGTTGGGGATGATGGGGTGCTTGATCTTGAATATTTCACTTGGGACTAGCATATAGTTCATAGAGTTGTTGAGCAACAACACATATTTAAAAAAGAAGAGCAACATGTTGCTTAACGTGATAATGTGCCTAATCCCCAATTTTATCAATTTGGTTTGCAAGAGGAAAATTTCCTTTTCTCATATTAGCAATGTAATCGAGCACATATTTCTTTTTCATGTGAATTAGAGGTATTTTATTTTAACCCCAATTCAAATATGAGGATCATAAAATATGGCACAATATGCTCATTTGTAAGGGAAGTTCGCTTCCTCACATGCTGTCAATTATTTTGAGGCTAACTTAGTTTCAAAAAAAAATCCCCTACTTCTATATACACACATGGTATATTATGGAATAGGTCCAACACCTATTATTTATGGTTTCCCTATAGTGATGATGTTGAAGGTGCATTTTTCCTTCACTATTTGGGAAACAATTTCAAGTTGGTGCATGCAGAAAGGAGAAAGTTACACTTGTTTCAACTATATGAAGGAAAAAAATATGGGTTGAGTTAAATCATTTCCTTCAATAAGATAGTATTTGAAAAAGGAAAGCGACTTATCCATCCTTGGCAAGGTTGGTCTGAACCATGTTAGAATTTTGTGTCACAACCATATTTGAGTGCCCATGTGTTGTCATTGTTATATAGTTATGAGATTTGTCATGTACATATGTTGTCCTTCATGAGTCAATCACATTCTTTTGTTCCCTATTTTTTTTTTGCTCCTTGATATTTTGATTCTTACTATGCCTAGAAGAGACACACATCTCCAACTAGAGCTAATGTTGTTACCCCATTTTTTTGTCTCATTTTCCCCCTCTTTTGCTCTAATGGTTTGCATTTTTTCCTTTGATTTCCCATTGTTGATAATCGACATGAGATACCTTAATAGGTCATTGTGTTTTTAATACTTTTGTTTGGGATCCTCTTTCCTTCCACTTTAGTTCGTCACTAATGTCAAAATCTAAATAGGTGGCTAAATCAAGGAGGTGGTCAAAGGTTCCATAGGAACCAAGAACCTCCAATAGGATCCTACTTCCCCCTTAGGCCTAAGTCTTTATAGTGTGTGGTTATTATTTTTTTTTGATCTTGTGTTTTATCTATTTATGGTTAGTTCAAGGAAATTTACATTCAAACTTAGACCTATCTATTTTCTATGAATACTTATGTATTGTAGTGTCATAGATTGTCACCTTGACAATTTCACACTATGTTTTGCTCGCCCTAAATTATTGATCATAATTGACCCCCTAATTTGCTAAATTCTACATTCTAAGGCCTATTTTTATTTTTTCCTGATAAATTGCAAGCATAGAAAAATGCATTTCTTTAATGCTTTTCTCTCAACACCTAAATCCCCAAAAAATAGGGCCAAGATTGGGATGCCCTTGGGCAGATTTGTCCCCTATTTTGTCAAACTCAAATTTTGAATATGTCGATGTCAACATTTTAACATTTGAAATTCAAGTTGCAATGTCATCTATTGAGATCTAATTTGTGGGAAATTGAATAAATGCCTATAAATACCTAGTCATTTTACCATTTGAAATCTAAGTGAAACTATCTAGCAACAATTGAATATTAAGAACAAGTCAAGAGCACTTGAGAGAAGCATCTTAGAGCTTTATTGTAGCAATTCAAGATCTTAACATCATGTCAATTCCTATGTGATTTTATGCACATGTGTTTATGCTATCATTGTTTGTGAAGGCTAACCCTTTTGTAGGTCTCCATGTAATTCAATCAAGATCCAAGACCTTGAGGTGATTGCATGAATTTAGTCCTTAAAGGAAGCCATTGAAGGGTGGTGAGTTGCAGCAATTTGTTGATTCATTATTCCTTCCTATCATTTACCATTTCATCATTGACATTTCCATTATGGAAGTGGAGACACTAACACGAGGTTTGACTAAGGCATGCCCCTAAATGACACATTTCTTCTCTTTTTGAATGTGTAGATTTATGGTTTGGAGAGGATTGAAGGAATTTTGAAGCTCATTTATTCATTATTGCATTCAAAGCCCTACACCTTATCAACTCACAAAAAATCACCTATAGAATTATCTAATAATGATCTGAGAAGCTTGCAATCAAAAACATGAGTCTCAGACCTAACATCAAAGGATTGCAAAATTAGATCTAGGACACCCCTAAAAGGATAAAGACGCCCTTGGGATCTTATGTCCTCCTATTCTAATTGATACCAAATTTTTAGGATAGGTACACAATATTTCGCCCTTCTCAAATCTACCTACAAATCTCTATTACAATTTGTCAATTGTCAAAATCTTAAATTTTTCATATTAGGGAACATAGTCTAATTAGGTTAATCAAGGAAAATCAATTCCAATCCATTCTAAGACTCAAAAAGATGTAGATCCAAGTCTAATTGACTCACCTTCATGGTTGAAAGTCAATCTAATCACCTTGTTGATCTCCATCTTAATGAAACCTTTTGAAAAGGCCACACACACACACACAAATTAACCCTGGGTTTTATACATTAAACTTAGCCCCCCTTTTTCTTTGTTTAATTTTGGTGAGCTCGATGTGTTTAAATTATTTACTTTATGAAGTTTTACCCTAGATCTAAGTTTTGCATTTCATTATTTTGTATTGATCACATAGGGTTTCATTTTTGCATCATAAAAGACATAAAAATTCAAAAAATTGCATATCATATTGCATCATAGGTTCTAATTATAGGGTTAATTTTAGTCATTTGGGTTAGATCTACATTCAAAATTGCATTCACACTTGTCACTCTTTGTTAAAACATTATTACACATTTGCATTTGAGTTATATTGTCATAAATTGAGAAATTTTAAAAAAAAATCATTGTCAAATATGTTTGTACATAAACATAGAACCCCTATGTAGTCTAATAAACATTCAAACTTCCATTTTTTAGAAACCCTATCAAGGACATAGGCGACCTTGGGTGTCTTTGTCCTATTGAACTTGAATCAACTAAATTTTGCATAATTATATGTATGTGTCTTTAGTTTGTTTCTGTTTGCAAATATTTGATTTGAAATTCTTAACTGCATGTATTTACTATTGTAGTTTAGTTATTATTGATGTCAAATTTTCAATGGAGAGAGTTGTAGTCTGGCTATTTGGTTTCCTTTGGAGTCTCTCAGAGATGCTCTACATTTCTCTGTTGGTGATACTTTGTTCCTATAGTTTGGAATATAGCTTAATGATATGTCAAGCATGTGTGATCCAAGTTTCAAATTATTTGTGTTACTAGAAATGTGTTTTTGAAAGTGACAGGTTGAAGTCCATGTTGATTCTGTGAGTATGCTCATAGAGATGCAAAGGTTGGCTATGCATTTCTCCACATTTGTAGATGTGGTTATGTAGTTCAGAAGATAAGTTCAATATGTTGTGAAGGTGTTATATCATGAGTTTCATGCCATTAATCCTTCAACTGAGAAAGTTATAAGTGACAATGTTCAACACTATGTTGTTCAATGTCTGGTTCCATGTCTGTTGGCTTACGTCAACTTGTTACTACATGAAGTTTTGGAAGGGATGAATGAGAGAGCTCTTGAATATGATGTGATTTTTGTTAATACTCCGCAAGGTATTTTTTGGTTTCTTCAGGAACAGGCTATGGTCCACAATTTTTTTTTTGTTGGGTTATGCTTTTTCCTAGCCGACTAGGGTATGTTGAAGGTGTACACCACAAGTTCATGATTGTGCAGAGCTTATAGAGTGTTTGAAGGTGTTTTATGGGTCATGTCAACTCATCTAGGAGAAGCGTAAGTAATGATTTATCATTCATGTGTACCACCAATGTTGTGAAGGTCAACATGCTACAAGTTTCATATTTTCTACTTAAGGCTGACCTAAGTTGAATTTATGAAGCATGCAAATGATTTCTATTGAAGATCAAAGGTGTGAAGAGCTTTTAGGACCAAGTTAAGCATGTGTTGGAATCTGTGAGGTGTGTTCATCTTCTTGGTTTTACATGTAGTCATTTGGGTCTTTGCCGCTACATGTTTCATGTTGATTGTTTTATCTTTGGTCAACTTGCAAATGTAATATTCTCATTGTTGTAGGCCAACATGTAATGTAATCAATGCAACATCATGTATATATTGTAAAACTATTTGATATAGGTAGGGAGTGTGAAGAATGGTGTGCAATGCATTATGATAATTGTGTAAGTGATTGAAAGAGAGAGAAGAAGTGTTAGATCATGGGGTAAGTGCACCAAGATGGTTCCCAAAAAGGGGGCTTAAGTGGCCACTTTTTTTCTTCTGAAATTAGGAAATATTGACCTTGGACGTGAAATTGAGGATAGCTACACTCAAAATTTTGAGATGGAACAAAAACAAAGATTGAAGCGCTCCAAGTCTACTTTCCAAACTACTAATTTATTTTGAAAACAGTTGAGATTAAGGGGTTCAAAAGAGGGACATACACAAATTGGTGATGTTTTTGTCAAAAAAAAACATAAAATAGCAACTCTTGTATGACCCTAGCACGGTGAAATTTTTTGTAGTATTTTTAAAATCGCTACGATTAGAAGTTAGCTAACAGTATGTAGTTGATGCACAATTTTTCTGATAAATTTTTAATGAATATTTGATTTTTTACTAATTTTCTAAGTGGACACTTCCTGAAAAGCAAAATTTTGGCTGTGCTCCCCCTACAAATTTTGGAAAGTAGTTGAATTTTAAAAAAATATAAATTATAAAATGGAGTCTAGTTTCTAAAAATGTAATTTATTTGAAATTTTGATGAAAGGTTAATTTATAATGAAAAAAACACCAAACACTACTTTTTTGGAAAAAAAGAGACATACAAACAAAATAAATTATGGATGAAAGGCTTAACATTGTCAGAAAGTGAAAAAAATTACATCGTTGGATAGCTAAGAGAGAACCTAACATTACCCATGTGTTTGATTTTTTCGATATTGAGCCACATGCAATCCTGATGGTGAGCACAAACCCGATTATGTGAAAAATTGTAGAATTTTCAAAAACATGTCTTTGGTCATTGCGAATTCCCTCCAAGCCTTTGGACTGGTATTCCAAGGAAAATACCAATCCTAAGGCTTGGGGATTCCCAAAGTAAGATATAATGCGAGTGCATTATAATGCACTTGCATTATATCTCAGTTTTGCCATGGTTTTTTTGCTTATGCAAGAAACATGTCAACTAAGACATAACATTAGCATGTTATAATGCACTCACGTTATGTCTTCCTTTATGTTAAATGCCTCTCTATTGAATGCATATTGATATATTTGTATGTTTATATGTATGTATGTATGCTTGTATGTATCAATGCATGTATATTCTATGTATGTGTATATGTATGTAAGATTGTATCTACACATATATGTATGTACATATGTATTATGCTTGTATGTATATATTTATGTATGTCTTTAGAGGGAGGGAGAATTTTAAGAGAGAGAGAGAGATAGAGAGAGAG
>VDFB02353493.1:354970801-355185498 GCA_007258455.2 Sequoia sempervirens
ATTACAAATGTCAATTAACATGATTATTTCATCCAAAATTAATCTCTCTCTAATCCTAGTGTTTGAGAACACTTTCCAAGGACTTAGGAGACACATGAAATAAATAATGTTTATGATTGCAATTAAATGGCATCCTATTTCCAACATTCTCCCACTTGACATTATACATTTTAATTATTCTAAACAAGGAATAATTATAAATCAAGTACAAAACTTAAGGCCAATGGCCTTCCTGCACCAACTAATCAATCCATGCCAACTTCAAATGCAACCTGCATAATCATGAAGCTCCAAGAAAATGATTAAAACCAAGAGAACTTATCTAAAGGAACCGATTTCATAAGATAATCTATAACATTGATTATAAAGTGTTGACTTTCTCAATTAATACCTCCCCACTCTCAACCATTTCTCGCACAAAGTGATACTTAACATCAACATTCTTAGTATGATCATGACACATGGGATTTTTTGCTAAACACATAGCACTCTGACTATGACATTCAAGTTTAACTTACTTGCAATTAAAACCAATACCTTTCCCAAGTATCTGTATCCAAACTGCCTCTTTGGAGGCATGTGAAACCACCGAGTGTGTTGAACTCACTTTCAACCATGGTGTAGGCTCCTCGGTCTTTTCTATTGAAAAGAGATTTTCTTACTAGTAACTATTCCAACATATATCTCTTACCATAAGACAACTCAAGCCTCACATATTTCTCCAAGTATCCATGAGGACCTGTAAACAACCAATCCATGCCAAACTCCAAATGCAACATAGCATTATCATGAAGTAATCAAGCAAGTGATTAATGCACCCAATACTTAAGAGAACTACACAAGATCAATGTCAAAGCTCCAATCTTGAACATAAACATGAAATCTATGATCTAACCATCTTCTCCTAGGATATCACATGCACCATAACACACTTAAACATCCTAGTCTCAGGAGAACCATGCCAAACTCTAAATGCAACAAGAGTAAACCATGACATAATAGCAACCACTCTAAACCAAGGAAAAACCTATTCCCAATCACACGAGGATAACCTTAGCAATGATGCATCCACATAACTTCCAAAAACTCCCACTAAATCATGGTACCGAGTCACACATGGCATCATGACTACCATCCTCTTCATGAGGATCACTATATCCCACCATAGCTCCCATTGAACTGTGATACAGAGCTATACATGGAAACAAGATAAACATCAAATCATCACTATCAAAAGCATATGGAATTTCAAAAATTTCCTCATGATCAAAATTATCATAACATGTACCATGCCACAACTCTAAACCACTAATCAAGAGTATACCATGACATAATAACAAAACCATCCTACAACCAAGAATCCACTTCATTTCCAAATGCTCCCATTGAACTGTGATACTGAGCAATCACATGGCATCATGATGCACATAATCAAAACCACATTTTTGTCATAAGTTCACACCAAACCTATGAATCAAGCTCTCAATGACACATGATAATCATCTTCTAAAGGAAGAATATATACCTCTTGTAACAAACTTATTTTCCAAAATCAGCAATAACAAAAAGAGTAAAAGCTCCCACTACAACAAATAAACTCCAATATTTTAAGAGAAAGGAATCCCAATACTCTACCCAACCTCAGCTCTAATACCAAATGTTGAAAATTGAGGTGTTTTCTTAGCTTAATACTTTGTAAAAATTTAAGATTGCTGATCTAAATTGTTGGAGTTAAAATGACACTGAGAGGGGGGGGTGAATCAGTGTCTTAACAGATTTGACCAATTTTCACTTATGCAAAAAAATAGCTCAGATTTGATCTCAATATTACTCTGATTAATGCATTCATGAGTTGAATGTAATCATTCATAAACAAAATTGAGAAAAGTAATAATCCCAATAGTGAACTGAAACAACAACACAGAAAAACAATGAGCACACAGAAGAACAAAGAGACACAAGATTTTGCCAAGTGGAAAACCCTCTTGGGGTAGAAAAACCACTCCAAAACTGCCTTATTGGCTTAATCTTCAAAAACCACTTTTAAGAAAGCCTTATAGGCTAATTTTTGAGCACCAACTGAAGAAGCACCAACCCCTCATTTAGAAACACCAAATTCAAGGAGCACCAACCCCTCATTTAGAGATATCTATCTCAAGGAGCACCAACCCCTCAAATTATTTTTAGAACAATAAAAATATCATAGGATCTCTCTATTTTCTATTAAGCTCAAGAGACTCAACTCTCTTATCTACCTAATACCCTAAGAATCCAACTCTTGTATTACAATTTTTTTCAATAAATCTTTTGATACAACCAAAATAACTATCTCTCAGAATTACAGGCCAACAACACCTTTATAGTTTTCAACACTGGTTTTTATATACATTTCAAGTATGTCTGTTATCAAGAAATCTTCAACAAGCGTTTTTCACAAGATTCTGAAACTCTCTTGCTATTTTTAGAAACTGAAGCTAGATAATGATGATTTGTAGATGATAGTAAAAATAAGATTAATGCCTATCCAGAGAGCTATAGATAATCCTTTATTTCAAAACCATGACTACCCACAACAGAAAAACATAAACTCTAAAATCTCAGAGAATATCTTTCCAGAGATTTGATACCAACCAAAGATGTCGGCTTGCAAGTATACTTAGAAAAATCCATGTTGGCCACAGTGTATGAGTCTTCGAAAATCATTTGTTGGGACAACAGTCGCCATGTGTTCTTTGTGATCCGCTATGACCTTATGCGAGCTGTGTTTCCTTTTCCTTATTTTCTTTCACTGTGACCTAGTGAAGTTGGGAAGACCTCTCGTAGACCACATTAATTTTCACCGAAAGCCATTTTATTTCATTCACTATTGCTATAGCCTTTTGATATCGAAGAGACATCTTGTAGACAAGTCTTTGTTTTGCCGAGAGCCCCCGTGATCAAACTTGTCACCATGACAATTCAATACCTATGTTGAAGGAAAATCTATCACCACCATTCATCCCTCTGTTTGTCGCTATGACATTCTATTGTCAAGGAGAAACCATATCGAAGATCTTTATATTTACCCAAGATCACATTTTTGTTATATTTTTTTTAGTCGTTGAGACACCAAAGTCTTTCTCACCGAGACACGCATAATATTCACCTTCGCCAAGACAATGCACAGTCAGGAAGATGTTATATAGATTTCCCCACTTTTCATCGCAAGTCCACATGATACATTTTGGTCACTGTGACATAAGGTTTTTCTTGCCGATGAGTCCATCTATCCCAAGTAGGTCACTATAACATACAGACATTGGGGAGACCTCTCGTAGATTATATTATGTCATATCAAAACAACTCGAACACACCTTAGATCGCCAAGAGAATTCAATTCTCATACGACAGAGACCCTTTTGTTTTCCATCGACGAGACTAAAGGTCACTTGCCAAGACCTCACCCCAATATCGCATAGTCTGGCTGAAGTAACCCTTTGCACAAGTCGGTGAGACACTATGGAGTCGTTATAACATTTCACCGAAGCAGTAACCTTATGCTGATAAGACATTCAATGCATTGTTTGGTGAGACTATATAACAAATACATTATGTTTGGCTGAAGCGAAACCTCAGATGTGATGTCAGCGAGACAAAACCACTTCGCTGAGACCTATTCTGATACTGCCTAGCTCTACCGATGAATCTCCATATGCACTAGTCAGGGAGACATTTCAAGTTTGATGAGACACTACCCTGATAACAAAACTCCTACCGATAAGTTCATCCTCGGTCACCAAAACCATGTGAATGTCTCACTGATAGATGTCCACATGCATATGGTCGGTGAGACATAACAATTTCACTGTGACCCTTCATCGAAGCCTTAAACTCATGCTGATATATCAATTTTTCAATAGCAGTCGGTGTGACATACCAATTTCACTGTGACCACATACCGACGGTGTAACACTTGCTAAAAGCTATTCATTAGACTTTGTCACCAAGACTTGATGGGTTCGCTATGACATTACACCGAAGAAAAACCTCTTGCTGATATACAATTTTTCAACAGCGGTTGGCAAGACTAAAGAAGTTCGCCAAGACGTTACAACGAAGAAACACTTTCGCCGATGAGCACCTTTTGTTTCCGGTTGGGGAGACATGAAGAGTTCACTAAGACATTATACCGATGCCACAACTCTTGCTAATATTATCTTTCTTGTGCGGGTCGGCAAGACACAAAGCACTTAATGAAACATCATGCTGATAGGGATTACTTGTGCCAATGAACCACCTCATGAATTAGTCAGTGAGACCCGACTCATTCGGTAAGACCTCTCAGTGGTGAACACAACTCATGCCAATAGACCTTTCCACTGTCGCCAAGACCATGTGAATTTCATGCCGAAAGTTTCCTGTATGTAAAATCAAATCATTATGACATCAGAAACGTCTTGTTGATAGGCAACACAGACATTTATCAGAAAGAATGGATCGGGGAGACCCTAGCATTCTCACACTGATATGTTCTTTTTCTGTCACCAGAGACAAGATAAAGCATGAGAACCCAATCTGAAACTATCTGAATGTAAGCCAATGCCAAAGTCATCACAGAGGTGCCATATATAAAGCATAAGGATCCAAACTGAGATTGATCACCAAAGAGAACCAACTGAAAGGGATTTTGTCATCAAGGACAAACCATATGATCACAACTAAGACCAACATAAATATGTTTTTCCTTTGTTATAGATTCTTTGTGGGTGATTATTTGATTAATTCATTTTGCTGTTTGTAGAAAGAAGACATAAGTTGATAAAAGAACTAGAAAGGATATTAGAAAGATTACACAAGAATATATTGTGGAGAAACCCTTTCAAGAAAAAACTCCACGAAGAATTAATCTATTATTCAATCTCTGAAGCGGATTACAATACCTCCAATTCTTCCTTGAGATGCTTCTTCTGCCTTCAACAAATCTTCTTCACAACCTGCAATAAAACTACTAATCACTCTGTTCAACTTGCTTGAGATAAATAGGCTTTGATCAAATCTGTAAACTCCAATTGAGTTACAATTACAATGCTCAAGCCCTATCCCTAAAAGGTACGCCTATCTCTTCCAAGTAGAATTAACCGTGAAGAACAATGTCAAATCCTCATCTTCATGCATTTGGGCATCCCAAATTGAAGTACCAACTCAACCTTTATTCTATAAATATCTTCAAGGCTTCATCCTCAAATTAGGCACCCAAGAGAGGGCCCACTTAACCCAACCTTCTGAAATATCTCAAATTGTAAAGGAGTTAATTCCAAGAAGCCAACTTGGGCACCCAAGTTGGGTCCAAGTCATTTCTTGTTAATTGAAACATTTCTCAACACCATTCGTGCAAGAATGGTCATCTCCTATTAACTGAAGGTAATCCCTATTATTTTTCATGCAACTAAAGTCATTAGTCATGCATTCCAAGTTAACTAAATTCAACGAGCATTCAACTAAAACTAACTGAAGATAATTGAACCATAACTGAACTAAACTAAACTCAACTGAACTAATTTGAACTGAATTGAACTGATCTAAACTAAACTTCATGCATGTAAACATCAAACCCTAACTCCTAGGATCTTTACATGCATTTAGAAGTGTTATCTCTTACTCTGAATAGTTAACTGAACTCAAGGTGAGTGTCACCTACCATGTGGGTGCCCCATGTGCTCCTATTATTTAGGAACTCATCTTCAATGCCCTCACATGCTCCTATTATTTAGAATTAATTACAAATTTCAATTAACATGATTATTTAATCCAAAATTAATCTCTCTCTAATCCTAGTGTTTGAGAACACTTTCCAAGGACCTAGGAGACACATGAAATAAACAATGTTTAGGATTGCAATTAAATGGCATCCTATTTCCAACACTCCAACAAAAAGTAGCTTTTTTATGATGTTGTGAAGTGTGCATGCATGTGTTTCACATTCCACCACTTTTTTCATGATCTTTCCACCACCTTTGCATGAAATAGAAGAGTTTTCAGGTTGAAAGGCATATAATATAAATTCAAGTTTGAATTCTAGTGAAAACTGATATACAATTGAAGTTTGGAGGGGAACAAGCTTTTGAAAAATTCAAATTATTGAGGAGTTTGAAGAAAGTAGAAGAGACTTAGGCTACATAATTGGGTAGAACTCCTCCATTTGAAACTCTAGTTTTTTAGGTATGTGAAGTCTTTACACATTTTCTTTCATTCTATTATGGCTTGCTTTCATTTTTGTTGTTTTGCATATTCCATGTTGATAATTGTTTGTTTTTCATTACAACCTTAGGTTGTCAATGGAAATTTTAAATTAAACAATTCTATACACTTGCCAATTACATTTTTAAACCACATCTATACAAACCAATTGATTACCTTGTCTATGCTACCAAATTTTCCATACAAGTCTCTAAAAAATTGGAATATACTCCTCCCACATTGATAGCACCGATTTAAACTATTTTTTCTTTCATCTCTATTTCTAAATTATCTCATTAGTAAAGCTACCTCATCACCTATGTTGTCATATATTTTAAATGTTTCCTTGATTAGTCTACCTACAAGGGATTCTAACCCTTCTATCTACTGTTTCAAGACTCTTTATTCAAGGATAAGTTAGCAAACTGGGGAAAGGTGCAACCTATCTTGCAAATCATATACCTAAAAAAAAAACCATCAAGGGTACTTTGATGTAGTGCTAGATGAAGAAAACAACTTAACTCAATCTCACTCCAATCAATTTATCAAAATTGAACCAAATCTCAACTTGTCCATTCAATTAGGACTCCTTTACCTTCACAAAACTCTGGATACAAGACATCAAATTGAGTTCTAATCACACAATCCCTTAAAAAATTTCAAAAAATTTAAACAACATCAATTTAATTGGTTCAACCCAATTCCCAACTTTGATATATCCAATATGAAAAGTTTTCAAAACAGACTCTCCTAATCAACAAACTAGGCCCTTTTAGGCCCTATCAATAAGAAACTTCTCAATTCCAAGCCTATTTCCACTTCTTAATGCTTCAAACATGCATAAATATCTCTATATAACATAAAGGAATCATTCTCCAACCTTACTTCATGATAATTCATCAAACATGTATCCTAAACCACCATTCTTGACTGCAAATTAGGATTGTTACATCACTATCATGGCAGTCCTGAAAATCATTAAATGGACTTCAAAAACTTGAAAAATCACCAAAATAAATCTTGAAATAGATTCACAATACCCCTAAACAACTTTTAAAAACAATATCTTTAAGAAGGAATCAAAAACCATAAACAAATCCTTTAATTCTCACTGTACACTGTGGTTTTTCTTGCTTTTTCACCAAAATATGGCCTAAGGCATCATGATTTTAAAAGCTAACTATCACCACTCGGTCTAAAACTTTTGAGAAATGAAAGAGTACAAAAAAATAGACCTTACTAAATTTCAAGTGATTTCATCAGTTAGAATAAGAGAAATGTAATTTTCTTTTAATTTCGTTTACCCTAGCAAGGGTTTTGAACTGTCTTCAGTAACCAGGCCATAACTTACTCAAATTTGAATGAAATTGAGTGAGAAAAAAAGGAGAATGATGTAGACTCATATTTTAATCATTAAAAATGATTTCCCCATGAAAATATAGTTGTACGGGTCTTTCCAATGCTTCACAATGCTATTTTACTAGCAACAACACAAAAAAATGAATATAAAACATGATCTCTTTATTATTTTCTCCATTATTTACATCCCCTCTACCTCTTGCTCAAGGTTATCCATCAATTTAAATTTTTTCTTGACCATATCAAATGACCCAAACCAACCTTTCACCTACTTTACTCCTAAACTTCCAAATTTTGCTATTTGTCAATTTTTGCATTTTTACCTTGACAACAATTTTGCAAGATTTGCTTTTTTCCCACTTTTGAATCCCTCAAGGCCTAAGAACCACCAAATTAAGTAATTACATGCTGAAAAGGTCCAACATGACCTTTTTCTAAGAACAAAACACCTAGAACCTATTTTAGACCTCTTTTTACAAAATTTTACAATTTTTGCAAATTGGATAAAACAACTTATCTAAATGTTTATCTAATGAATCAAACACCATGAACTAATATTTGTCTCATTACCATGCTACATGTAAAATTATCGAACATGTTGAAGAAATGAACAAGGAAGAAACTAATAGACGATGAGCTCCAAACCTTCAAAGAAAAGGAGAGAAAAAGGTTGAGGGCATATCGTGAAAAGAAGAAATTGGAAATGATTGGAAAAAACAAGCCAATTGAAGAGGAACCTCAACCGTCAAAAGGAGAACAAAAATTGGCAGCACAAAGGGCATGAATGTGAAAGAGTCATTATAGGACAGATTTAGATACCATAGTTGGAGACACACCCTCTACTGAAAGTGAATATGAAGGGGTCACACCATTAAGCACAAGTGAATGTGGAGGGACACCATCTACCACAAGTGAATATGGAGGGACACCATCTACCGCAAGTGAATATGGTTGGACATCATCCAGCACATCTCAAGTTGGACATCATCACTTGGATTTGACGAAGAAGGTATGCCATCATCCCCACATGAACCTCAACGTATATCTTCTACTCGACCCTCGATTGAAGGCATGCAATCTAGCCCACCTCAATTAAATATTGATGAAATTGTTAATGTTGAGATTTATGTGCCTAGGAGAACACCACCTAGAATTTTGCATAGAAAGCCAAAGTATTTGATTAATATTAATGAGGATATTTTGCAACACATGGAAGGTAAGATTATATCACACACTTGTAGAAGATATGCTGATAAGATTTGGCAAATCTTCTTTGAAAGGCTAAATGAGACCATAAGATGTCAACTATTTGTTGAAATGATGTGGGGTTTAAAGTATAGAAACATCATGAAGAGTCTTGGGTTGAGAACATCGAATGCATCAAGTGAAAACACTATTGTGAAGAATCTAATGGAAGCTTATGAGAGTGTGGGTAAGACCTCATGCCCAAAGGATAGTAATGTCACCTGACGTGTCATTACATCAACTTTGGTAAGCTATCAAACAAAGAGAGCTCATCTCATTAAAAAGATCAGTGAACAAATGAGAATTAGTAGAAAAACTTTATCAAAATCCATTCAAAGGTGGCAAAGAATCTAGGGCACCGATTCAAATGAATTATGGGCATTCTTGGGAGACTGCCACAAAAATATAAAAAAGTTGTTGAAGCATTGAGAACACTAATTGAAGATTATTGGAAGAATAACACAAGGCCATCTCGAAATCAAAGGGATTATTGTAAGAAGGAGAATCGGTAGTCAGAACCATGAGCCACATCCAAAGCATTTTTTGGATATGACTCAAACCCAATTTTTTCGTAAATTTCAAAATGATTATCCTCAAATTAGTATTTCTCAAATATTTTTTGAAATGATTAATCCTTTTTATGTCAAGATAAATCACACACACTACTTGTTGCTATAGACTACATATTGAATTCTATAACCATTATGATGTTTATCATTCTATATGTTTAGATTTTCATACTAACGATGTTTTTCAAGATTGTGGCATAGAAGCCCCACCAAAATCTTCAAGAGAGTTCTTATCAAAAAAATTATGTGAAATAAAGGATGGCCAAATATTCTATAGGACAACATGCTTGGATGGTTCATGCGAGCGTTGCAGTGGTTTGTAATGAATGCCATCATGTCAACATATGGAAAGCACAAATGAGGTGAGACATAAACTAGTAGAGTTCGGGAAGTGTAGAACAGTGGCATATGTTACAAAAGATGGGTCTCAAGCAAAAAAGTGTGATTTGGTTATTCAGAAGATTCTACTGTATTAGTTTATGTCCATGTTTCATGACAATATAGTGTATGAGTATGCAAGGCATACCCATAGAGCTCGATGGTTGGACACACAATTCAAGCTATGCAAGGACACCTTTCCAATTGGCATAATAGTATCATTGGTTTACTTTGCAGAGAACTACAATCTATAGCCACAATGTGAGGTGTAGTCACAATATTACAACTCCACATAGGTTTTGATATTTGTGCACATAAAATTCATTCATTTAGTTGATAGTACAGAGGACCAAATGAAGTATTGAGGGAGTATCACTTTTATATTAGTGATGATCACACACATTCTCCAAAGTTCGTGCAAGGTTGCTTCTAGATGTTCTACAATGATTTTGGCTCAGAGGGGCATATCATACAGTCAGCATATAATATGGTCAGATATCTATGCAACATAGTTCAAGAACGTGTGCATGTTCTACTGTTTGTGCAAGATGCATCTCACTATAGGTGTTCAACATATGTGTAACTTTTGTGAGGTTAGGCATGGAAAGGGGGAGCATGATGGTGTAGGAGCATGCATGAAAAAATAATTAGCATGATAAGAGTTAAAGTATAAAGATAGTGAAAAGTTGACAAATGCAAGATCAATCATCGAGTGGTGTAATGCTTCAATGGGTCCAAGTAATGAAGGTACATCTTTATTTCGTAGATTTTTTGGTTGATGGATGATACTAATATTGCACCATATGAGGATTGTTGTACACTAACAAGATCGAGTGAGCTACACTCTTTCCTTAGCTCAAATGTAGGTTCATGGAGTATCAATACACAAAAGATGGCATGCTTTTGTTCTTCATGTACAATGCAAGCCTGGAATGATTGTGAGTTAGGGGAGTGGGTTGACAAATGGTTGACAAGTTATCTTAGCCCACTTCAAATGTGTTGCTCTCTAATGGCATTGGAACTAACACAGATGGAATCATCGATCAAATTTGACCACGTATCATATCTAGTTCAATTAGGTAATATATCTACTTGCTCAGTATTTGAAATTCCATATTGTTATCTTGCTTTGTATTGTATTCATAATGTTGACTAATTTTAAGAGATTTACTGCACATATCAATGCAGAGCATGTTTATGCAATTATTGCAGATGAAGACAACAAAGAGGGAACAAACTATTACTTGTGTCATTGTGTTAAGGCCAAAAAGAAATTGGAGGCCCTAGTTATAGATGGAGAAAACATCAAATACCCTACAAGATCAGTTGTTGTTACTAGAATGTGGCTTAGAAGGTACCCACATAAGAGTGTTAAACATTGGCTATTTTAGGACTTTGACATGCATTGTAAGATTCTTCATTACTTGAACCTTGTTGTGGCATCCAATGTTTGTTTGACCAAATATGGGGGTAGACCTTTGATCAAGACCTTGTGGAAGGTCTGTGAGTCTGACCATGAGGAAATACTTGACACAATAAAGAGTAGAGTAGACCTAGATGGTTCATTGGATTAATTTGTAAGTATATGCACATTGGTTCTTATTAATTTTATACTTGTATGCACATTAATTTGTTTGATGCCAATGCTATCATCTTCTTTTACTTTTCCTATTTGTAAGTAACCTGATAAACATCGCTTGGTGTCCCCTTGTAGAAAATGCAGATTTATGAGCCATCCAAGAGAATCTTAGCCAGAAAAGCAATGCGACATCCTTATTTTGATGATCTTGAAAAATATCAACTATTATTTTAAGCCATTACAAAAGTGCGTGTGAAGGTTGGTGAGGAAATTTCAAGTTATTCATTTGAAGTTAACCTTATCATGAGCACCTTTGATGTAGACATTATAAGAGCATCTCAAATTTCAAGTTATTCTATTCATGAGAGGTGTTGTGTGCAATAGGTATCTTGGAACTCCCAGTGAAGATGTATGACTAGGAGTGACTAAGTTGAGAGACTTCCATGCCTATCTGTAAGTGTCTTCCATCTATTTTCATTTCAGTTCCATTTAGGATGCTCTTTCTTTTTATTCTTTTACTTTGTGTATTTGTAAGTAAACAACTAAAAATTGATTGGTCTCTCCTTGTAGAAAATGTTGATTTATGAGCCATCGAAGAGAATCCCAACCAAAAAAGCAATGCAACATCCTTATTTTGATGATATTGACAAATCTCAATTCTGATTTGAAGCCATTGTAAAAGAGTGTGTGAAGCTTTGCGAGGGAATCTCAAGTTATTCATTTGAAGTTAACCTCATAATGAGAACCTATGGTGTAGAAATTATAAGAGAATCTCAAATGTATGAGTGACATTGTAAAATATTTGTGAGAATAGAGTGCCTAAGGCATTGTAATGAGATTTTCTAAAATAATGAAATTTGGTGTAGGGCCACCAAGGTTATTGAGCAAATTTGGTTCATGGAAGTCTTAAGTTAGTTTTGTCAATTGAATAAGGTCATATTAGACCAATTTATAATGCAATAAGTCATGTTAGTTGGTTTTTGGGTCATTTTGGAGTTCATGTTGCATATTTGTTAAAATGATGTATAATTGCAAAAATTGAAAAGCTGTTAATGTGAAAAAAGTGCAAAAAAATGTAAACTTGAATTTCTTAACAAGTACAAAAAAGGCTTAAGTTTGGGGCCCTAGCTCGGTTGGCTAAACCATTCCTATTGTAGGAGGTTGGTCATGAGGTCTAGTCTCCCCCACCCCCATGGTACTGGAGGGCATGTCACGCCAGCGTCGGTCACGTTAAAATGTTTACTAGAAACACTACAGTTTATAGGGGGTAGTGCTACCCGATTCCTATAATCTAAAAACAATAGTACAAAAAGGCTTAATATGACATTTTAATGCACTCAAAACCATTAAAACAAGGTAAATAGATCGACCCATAGTAATTGACTTCTAAAATGCACAAAATTACTTGAAATCCAACCAAACCAAAACTACAATGGATTTAAGTCTGTTGCCCACCTAATTCCATCAAAAACAGAGTATAATCGCTCTGAGCTACGTTCAACTGACTCGATCCTTAAGGGTCCAAAAAGAAAAAAGGGTAGCAATATTTGATGGGGTATTACATAGAAACCATGGTGCTTACAAAATCTTCGTCTGAACCTATGAGATCACATTGGCCCCCTCTACAATAACCTTTCTCAATTTTTGTTATTTTAGAGTGGTTTTCCCATGGTGTCTAGTTTTCACTTGATGGAAAAAGTGTCAAATGTGTGTGAACCCCAATCCTAATACTTGCAAAACACAAAAAATGAATACATTATGATATCAAATGCAAGTAAGAACAAGGATTTCCCATGAAATCCATTAGCATAGTTTAAAATAGGAAATGAAACAAGAATGAAATGAAAGAGCAATAAAGCAAGCTACATCCTATTGAAGACAATGCAAACTCTTGATCCCATGTGGGAATTGGTGTCAATTTGATGTGAAAATTGGCCCTTTCCCAACTCCTATGATGCAAGCTTGATGAATGTTGATGAATGATCCACTTTGATGAAGAATGGTGAGTGCTTCAAGACCAAAATCTACATAACCTAGCTATAAATTCAAAAATGTGGATGGAGATTGTTAAATATTTGAGCATAGTAAGTTTACTCAAATTGTGGATGCCAAAATGAAGAGATTAACCTCTTATTTATAGATTGACAAGTTGAAAGCATTCCCAAAATAGAGCAATGTGGGACTAAGAATTAGCCAATGGAAAGGTGCCACTTATCAACATGTGAATGGAGGAAGCGTGAGCACATTTCAATCAATGTGTAAGTTTGAAATTTGAATTTGATGAGATGACATGTTTAGGGGGGATGAAAGATGAGTTAAATGCCAAGTGGGAGACATGTAAGAGATTTAAATGCTTTGTTGGATGGACAAGTCATTTTGGGGGGAGATTTCAAATTTGGAGGAATATTCCCTTTTTGATGTCATTTTGAAAGTAAATAGAGAATTATTAAATCAAATAAATGATTTAATTATGCAAGTTGCAAAATCTAGAGGATTGGATGATTAGGATTAAATTAATTAAGATTTTGACTAATGTAATGAGGGATTAGGTGATTTGACTATTTGATTTAGATTTGTGGGTTGAAATAAATAAAAAAGAGATGAAAATGATTTAGACCTAGTTAAATAAGTATTTTGATTTATTTAACCAAAGGGGGTGATGTTAGATTAGATTAGATAAATGTTTGATTTATTTAATTTAATTAGATGAGCTTTAGAGATTTAATCAAATAATATGGATTATTTAATTAAATAAAGATAGGAAGATGAAATGGCCTAGCTAATTACACATAGACAATGACTTAATTAAATCAAGGCATTTATTTAATTAAAAGGGGAATTATGATGACTTTAATCAAATAAGGCTATTCAATTAAATGGTTAGACAGAGGGATAATTCAGGATGAAGTGATGTTAGTAGATCAGGATCGAGTGCATATACATTTTACATGTCTACATTTTCCCCCTCTTTGAAGCAATGTACTTGTTGCGTTGGTTCAAAGAATAACCTTGCCATGATCAAAACTAAAAAATCCTCTATTTTTTTCGGATGCCCCATTGCTGCCCCAGTGAATAAAGAATTATGCCAGTATACTGCCCCCTTGAGAGATCGGGCGAAGAGGTTTGATTTGAGGGTCAATATCTCAACAAAAAGGTTCAAGATTAGTTTAACTTGAAAGTTTGATGCAGATAGATTTTGATGATGTAGATAGTCATAAGCCATGGCTAGCCTCATGCTTATTTTGATATATTACACCCACTTGATCCTGATTTGTACCATGATAGTTACATTACTGCTGATATAAATGAGATGATTATGATGTTTATATGTAATGGATGATATGATGATGCATGAATGATTATGAAAATAGATGATAAATGTATGGTTTATGAGATGTTTAGAAAAACTAGTCTATATTATGCAATGATGGGGATGAATGCATGTGGTATGATTAATGCTTCTATATGATATGATATTCATTATGCAGTATGCTGATGGTTCGTGGACGCAAGATAGATGCAATGGTGATGATTTATGATTAACTGTCATGGTACTATGTTAGTGTGAAAGACAAGAGATAGAAGAAAATAAGAGATTCCAACAAGACATGAGATGATGATCATGATCATGATTACATGCCGAGGAGTTGGGATTTTCAAAGGGCCAATTACCTTATTGTTTCATAACACACATATGTTGAAAATATGTGCCTCAAACATTATAGGCTGAAACCTCCATGAGTGCCAAGTCGTTGTGACAAGTTCCATGTCTGGCCGACTAGCAATTTGCTTTATTCATTCTTGAACAGGTCGTTGTGAACCTGCCATTTTCTTGCTGAAAGATTGCACTGTGGAGTCTATCCCTATAGCATGATGTATTCGGTATGACCTTATAGCACTAGGGAGATCTCTGGCCGAAAGGCCATTCAATCATGCATCAGTGAGACTCTTGGCAACTGTGATCTTCGGTGAAGCTAAAGGTTCTCGCTAAGATGTCTCAGCGAAGTGTTGATCTCTTACCGATAGCGTATGTATTATTTGTCTTCGGGGTAACTCTTATGGTTCAGGAAGATGTCTTAATGAATAGAGAATGTCATACCGATAGGGACACACTTGGGAGTTATCAGTGTAACACTAAGACTTCATTATGAAGTTTGGGCAATATACAAATGTCTTACTGATAGAGACTCAAAGGTAGTTCATCAGAGTGACTCGGTAGGCTCGGTGAGAAGTCTTAGTGAGAGTTAAATGTCTCACCAATAGCTCATTGTTTTGGAAGCCTTCGGTATAACTTAAAGCTATCAGAGAAACCTCTTAGTGATGGAAAATGTCTTGCTAATAGCTGATGGCTATCGGGATAGCTCTTGGCAATAGTTGGTCATCGGTGAAACATATGGAGATCAGTATGAACTCTCGGTGATAGATGTGAGTCTTGCTGACTATCTCTTGAAGCTCGATATGACTTGTGTCTTCGGTGTAACCTTAGTGATTCGCTATGACCTTCTGGTGAAAGCGATAAGTTAGGGCGGCTGCTTGGTGACTTGGTGTATTTGTTGGAGCTCGATATAACATCTTGGCGACCTCTGAGGCTCTTGGCAACATTGATGAGATTTATTTGTGGCATCAGCGAGACACTGTTAGTGTCTCACTGAGATGCCAATTCAATACGAATTTTGTTGACCATCTGACTATCATACATGGAATCTCATGGATGAATAGAGGAAGCCAAAAGTGAACCGTTAGCAGTTGGTTCGGTGCGACAATTCTATGAGAAATCTCAACAGTCAAGGAACACAATGGATATGGTTGAAAGTTGCAAACGCTTGGGGGTTGGATAGTAGTTCAATCAATAGTGAAGTGTGAAGAATTAAAAACTGTATCAGTGAAGGATTTAAAATATGTAAAGGCTGTAACTTGGATGTTTTCTATTCGAAGAAGTTTCATGATGAATGTCGTTGTATAGTGACACCAGAAAGATAAGTTTGGAATTGTATGTAATTCTGATTACTGTAATACAAAGTGATTTCTCTTGGTGTGGTGGGTTTTTCTCCCATAAGGGTTTTCCCACATATATCTAGTGTTCATGTGTGTTTGTCTAAATACTATGTTTCTATAATCTGTCTCATAGTACATCTTAATTTTACTATAATTAAAAATTAAAAGTACTACATTATTTCCTGAGGTATTGACATTAGGAGAATTGTTTTACACATCTAATTTTCCTTACAAGTGGTATTAGAGCTTGGCCAGTTGTGTTATCCTTGGGGGTACATTGGGTTTTTTGTGTCAATACTATTCAGTGGGAGTTTTGTAGAGATTGTTATTTCTATTTATAGATTAAGATGTCTAGTTCATCTGGGAAGATTGAAATAGAGAAATTCAATGGCAGTAACTTTGAATTGTAGAAACTCAAGATGGAGGATCTCTTAGTAGATCGAGACCTTTGGCTTGCTGTGTCTGGAACTAAACCTATAGGCATGAAGCAAGAAGAATGGGACCTTGTAGATAGAAAAGCAAAGGGGCTGATAAGGCTCTGTTTGGTAGAATCAGTTCTTCTCAATGTGCATGAAGAGAAGACTGCCTCTCTCTTGTGGAAAAGATTGGCATCCATTTATTAGGGGAAATCCTTGGTGAATAAGTTGTTCCTGAGAAAGTATCTTTACTCTTTGAGAATGTAGGAAGGAGGGTCCGTAGCTGATCATTTGAATGCATTTAACATGCTGCTCACACAAGTAACATCTGTTGGTGTAAAGATTGAAGAAGAAGATCACTGTATGCTTCTGTTATGTTCTTTGCCAGACTCTTGGGATCATCTGGTGATGGCTATTGGGAGTACAACATCCAATTTCAAGATGGAGTATATTGTTGGTTCTTTGCTATTAGAAGAAATGAGAAGAAAGTCTTCTGAGATGGCGAAGGAGGCTCTTGCTGTCAGAGGAAGGTCAAAGGAGAAAGGCAAGAAGGACAAGAAGTCCAAATCAAAATTAGAGGGGAGATCAAAGTCTCTTGGTAAGAAGTCCAAGGTGAAGTGCTGGAACTATGGGCAACCTGGTCATGTCCGAAAGGATTATATAGAGGAGAAAAAGAAGAAGAAAGGATCTTCTGATAATGGTTCTTCTCATAGTGATGGTGATGCCTTCATTACAGCCTTGGCTACTCAGGCATCAGATGATGTCTAGTTGATTGATTTTGGTGCATCATTCCACATGACATCTCATAGAGAATGGTTTACAAAGTATGAAGAATATGATGGTGGAAAGGTGTACTTGGCGAGTGATTCAACTTTGGAAATTGTTGGCTATGGAAGAGTCAGAATCCAATTCCCTAATGGCAGAATAAAGGGGATCAATGATGTTATGCACATACCAGGTCTGGCTCAGAATTTAGTTTCTGTCAGTAAGCTAAATAATATCAGAGTACAAGTCTTGTTCTTAGGATGTGGCTGTAAGATGACTAGAGGTTCAATGGTGTTGGCTAGAGGTGCTCAAATTGGTACTCTGTACAAGCTGGATGCACAAGTTGTTCAATGTAACAGTGTCTCTTCGAAGTCACTGAAAGCTGCTCATGGAGATAAAGAGGGAATTTTCCTTAATTATGTAAACTCTATAGAAGTAAAACTTCTTGTAGAGAAGACTATGCTTTTGCATCATAGGTTAGGCCACATAGGAGAAAAAGGTTTGAAAACCTTGAAGAACAAAAACTTGGTTGAGGGGCTTGAAGATTGTAATCTGGAATTTGAATTTTGTGAACACTGTATATATGGAAAGTAGCACCGTGTTTCATTTTATGACAATCCTCATAAATCTTATGATTTGTTAGAATATATTCATTTGGATGTGTTTGGTCCAGTAGATGTTCCTTCTTTGTCTAAATCAAGATACTATGTGTCATTCATTGATGATTATTCAAGAAGAGAATTTATATATTTTTTGAAAAGTAAATCAGAAGTGTTTAGTCAATTTAAGGAGTTTAAAAATCTTGTTGAAAATCAAACTGGTAAAACAATAAAATGCTTAAGGACTGATAATGGCGGTGAATTCTATTCTGATGAATTTGAAAGATACTGTAAAGACCATGGAATCAAAAGACACAAGACTACACCTTATACTCCATAGCAGAATGGAGTTGCAGAAAGGTTCAATAGGACAGTGATGGAGAGAGCACGAAGTATGCTTAGTAGTGTTGGTTTGGAGGAGAAGTTCTAGGCTGAAGCTACTGCTACTGCATGTTACTTGATTAATCAGTCTCCAAACTCTGCTCTTGTTGATAAGACACCTTTGGAAGCATGGTCTGGTAAGAATCCCTCTCTTAGACATATTAGAGTCTTTGGCTATGAGGCATATGCACATGTGCCAAATGTAAAAAGATCTAAGTTGGAGAACAAGGCTGTCAAGTGTATTTTTATTGGCTATAGTGCTAACATTAAAGGATACAAGCTTTGGAATCCTGTTACAGAGAAGGTTGTATACAACAGAAGTGTAATCTTTCATGAGCTAAAACCTTCCACCTTGGATCTACAGTCAGAGACAAAGTCAGAAAACAGTAAGGATGTAGTAGCAATTCCTCCTACACTAGAGAAAGAGGAATTGAAGATTCAAAACATACCTAAAACTGAGGAGAGCTCAAGTAGTTCTGAAAGCTCTGAAGAAGATGAACCTCAACCTCAACTAGTGAGGAGGTCAACCCGAGAAAGGAAACAACTAGATAGGTATGGGTTCTCATTAATTGATTCTACTTATGCCTATCCCTTGATTTCTAGCACTGATGAGCCTAGGACTGTAAAGGAGGCAATCAAAATGTCTGATTCAGATTCTTGGTTGAAAGACATGAAGGAAGAAATGGCGTCATTAGATAAAAATGAAACCTGAAGTCTAGTGCCCTTGCCTAAAGGTAGAAAACCTGTGGGCTGTAAATTGGTATTTAAGAAAAAGATTGGTCTGGATGGAAGTGTAGAAAAATACAAAGCACGACTGGTTGCAAAGGGTTATTCATAGGTAGAGGGAATTGACTATGGAGAAATATTTTCTCCTATAGCAAAGCTGATGTCCATTAGATTTCTATTGTCACTTGCAGCAGCTTATGACTTAGAGGTTGAACAGATGGATGTGAAGACAACATTTCTTCATGGTGATCTTGAAGAAGAAATCTATATGTGCTAGCCTGAACACTTTGTTGAGAAAGTTGTATGCTAAGTTTGGAACGAAGGATCTTGGTGCTACAAGGTATATTCTAGGGATGGAGATAACCAAGGACAGGAAGAATAGAAAGCTTTCGCTTAGTCAAAGTAAGTATAGAAAGAATGTTCTAGAGAGATTTTATATGAATGATTGCAAACAGTTAGTTGTTCTAGTCATGCAGGGAATGAAGCTATCTATTGAGGACTATCCAAAATCTCCTACTAAGATGGAGGACATGACCAGTGTGCCCTATGCTAGTTCTATAGGTAGTCTCATGTATGCAATGGTCTGTACAAGACCATACATTGCCCAAACAGTGGGAGTACTTAGTCGATTTATGGCTAATCCAGGTAGAATACATTGGGATGTTGTGAAGATGGTGTTTAGGTATTTGAAGGGAACTTCAGATTTTGCATTGTGTTACCATGGGAATTTAGTTGAATCATAGAGGACTCTCAGCATTCATGGATATGTAGATTTTGATTGGGCAGGGGACATTGACAGTAGAAGATCCACAATGGATATGTTTTCATGTTAAATGGTGGTGCAGTGAGTTGGATGAGCAAGTGGCAGTCTGTAGTCGCTTTGTCCACTATAGAGGCTGAATACATGGCAGCTACTCATGCTTGTAAAGAAGTTGTATGGTTGAAATGTTTATGTTCTAATATTGGTTTTGATGCAGGGGAAATAACAATCTTATGTGATAGTCAGAGTGCCATTTGTCTAGCAAAGAATCCAACTTTCCATGCCAGGACGAAACATATTGATGTACAATACCACTTTGTATGAGATATGGTTGAGGATGGAAAGGTCAATTTGAAAAAGATTGATACTCTAGAGAATGTTGCAGATGCATTGACAAAGCTGGTGAGCATAGACAAGTTCAGGTGGTGTGCTAGTTCAATGGGCCTTAGTGCCCATGATTTTTAGTAAGAATTATTTATGCTATGGAGGTGCCTGTATGATCTTCGTCAAGTGGGAGATTGTTGAAAATATGTGCCTCAAACATTACAGGCTAAAACCTCCATGAGTGCCAAGTCGGTGTGATAGGTTCCATGTCTGGCCGACTAGCAGTTTGCTTTATTCATTCCTGAACAGGTCGCTGTGAACCTGCCATTATCTTGCCGAAAGATTGAACTGTGGAGTCTATCGCTATAGCATGATGTATTTGGTATGACCTTATAGCACTCAGGAGATCTCTGGCCGAAAGGCCATTCAATCGTGCATCAGTGAGACTCTTGGTGACTGTGATCTTTGGTGAAGCTAAAGGTTCTCACTAAGATGTCTTAGCGAAGTGTTGATCTCTTGCTGATAGCGTATGTATTGTTTGTCTTTGGGGTAACTCTTATGGTTCAGGAAGATGTCTTAATGAACAGAGAATGTCATACTGACAGGGACACACTTGGGAGTTATCGGTGTAACACTAAGACTTCGTTATGAAGTCTGGGCAATATACAAATGTCTTACCAACAGAGACTCAAAGGTAGTTCATCGGAGTGACTTGGCATGCTCGGTGAGAAGTCTTAGCAAGAGTTAAATGTCTCGCCGATAGCTCATTGTGTTGGAAGCCTTCGGTATAACTTAAAGCTATCGGAGAAACCGCTTAGCAATGGTGAATGTCTTGCTGATAGCCGATGGCTATCGGGGTAGCTCTTGGCGACAGTTGGTCATCGGTGAAACATATGAAGATCAGTATGAACTCTTGGCGATAGATGTGAGTCTTACTGACTATCTCTTGAAGCTCGATATGACTTGTGTCTTCGGTGTAACCTTAGTGATTCACTACGACCTTCTGGCAAAAGCGATAAGTTAGGGCGACTGTTGGGTGACTCGGTGTATCTATTGGAGCTCGATATAACATCTTGGTGACCTCTAAGGCTCTTGGCGACATTGATGAGATTTATTTGTGGCATCAGCGAGACACTGTTAGTGTCTCACTGAGATGCCAATTCAATATGAATTTTGTTGACCGTTTGACTATCATATGTGGAATCTCATGGATGAATAGAGGAAACCAAAAGTGAACCGTTAGCAGTTTGTTTGATGTGACAGTTTTGTGAGAAATCTCAACAATCAGGGAACACCATGGATATAGTTGAAAGTTGCAGACACTTGGGGGTTGGATAGTAGTTCAATCAATAATGAAGTGTAAAGAATTAAAAACTGTATTAGTGAAGGATTTAAAATCTGTAAAGGCTGTAACTTGGATGTTTTCTATTCGAAGAAGTTTTGTGATGAATGCTGTTGTATAGTGACACCAGAAAGATAAGTTTGGAATTGTATGTAATTCTGATTACTATAATACAAAGCGATTTCTCTTGGTGTGGTGGGTTTTTCTCCCATAAGGGTTTTCCCACGTATATCTGGTGTTCATGTGTGTTTGTCTAAATACTCTGTTTCTATAATCTATCTCATAGTGCATCTCAATTTGACTATAATTAAAAATTAAAAGTACTTCTGCATTCTTTCCTGAGGTATTGGTGTTAGGAGAATTGTTTTCCACATCTAATTTTCCTTACAACATAAATACGATGCATCAAGGTATAAAGAACCAGGATGGCATTGTACCTAGTGTGATGGACTTTGATTCGACAAACAGATAGGAGTATTCTTTCTTCACATTTGACATATGAAAACCTTGTTAAAACGTACCTAACAAAACAAGTATTCGCCAAGTTATATTACATGAACGCCCAACAAGCACAACAGATAAAGAGATAATGATTATTGCCCCACTCCTTTCTCTCTAAATCATTTTGATTAGACATCATCGAGAGGTCATTGGAATGGGCGTAATAAGATAAATCAAAAGAAAAGATCAAGTACACAAACAAGTCAATGTTCTTTATACCACAAGCCAAGGGGATTTGTTTTGTTTAGGATAAGTATCTCGGGGGGCTGATCAAAGATTAGCCTTGCCTACGTTTAAGCTCAGAGATGATGTAGTTCAGATATCATGTTTTTGATGTTTTTTTTTACTTTTTGAGTGTTTTTGGATTTTGATATGATTTGGATGTTTTTGGATTTTTTGCATGATTTTGACTATTTGGATATGGATTTGTGTGACAATATTATTGATCTATTTTGGGATTTTGTTGAAAACCAAGCTAAGGTTGATTAAACAGATCAATGGATTGATGATGATAACATTGCTGAGGATACACAAAAATGCAAGGATAGTGTTAAGCAACACAAGGATTAGGATGGATATCCCAAGATGATGAGTGATTGATTGGATTTGATTAATCAGGATTTTGAAGTTTGATTTGGAACAAAATTATTTTGAATGATTCAATGTGACTTTGAAGCACACATTAGATGAAACTGATAGTGATTGTTTGGATTGATAAGGAATGTCTTCTCGTCAAAATATGCCATGGGCAAGTGATTTAGTTTTTTGCTCACAAGTGGTGGACCAATTTGATTTCACATTTGCCAATGTTCAGATCACCACATAAGTTGGAGGATATATATCAAGATTTGTTCCTAAAGCAAGATGTAAATATCTACCCTGAGTGTCTAGCAATGTATGGAATGCAATGTGTGGATGCTCAGATAGGTGTATGGATTGAGGGATATGTATTATCTTGTGATAAGATAAGGTGTTCAGATAAAGAATGCTCATTTGGATAATGCTTCATGGCTCAAGATGTTTACCATAAGCAAGTGTAAAGTGTGCACCGAAGTTTGTCAAGATCAAGATAACTTGGGCTATAGATGTAGATACATGAATATGGATTGGATAAATCATTCATGAATGGATTTATTATGGTTGAGATGGATGGAATACTAGATTTGTTATGGATGGAATGAGATGCTTCCACCTGAATTGGTGCATGTAGATGCTTGATTCTACACATGACGCCTGTTTACCAGGTTTTCATCATGGTACCTACCCAAAGCGCCACCATGGTGGTTTTCATTGGATGATGATTTTTTTCTTTATTATTTTCAATCCTTTTTCTAATTTTTTTGGATTTTCATATTTTTTAATTTTTTTTATTCTTCTGAAAGATCTTAAGCTCATGCTAAATCACAAGGTGTTGTTGATGTAGATTCCCCTATCATAATGTGCCATCGATATCCTACTTGAAGAAGCTGCTTTGCTAAGATACGTGCACTTGAATGCAACTTTTGAGATTCTTGATCTGCTTCGTCGATACCAGAGTTGACTTTGTCTTTGTGCACACATCATGATAGAGTTCCTTCAAAATCCTTATAATGAAGGGTTGTTGCCAATACATGGTCAATTTGAGAATTAGATATCATGCGTGGAGGCATGAATGGAGTGTGTTTAGGGATAAAATATGGATTGGTTGACAGTTTGGAACCTTTGACTCTCCAAACTTGGGAAGATGAGCAATGGTGGGTGGATACGAAAGTGTGCGTGGAATTAGGACCAACTATTTGATACACTTTGTATGTCGCTTGAAAAGCCTGCTTTTGCTTTTGTGGACATCTTTGATGGATAATTTTCCCTTTTTTATTTTTCCCCATAGTTTCTTTGACTGATGGAGTTTGATAGGGATGATCTTTCTTTGTATTCTTTGGTATCCATGTGTATTTGATTTTTCCATTATGCTTTCTAGCTTCTTTTGCTTTGATAATGTTATTCATGCTTTGATTCAAATCTTTCTTTTGATGTTGGTCCCAATTCATGGATGGGGTGATGGGTGGATGAAGATTCATGACATGGTTGGTTGTAGTATTGGCATCAGTTTCATCATAAGGATTCTTCATGCACCCTATGTTGACATTTACACTAGATGAAGTTGCCCCCAGTATTGTGGAAGTAGTACCTTCATGCTTTGATTCTTCTTATTCCAAGAGCTCTTGTTTAGAGTGCATTCTCTGATAAATGACCACTGTAGATGATGATATTGGAATTTGTTGTTCTGTTGACTTTGGAATATCCTATCCTGTCTGACTTGTTTCCTTGAGTGGATACTTCTAGATATATTTATTCATGATGTCCTCAATTTGAATTTGGGATATATCTGATCCTGATGTTGACAACTCAGTATGATTGTAGGAATCGATAACTCACTCTTTTTGTGTAATAATGTTAGGAGTAAAGGAATCCTATTCTGAATGAAAATCATCTATGTGTCCATCCATAGAAAGCATCTCATGGATAGATGGAGTATGTGCATCTTGCATAGATAGGAGAGTGTCCATTAGATCATTGTAGTATCTTGGAGATACAAATTCTTGGTCTTGAATGATTTTGGAGTTGGTTTCAACATGCTTTGGATCAATTTCTTGACATGGGTTAGTTTCAAAGGATGGATTACTTATAAAAGGTTCTTGGATGTCATCATTAGGTATGGGAATTGGCTCAATATCCTCTTCATTTTTTAGTGGACTTGGATCAAATGTTGAGTTCAAGATTCCTTCAATATCTACAACCATGAGGTCAAAGGATGTCAATATGTCTTGGAAAGGACCATTGCTAGACTTTGGTGAAATATGTTGATCATGCTTTGAAATGAATTATTGAGATATGCCCTCTAACACGTTAGGTGATGTAGAGACATTTTCAAAATGGTCATTGGTTGAATTCTGATTATTGTCCCCAATAGTTATCATTGTTTGTGTTTATGCTTGTGTTTGTTGGGTAGCTCGAGTAGCTTGCACGACTTGAGAGGCTTGTTGAGCTTGTCCTGCTTGTTGTGTGGCTAGATATTGTTGGATGGCCTTTTGGTAGGCCTGATGAGCTTTTAGCATAATGTTATATTGTCTTGCTACGTTTGGTTTGGGTGGTGGTGGTGGCAGAGGTGGTTTTGGAATAGTGCTTGTTGTAGTGATAAGAGCTGTTGTATTAATGATTGGTATTTGAGTGGTGGATGATGTAATTGATGTGATTGGTCCTTGAGAGACCATGTTTTGAGATATTATGGGGGTGGTTGATGATATTGTGATTGCTTGTACATTTTTCGTTTGTTGTTGTGATGTCAATGACAAGTTTGGGAAGTTTGGCATGATGTTTTGATTGATGTTTGGGATATTGGTTTGATTGATACTTGGTAAAGGGGGAATACCTAAGCCAAGAAGTGGTGTGGGTGATGATGGAAATGGTGGTTTTGGAATCGTGTTGTATGTAGTGACAAGTCGTTGAGATACTTTTGGAGTGATCGTGAGGGTTTGAGGTATGATGGGTGTGATAGGGGTGGTTGTAGTGATCAAGGTGATAGGAATAGTCAGAATGACCAAGGTGATAGATCCTTGGGAGACCATATTTTTATTTTTCAAGATTGATGTTGTCATTTTATTAGATACCATTTGTTGGTGCGATGTCGATGGTATATTCAAAGGATTTGATGTGATGGCTTGATTGGTGTTAGGTGGATTGATTTGGATGGAGTGATTGGTGCTAGGTAAAGGGGGAAGCCCTAAACCAAGGAATGATGTTGATATGGGTAATGGTGGTGGAGATGTCTCTTGGCATAATAACTTAACTATTTTGGTAAGTGTACAAATTTGATCTCACCAAACTTGTTCTTGATTTTGATCTTGACTCCCTTGATATAGTTGATTTGGTTTTTGTTCAAGTAGATTTGGGATGCATACTTGTGGTTTTTGAATGGGATCATGGAAAAATTGATTTTGGACAATGTTCTGATTTGGGATGATGTTCAGATTTGGCATGATAGGTTGAAATTGAACATTGTTGGTGTTGGGAATCACATTGCCTTGATTTAGGTAACTTTGATTTTGCATGGTGTTACCTTGACTTGGATTAATACATGGATTTGTTAACATCTTTTTTGGACTTTGAACAAAATTTGTATGATTCACAAACATATTTATCCCAAATTTTTCCAAGTGTAGATTCATGTTTGGTAATCTTGTACTTGGTATATTCACATTTGGCATGTATGGATTTGGTGGGATAATGTTGTTTTTTTGAAGACTCATGCATTGAGTATTTGGTTGATAGATTTGAAATGTTGGACTTGGATTTAAATCTACCATCGGAAAAGGTGTTCCAATATTTAGATTGGGTAGACTCACATTTGTTGTACCATTGAGGTTTGTAGGAGATAATGATCCCATGCATGGATTGTATAAATGTGAGTTTTGAAAATCAATTGGCATTGTAAGGCTTTGATAGTTTGGTTGACTTGGATTACTCATTATGTATGGATTGAGTTTATATTCCATGTTCCTCTTTTGTTTTGACGTTGTTGTTGTAGACAATTAAAAATGACCTAGGCCTGCAAGCTCTATTTTACAACTTTCGTCCTAGCATAATTATGACATTTAATTATGTCCTTAGTCCACATTTGACTATTAATTAAATAATTCATTATTATTTAATTAATTCATGTCTATTGTATTCTTCCTGATTATTAAATAAATAAATTTTATTTATTTATTCAATACGTCACTAAGGGTCTATTGTCCTCTTATAATTAAATAAATTTCTTAATTTATTTAATTACCTTAATTCATCTATGTCTTCTTGATTATTAAATAAATAAATTTATTCAATATGTCACTAATTCTCATAATTAAATGAATTTATTAATTTAATTATCGGTCATAATCCTCTAAATTAAATAATTATCTTTAATTATTTAATTACCTAATTTGACATTTATCTCATTTTAAATAAATAAATTATTTAAAATGATCTCTTTTCATTAACTGTTAGTTCATTTTGGTAAATAATCTGAAAAAGATTATTCATTGTCACACAAAATCCTTATTTTGAATTAATTTAATTCAAAAAGGTAATCTCCTTCCAAAAATCAAGTAATTGAGCAAATTCTTGATTTTTCAAATCTGCCTTTCTGTCTAGTCTTATCTTATTAATTTTTCAAATCTTACAAATCAAGCAGTCTTTATCTTCTTGATTTTCAAAAATCTTTATCTTTTATCTTCTTGTCACATTTATTCTCGACTGCCGATTTGATTTTATGAAATAACATCTTGGCCACTCATTTAATAAATTTTCCCTAACCCTAATTAGGGATTGTCACATGAAATCTTGACCTTTGATTTTAGGCTTTGTCAGCTTTTAATTTCGTTCGTCTGCTTAAAATTGTGTTTTCTATAAAATGTCAATTTTGCTCACAATTTACACCCCACTTCATTATTATAGACATTCATGCTTAGATTTAACATGCACTTAGCTTATTTAATTTGATTATTGCCATTTTTCATAGTCATAGGCATAGGCATAGTTATTCTCATTTTTAAATCCTTCAAAGCTTGTTTAAGACATTTGTCATAGTCAAAGATTGCTCACACATTTGATCTGAGGGCAACAATCAACAAGTTAGAAGGTGCTATGGAGGTGAATCATGGAGGCTTCGGTATAATTGTTCTTATTATTTTCTTTCATTGTGTTTTATAGTTCTTTGGGTTTTATTATTGATCTAATCATTGTTAATCCAAAATTTAACCCATTGATACATTGGTGAACCTGACACTTTTTTTGTTGCAGACACATTGTTGTACAATTTTCATGATTTTTTTTTGTAGGTACAGGTAAATGCATGTTGGCAGAATTTTGATAAGGAGTTATGGACAACATGTCCACTTTCAACAAATCCTAGAGTCACAACATTTCCATGAATCCTGCAGTCACAGTCACAACATATAGATTTAATTTTTAAATTAGCTTTCAGAATTAATTTTTAACTTTTATTTAGATTTATTTTTTAATTTTTAATTTAGATTATTTTAATTTATATAAATTCTAATTTAGATTTAGCTTTTCATTTCTAATTTAGATTTAGTTTTTCATTTCTAATTTAGATTTAGTTTTTTATTTCTAATTTAGATTTAGTTTTTCATTTCTAATTTAGTTTTTAATTTAGTTTTAGCTTTTTAATTTCTAATTTAGATTTAACTTTTGATTTAGATTTAGTTTTAATTTTTAATGTAGTTTCTAATTTTTAATTTAGTTTTACTTTTTATTTAGCTTTTTAATTTAGTTTTAATTTTTATATTAGTTTCTAATTTAGATTTAATTTTTAATTTAGTTTCTAATTTAGGTTTAATTTAGATTTAATTTTTGCTTTATAATTTAGTTTCTAGTTTACATTTAATTTTTAATTTTTAATGTAAATTTAGTTTTAGTTTTAATTCAGATTTACTTTTTAATTTATAAGGCGGATTTAATTTTTAGTTTAAATTTAATTTAGATGTAATTTACTTTAGGATTAATTTAGTTTAGAATTAATTTTAATTTACATTTAATTTAGATTGACATTACTTTAGATTTTAGATTAAATGTTAATTTTTTTATATTTTTTAGTTTAATTTTAGCTTTGTGGCTAATTCTGCTAATTGAGATTTTGTGCAGGTTTGCATAAACATACATTTGTCAAAGACTAAAAATGAAAGAAACTTCTAACTTGTGGTTTGTAGGTTCGAGTCGAAGATTGAAACTAAACATTGTGCTTGTCTTTTTTAGATTAGTACACATTTATTTTGGTGCACATAAAACGAACATGTTTTACTATTTTGTCTGATTGTGTTTGCAAATGGTAGGTGATTATGCTCTCACCTTGTGAAAACTTGGTGATTAGAAAACCAGACCCATTCTATTTGTTATACACCCTTACAACTTAGTAATCGAAGTATCCTCTCCTCTTGCGCTTTCAGGTGATCTTGGGTGTAAGAGAAACAGTTACTAACTCTAGAACTTGGGCCTGTTTTGATGGAAAAAAGTACTCACCTAGGACGACTCAGACTGGTAGCACCTTGAAACCAAGGGACTTCTAGGCGGTATATAAAAGTGGATTCTTGGGGAAGCCCAAGAATCATTTGTATGGTTATGATGAGATAGATCCGAAAGGGGACTTTCGCCACATGGATCATGCCCTATGAACAAAATTCCCTTACTAAACACCTATTGTTTTAAAGGCCAACCATCTTTCAGCCATTGCTTGATATAGTGCAGGGTATAGTACCATGCCTGAAGACACTCACTACTGATCCCCTTAACTAGAGATAGTAGTTCTTGGGAAGTCACTACCCAAGAATTCAAAGTTGGTGTGCTCGAATGATGTTAATGAGCTATGGAGGGGAGCTAATGCCACCAAACTTCTAAGCTATCCACTCTCGAGAAGGAAAGGTGTTTAGCACCAATCTAGGGTATATCAGTTGGCTATATCAAGTATACAAACCCTTGGCCTATTGGCCTATTAGGATCATGTTTTTTTTATGTGTGTTTGCTTACACTAAAAAATCATGCTTTTCAAGTGTTTTCTAGATTTTCAAACAATATACACAACATTCACAAATATGGACACAAGCAATTGACCTTAGACAACTTAGAATTTTCAACAAAACATCAAAAAACAATCTCAGTTTATTGTCAAACATTTTTTTTCTAAGAGGATTCTATCAGAAACCAGAATTGAAATTGCTCAAATGGTCCATTGGATTAGGCTAATTGACCAAAATTTGTAAAACCATTTGTTTCAAAACTAGGTTATCTTGGGACATAGTCATTACTCCTCTTTTTCGGTCATTGTCCTTTTGTGAGAACCTCCAACTCAATAGTCTAGTTAGGTAGGCTCACTTGTCATTTTGACCTTGTCACTTAGTCCCCTTAGCAAGTCCTTGGGTAACCAAAATTGAGACATAAGTCAAGTTTAGAGTGGTTAGGAAAACCTTTCTCCAAATATTGTCCATTTTAGTCCTCATTTTGAACTTAGACTTTGCATTGTTCATCTTAGTCCTCATTTTGAACTTAGACTTTGCATTGTTCACCTTAGTCCTCATTTTGAACCTAGAATTTTCATTAATCATTTTAGTCCTTCATCAACATTATCATCTTATTCCACATTTGACACTTTGGCTTTGACAACATTGTCATCTTGCATTAGTCATTTCCCTTAGAAAAACGTCATTATCACTCTGCATTTAACAACATCATGACATCCACCACCTTGTCTTCACTTCAAAAAAATATTGATAGGCTCGCTAGTAAAGTTGAATACCAATTACTCTGTAGAGGTCAATACCAACAAGCCTTAGACTTTAGGAGAAAATTCCTCCAAACCGATAATCAATGTCCTTCATACCAACAATCCATGAGTCCTAGTCCTCCATTCATCTACACTCACTACCAAAAGTCACTTAACACCATCCATGACATTAGTCTCCAACAAACGTCCACTATTATTACCCTTATCCTAACCTTGAAAAGGGAAACCAACTATCCACTAGTCCATTTCAAGTCTCCACGTCATATGCTAGTCCTTCACCTATCAATCTCATTCACATCTACATGCCCCATCAACCATCTACCAACCCATGTCAAGTCCCCACATCATACTATATCGATCTAGTCCAAGTATTCACATCCTATTTTAGTCAACCTTACACCAATCCAGTCCAAGTCTCTATGTCATATCCTAGTCCTTCACATACTAATCTAGTCCAAGTCCCCATGTCATATCCTTGTCCTTCACATACTAGTCCAGTCCAAGTCTCCATGTGCTATCCCAGTCCTTCACACACTAGTCCAGTCCAATTCTCTGTGTCATATCCTATTCCTTCACATACTAGTCCAGTCCAAGTATCCACGTTGTATCCTAGTCCTTCATTCATTAATCCTTTTCAAGTCACCCCCTCACAAGCCACATTTAGTCATGAAAATTCTATCATTACTCAAAGGCACATCCCATCATCTAAACTTGAAGATACATGTCAAAACGAAAGCCCAAAGCATGACCTTATAATGTCACCCTCATGTCAAGAACAAGGTAGTCCATCCCATGAGCCTATCTTAAAGTCCATTAAATAAGTCCTTCAAGACAATCATGACATCAAAAATACACCTACCATTGACCAAGAAGTCCAAATCCATGACAACCCCATCTTTGACCAAGACCCTACCATTGACCAAGAAATACAAAATGATCCACTCCTTAACCTTTACGCCATTTATGATCAAACACTTGATGACCCTATTTAGGCCCTAACTATCGACACTTTCCAAGATGAGACACTTGCCTCCATTGGAACCATAGATGATCTTACTCTAGAAAAAGAGTCTTCCACTATGGACATATTTGCAAATGACCACGTTATAGCTGAATTTACTAGACTCTATGACACTGACCATAATGATGTCTTCAACATTGACTTTGAAACACCAATAGAATCATCTGAACATGACATGTCACGAGATCAAACTAAAGATATTAGTCAAAAATATGTCCAACATGACAATGAAGCTAAGACACTTTATCAATTAGGATCATCCACCTTTTTTAGAGCAGGCTTTCTCATAGACGAAAATATTCCAAGTAATAGTGTCAACATATATCATGATGGGCTAGCATCTTGCTTTGAAAACAAAAAATACCCCATCGCAATTTTTTTGTCAAAGCATGCATTATCAAGGAAAAGGAGTAGGCATACATGAGCAAGGCATTCAAGAACCAATACAACTTCAGGAAAATTATAGACATCAAGGTCTTGGCTATTCCTCAGACAACAAATCTAATGATGTTAGTGAAACCTCCTCGATACTAGGGGAAACCTTGTTAGGTACAAATGTCAAAATAGAGTCCATGAAAAGTTCTTGTCATAAGGTTGTTGCCATCACCCCTTCCACCCACACCATAAACTGTCATTCTCAACATTTTAAACCTTCCCTTTGGAACCAACAAAAACAAAAGTCATAAAAATAAAAAGATCAAAATCAAATGTCAAAGGCCATTGAATCAAACAAAAAGACAAGTGGAAAAATGAAATTAAAATGGATTCCAAAGAAAAGTGGATCGAGCAAAGAAAATATATCAAAAGAAAAAGTCAATCAAAATGTGGAGCCACAAGACAAGAGGACTCCCACATATAACACATGTCCACCTCCTTCAAAATGGTCATCAAAGAAGGCATATAAAAGTGTTGGTTCCAAACATTGTCCCAATCAAAATTCCAAAATTTGTCATCCACCATCCCAAGTTTGGAAAATAAAAAGTGATTCATCCAAATGTCTAAACAACCTTTCCACGTCTACCATCAAAATTCATAATCCTACATCTCATCTAAAGTCCAAAAATCCCACGTCACACATCCATCACATATTGGAAACAACTCTTTACCACAAGGACTCTCATGGCACTCTATCATGATGTGTGTATTCTGATAAGGCCAACTCTAGTATTAGAAAGAACCATGATGACATCGATCAATTGTATGAAAATGCTATGATCCTAATAAGACAAATCCTTTAGCAAGGTCATTATTGGCATATCATGGCACCAGTCTCTACATCGACATTGTCAGTGGATTCAAAATAGTGAGTGGTCATCTAAAGCATCCAGGCTATCCACAAATATCAAAAATATATAAAAAAATGTAAAACATCATCACCCTGATGAAAACCTGGCAAATAGGCATCTTGGTGACCCCAAAAAAATCAAAATGTCAAGAAAATAATAAAGAGAAAAGTTCCATCCAATGGTGAAAACCTAGAAAATAGGCACCTTGGATAAGTACCATGATGAAAACTTGGCAAACAGGCATCACATGTAAAATAAATCATCTATGTGGACTTTTACACTTGGGGGCAAGTCGTCTCATTTCCCATGCCTTCCTCATGACATTTACGTCCATCTAAGCCCTATTATTTTTGCACATTTTTCCCACCTACCTTGGTCTTGACATAAAATTGGCACACATAAATCATGCTTTGGGAAAACTCTTGACATGCCTATCCTTTGGTCATACATTAGTCATGAAATGTCATGTCATTGCTGACATAACCTCATTATCCTTATGTGACATAGTCCTTGAAAATCATGTGACAATTCCCTTAGTCTCATGTCTCCCATCCTTTACCAGGGCCACCTCTCATCCTTTCATGTATGTCACCTATCTTGGATTTCCCTTGTCAAATGATCTAAGGATACTCTATCATCCCTTTTAGTCCTAACCAAGTTATTCCAAATGCAACGAGTCTAATTCATACAAGCACATTATCCAAAAACTTACATGACTTTGTTCCTAGCCTGATGGAAGATCTTGATACTTTCATCACATTAGCGTCATCCTCACATTATTTTAGGATGCATCCTTCCCACGTCAAACAATGTTGTCATCACCTGTCAATTTTTATTCAACTTGACGAGGGGCACAATCATGTTTGTTCTTAGATTCTCTTATGTAGGAATTAGTCACATGCATTTGTCGTGATCCTCTTAAACCATTCAAAAAGAAAAAAAATCATTAAAATGTCCTAAAAAAGACAAAAACATCAGAAAATGTTCTGAAAAAAGACAAAAACATCAGAAAATGTTCTGAAAAAAGACAAAACATCATAAAACATCCTGAAGAAAGACCAAAAACATTGTAAAATGTCCTGAAAAAAAAATAATGCCAAAAACATGACAAAAATTCCTGAAAAAAAACCAAAAACATTATAAAACATCCTAAATAAACCCCAACAAAGTCAAAATGTCTAGAAAACACAAAAACAAAGTCATTCCTTGTCAAGTTCATCAGTCTTTGTCATTTTTCTAAACTACGTTGTCTCTACGCATTCGCTACGTAGGAAAGAATCAATTTCAAGTCCTCGAGGCCACATTAGGTCAGTCCTTTTAGGTTTGTCAAAATAAAATCATGATTCAATCTTTTTTCATCAAGACAAAGTCATTGGTCGTGTTGAACTACAAGGTCTCTAAGTGTATGACGTAAGCAAGGCCATCTGTCGATGAGCCCCTGAGGCCACACTAGGTCAGTCCATTAGGGTTCATGGCATTACATGGGCACATACGTCAAAAGTATTCAAGTAAAGATAAATCATTTTTCAATGGGAAAACTCCTAAAACAAAGTATGGCAATCACTTATTCAACATGACAATCACACCAACATATCAACATGACAATATTGACATATAGTCACACAATTCAAACTCAGTCAAAACAAGTCAAATGATTATAACCTATCAAACTGTCAACTCTTGGTTATTCTTTCAGATGTGTCCTCCTCAAGAATAGCCCCTATCATTTATGCCTTAGGATGTGTCCTTCCTAGGCATTGTCATCATCATCCGACATTTTTGAGGGATCCTCTTGACATTTAAGGATCACTCTTCCTGACATCAAAGTTCTTTCAGATGTGTCCTTTTGAAGAACAATCTCTATCATTTATGCCTTAGGATGTGTCCTTCCTAGGTGACATCATCTGGCATTTTGGGGAATCCCTTTTGACATTTAGGGATCAATCCTCTCGACATCAACATTATTCAGGATGTGTCCTTCCTGAATTTGGCAACATTTGACATTCGTCATCTTGGCATCATCAAAACCTTAACACTTGGCATCTTGACATCATCAAACTTGACATCTAGACACATTTGGCAAACACTTGGCACTTGTCTTTTGACTTTCATCATGTTACTAGTTTTTCAGTGAGATCCTGACTATAGGATTTAGAAAAATAGAAACGCATCATGGTGGTCTTATCTTGTATTTTGGATTTTTATTATGTTACTAGGTTTTTAGTGAGATCCCAACAACATGATTTAGACAAGCAGTGACATATCATGACGATTGTCTTATCTCTTGACATGCATGATTACTAGTTTCTCAACAAGGTCCTGATTTCAGGATTTAGAAAAACAACGACATATCATGATAATGGCTTTATTTTCTATTCTTTTAGCAATCATGTTGCTAGTTTCTCAAGGATGTCTTGGAAATAGGATTTAGAGAAGCAATGACGTTTCATGACTTGTCCTTGTCTTTTTTTGCTGGTGGTTGGTTATGACAAAAAGACTAGGGCAACTGCACTCTTAGTATGAGTCATGATCATCCTTGTCTGTGATTGCTTGTCTTATGTGATGGTACAACCTTGCACACCTTGATTTATGTCATATCATGATGTTTGTTGGCCATTACAATAATTTACCCAATGATGATTAAGAGCAATAAATATTAAAGTCCTACGGTAAGGTTTTGAAGGATTTGGTCTAGAAACTAACATGCATTTCCTTATGTCTTGTCATCTTCTCGCTCATCTCATATAGGCATTGCATCCATATCATCATCCACATCTTTTGCACTAACATTTCTTTGTCTCTTCATATTCTAGTCTTCTTGTCCATTCGAGAGCACACCCGTGTTCTTGAAACCTGATTGTCCTCTTGAGGGAGCATACCGCTACCCTCCTCGTCGTTCTTCCTCATTTTATTTTGCACTAGGGCATATTTTTGACTTATTTTCTTTCTCACAATGTGACATGCTACATTATGACAAAGAGAGGCAAAATGTAGACACTTAAAAATGACTTAGTCCTGCAAGCTCTATTTTACAACTTTCGTCCTAGCATAATTATGACATTTAATTATGTCCTTGGTCCACATTCGACTATTAATTAAACAATTCATTATTATTTAATTAATTCATGTCTATTGTATTCTTCATGATTATTAAATAAATAAATTTTATTTATTTATTCAATACGTCACTAAGGGTCTATTGTCCTCTTATAATTAAATAAATTTCTTAATTTATTTAATTACCTTAATTCATTTATGTATTCTTGATTATTAAATAAATAAATATATTCAATATGTCACTATTTCTCATAATTAAATGAATTTATTAATTTATTTAATTATTGATCATAATCCTCTAAATTAAATAATTATCTTTAATTATTTAATTACCTAATTTAACATTTCTCTCATTTTAAATAAATTAATTATTTAAAATAATCTCTTTGCATTAACTATCAGTTCATTTTGGTAAATAATCTGAAAAGGATTATTTATCGTCACACAAAATCCTTATTTTGAATTAATTTAATTCAAAAAGGTAATCTTCTTCCAAAAATCAAGTAAATGAGCAAATTCTTGATTTTCCAAATCTGTTTTTCTATCCAGTCTTATCTTATTGATTTTTTGAATCTTATAAATCAAGCAGTCTTTATCTTCTTGATTTTCAAAAATCTTCATCTTTTATCTTCTTGTCACATTTATTCTCGACTGCCAATTTGATTTTATCAAATGACATCTTGGCCACTCATTTAACAATTTTTCCCTAACCCTAATTAGAGATTGTCACATGAAATATTGACCTCTGATTTTAGGCTTTGTCAGCTTTTAATCTCGTCCGTCTGCTCAAAATTGTGTTTTCTATAAAATGTCAATGTTTTTCACAATTTACACCCCACTTCATTATTATAGACATTCATGCTTAGATTTAACATGCACTTAACTTATTTAATTTGATTATTGTCATTTGTCATAGTCATAGGCATAGTCATTATTTGTCATTTTCAAATCCTTCAAAGCTTGTTTAGGACATTGTCATAGTCAAAGATTGCTCACACATTCGATCTGAGGGAAACAATGAATAAGTTAGAAGGTGATATGGAGGTGAATCATGGAGGCTTCAACGAATATCTGGGATAATCATTCTTATTATTTTCTTTCATTGTGCTTTATAGTTCTTTGGGTTTTTTTATTGATCTAATTATTGCTAACCTAAAATTAACACATAGATACAGTTGTAAAAGTGACCTCTAAGGTGTTTAGGACCAATGATGAGATGAAGGATGATAAGGGGGTTGAATGATATGAGTGTTGATTTTTTAGGAACTTTGGATCAATTCTATACTTTAGGGTTTGATTTTGATTGGTTTTGATTAGATAATGAACTTGTAAACCCTAAGATGATGCGTGTGATCTTTGGGATAAACTTGTTCAAAGGTGTGCTAATTTAATTAGAGGTATGAGAAAGGATGCATTCCCATACTCCTAACTAAACAAGGTGATTTTGATTTTGATGATTTACCCAAGTCTAGAATGATGTTTCCAAAGCTCTAAATTTTCTTGTGGGATGGGATGATAAATGTTTGAAATGGATGAAGTGTTTGATTTTGATCCTAAATGAACCTAAGAAGGACTTGTTTACAAGGCCAAGGTTTTGAAGAACATTCTTTTCCATTCAAACCAAAAGATCAATGTTTGCTCAAAATACCACAAGACAAAAGATACACAAGCACATGTGTGGGGTTCAATTGATTTCATCTTGATGAGTGAATTTCTTTTACCATAAACACTTTCTTGATTAGATTTTCAAACTAAATGTCCAATGTCCTAACTTATTTTTGTTGGTGTGTGGTGACTAATCATGCTATACTGTATAGCCCATGGTGTACTGTACACCCCGGCATGTATCCTCGCTGAGGTCTGGGGTTGGGCCGGGCCCCGGGTGGGGGTTCGGAGGCAACAGCCCCTGAGAAAATTTTTCTTCCTACTTTTTTGTGTCATCACCGAAAAAGGGAAAATCAATGAAAAAAGAAAAATTTGATTTTGTAGAACCCTAAATCTGGAAGCTTCTAAGCTTGTTAAAAAGGGGTTCGGTTGGGTACTACAGTATGATGAAAAATGCAATTATTTGTAAGATTGTAATAGGGTTTTTACTGGATAATAAAAGTACTGGATGGCTACAGTTTGGTGGATGTAGCCTAGATTGGGTGAACCAGGTTAAATTCTTTGTGTTATGATTTATTTTGTGTGTTTTAGTTTCTCTATTTATTAATTAAATCTGCATTTAATTGTTAGACATCTGTCATCTCTAACCCTAACAAGTGGTATCAGAGCAAGTTGTGTTTCGATTATCGTCTATAGGAAAGTCTCACGGTTGAGTGGGAGCAATGGCAGATGAGGGTAAGAAGGTTGAGAAGTTTAATGGGAAAAACTATCAGTTATGGAAGATGCAGATGGAAGACTATCTCTATCAGAAGGATTTATGGCGGCCATTGGAAGGGAAAGCCAAGAAACCCGCAGCAATGTCAAATGAGGACTAGGAGATCTTGGATAGAAAGGCTCTTGGCAGTATTCGTCTATGCCTGACACAATTAGTGGCTTTCAATATTACAATAGCAAAGACAACTCAAGAGTTGATGGAAACCCTGGCGAAGTTATATGAAAAGCCTTCTGCTTCAAATAAAGTATTTCTTATGAAGCGTTTATTTAATATGAAAATGGTAGAAGATGGGTTAGTTACTGATCATTTGAATGAGTTTAATATGGTCACGAGTCAATTAACTTCTGTAAAAGTAAACTTTGATGAAGAAGTTAGGGCCCTTTTGATTCTGTGTTCTTTGCCTAAAAGCTGGAATAGCTTGGTAATGGTTGTTAGCAATTCTGTTTCTAGTTTGAATACATTGAAGTTTGATGATGTTGTTGGTGTTATTTTGAGCAAGAAAATTCATAGGAAAAGCTCAGGTGGAACATCCATATTAGGCAGTGTTTTGAATGCAGAAAGTAGGGGTAGAACAAAGGAGAGAGGAAACAATTCTAGAAATTGTGGGAAGTCACGAGGAAAATTAAAGGACAAAAGGTCCCAATCTAGAGACAAGAGGGATTGCTGGTACTATGGTAAGCCAGGTCATTTGAAGAAAGATTGCTGGTCTTAGAAAAATAAAGATGGAGACAAAAAGAAAGGAAGTAAAGAGACAAATGTGGTAAGTAATAAATATGATGAGGATGCTTTGATTCTTTCCCTTGATAATGCTAATGATTATTGGGTGTTAGATTCAGGGGCTTCATTTCATGCTAACCCCCATATAAGTTATTTTCTTGATTATGTCCAAGGAGATTTTGGGCTGGTTTATTTAGGAGATAATGAACCCTGTCAGATTGTTGGAAAGGGAAGAATCAAGATTAAGTTGTAGAATGGGAACCATTGGCTAGTACATGAGGTAAGGCATGTTCTGAAGTTAAGTAGAAATTTAATTTCAGCAGGGCAACTAGATGATGAAGGTTGTGTTGTTACATTTAGTGATAAAAATTGGAAGGTCACAAAGGGTGCCTTAGTAGTAGCAAAAGGTGTGAAAGTAGGCACCTTATATCTTTGTACAGGACATACTGTTCCTTCTACTTTAATTGTTATAGAAAATAGTCAATCTTCAGGAACAATTCTTGTAGTTCAGTAGGTAAAAGATCATACAGTTGTTGTGGACTCTGAATCAGCATTGTGGCATAATAGACTTGGGCATATGAGTGCAAAAGGTATGAAAGTACTTCATTCAAATAATGTTTTACCAGGTCTAAAATGTGTTAATATGGATTTCTGTGAATGTTGTGTCTATGGAAAACAAAAGAGAGTTAGTTTTCTCAAGGATGGGAAACAAAAGAAAGATGAGAAATTGGAGCTTTTGCATACAGTTGTATGGGGACCAGCTCAGGTATCTTCTCTCGGTGGCTCTCTATATTATGTTACATTCATTGATGATGCAACTAGGAAGGTATGGATTTATTTACTTAGACAAAAATTTGATGTATTTGAAACTTTTAAAAAATGGAGAAGCTTGGTTGAGAATGAGACGAGTAAAAGGATAAAATGTCTCAAATCTGATAATGGTGGTGAGTATTGCAGTAAAGAGTTTGAAGATTATTGTTCCACTAATGATATTCGTAGGTAGAAAATGGTTCCAAGGACTCCGCAAGAAAATGGAGTGGCTAAACACATGAATAGAACAATAATGGAGCGTGCACGGACTATGAGATTGCATGTTGGGTTGCCTTTAAAAATGTGGGTAGAGGCTGTAAACACTGTTGTTTATTTAATCAATAGAGGTCCCTCTAATCCTTTGGGTTGTGGTATTCCAGAGGAAGCATGGAAGGGTAAGAAGGTGAGTTATTCTTTTCTCAAAACCTTCAGTTGTGAAGCATTTGCACATGTAGATTCTAAAAATAGAACCAAACTTGATGCAAAATCAAAGAAATGTGTATTTATTAGATATGGCATTGATGAATTTGGTTATAGGCTTTGGGATTTTGAAAATCAAAAAATTGTGAGAAGCAGGGATTTCATATTCAATGAAAAATTGTTGTACAAAGCTCTGTTGCTGCAGCATGAGAAGAAAGAAAATGATTATGTAGTGTTGGATGATATTCCAAATAATGATGTTTTAGTGGTTCCTCATGCTAGGCAACAATATCAACAACAAATACCACAAACTCCTATTAGACAATCTTCAAGGATAAGTAGACCTCCAGAAAGATTCTCTCCCTCTTTGTATACTATTTTGTTAACTGATGCTAGTGAACCAAAATATTATGATGAAGCTATGCAGGTGGATATCAAGGTTCAGTGGGAGCATAGAATGAAAGAAGAAATGGACTCCTTGCTAGAAAATTAGACTTGGGAATTATGCAAATTGCCTACAGGTAAAAAGGCTTTACCAAAAAAATGGGTTTATAGGTTGAAAGAGGAGGATGGAGGTAAAAAAAGATTTAAAGCCAGATTAGTTGTAAAGGGATTTGCACAGAAAAAGGGTATTGATTTTGATGATATTTTTTCTCCTATTGTTAAAATGACTTCTATTCGTATTGTTTTATGTATTGTGGTTGTTGAAGATTTGCATTTAGAACAAATTGATGTTAAAACAACCTTTCTCCATGGTGATTTGGAAGAGGAAATATATATGGAACAGCCACAAGGGTTTGAGGTCAAAGGTAAGGAGAAACTAGTGTGCAAATTGAAGAAAAGTTTATATGGCTTGAAGCAAGCACCTCGGCAATGGTGTTTGAAATTTGACAATATTATGGTTGAGCAAGGCTACATCAGGTGTAATTTTGACCATTGTGTTTATTTTAAGAGGTTGGATAATGACAGCTACAATATTTTATGCTTATATGTTGATGACATGCTTGTAGCTAGGTCTAACATGGATCACATAAGTGAGCTAAAACAATAGTTAGCAAAATATTTTTCTATGAAGGATTTGGGTGCAACAAAGCAAATCCTTGGTATGAAAATTTGTAGAGATAGGAAAAATAGAAAATTGTTTTTATCTCAGGCTAATTATGTTGAAAAGGTGTTGCAGAGATTTCATATGGAGAATGAAAAAATTGTCAGCACACCTTTGCCTAGTCATGTTAAATTAACTAAGGATATATGTCCAAAGACACAAGAGGAGGAAGAAAAAATGTCCAAGGTACCATATGCTTCAGCTGTAGGCAGTTTAATGTACGCCATAGTATGTACTTGACTAGATATTGCACAAGTCGTAGGAGTTGTTAGTAGGTATTTGAGTCATCCTGGAGTTGAGCATTAGAATGCGGTAAAATGGATTCTCAGATATTTGAGAGGTACATCCAATAAATATTTACGTTTTGGAGGCTCTAATACTGATTTAAAAGGATATGTTGACTTAGATTTGGCAGGGGATATAGATACCAGGCGGAGTACCATAGGTTATGTTTTTACAATTGGTGGGACAGCAGTAAGTTGGATTTCTCGATTGTAAAAGGTGGTTGCTTTATCCACCATAGAGGTAGAGTATGTTGCTGCAATAGAGGCGGCAAAGGAGATGATGTGGCTGCAACTTTTCATGGATGAGTTTGGAAAACAACATGCTAGAAATTACTTGTTTACGGATAGCCAGAGTGCTATACATCTTGTAAAGAATTATGCTTTGCATTCTAAAACAAAACACATATAGTTGAGATATCATTTCATTCGGTTGGTGTTGGAGGATGGATAGGTCAAGATGGACAAGATACATACAGATGTTAATCTAGTGGATATGTTTACAAAGGCGGTGACAAGGGAGAAGCTGAGCTCCTCTTCAGTTTCGATTGGCCTTCAAGGTTGAATTGAAGAATAACAGAGCAGCAGGGTCCAAGGTGATTATTTCTAGTGGGAGCTGTAATTGCAACAGTGTTATCTAGGATCAGTCTCCAAGTGGGAGGTTGTGATGGTGTGAAGCTTGATCAGTATCCAAGTGGGAGATTCTTTATGTGTGGTGACATAAATCGAATTTTGTAGAACCCTAAATATGGAAGTTTCTAAGCTTGTTAAAAGGGGGTTTGGCTGGGTATTATAGTATGATGAAAAACATGATTATTCGCAAGATTGTAATAGGGTTTTTACTGGATAATAAAAGTATTGGATGGCTACGATTTGGTGGATGTAGCCTAGATTGGGTGAACCACGTTAAATTCTCTATGTTATGATTTATTTTGTGTGTTTTAGTTTCTCTGTTTATTAATTAAAATTGCATTTAATTGTTAGATATCTACCATCTCTAACCCTAACACTTTTCATCGTACAAAGTGTTATGTGGAATTCAAGGAAATCAACACAATGGTTACCTATTGCTTATCTTTAGTAGGTAAATTGAGATGTAAGTTCAAGTGTTTAGAAACCTCTAAGGATGCAATTCCCAAGGGCAAGTAATAACACATGAATTTGGTCAATTGTATTTACCTCCTAAAGGGTTTGAAATTTTGATGATGATGTTTAAGTGTTTGTTTCCAAGATGTTTTCGAACACGAAAAGTATTTTGTAACCAAGAATAAGTACAACCCTGTGGATATGAAAGACAATATTTGTTGAGTCCCCACTTGGACAAGTCCAGCTATGCTTATCTTTAGCAAATGGTTAGATGCTTGAACCCACTAGATCCCCTCCACGACACTCACTTATACAGGGAAGCCAAGCATCAACACCCATGAAAATCCTATGGCATGCTTTCCATTTCTACTAAAAGACCGTAAAAGTGTGGGGTGGCTTTAGAATGACTGTTATTGCACCAACAAATAGATCAAAGATTTTGGCAATTCTAAAACATGGGTTTTAATTAGGACTTTCTGTTCATGGAGATTGACCCATATGGTGAGAGTCCCTTTCAGATCCATCTCGTCGAAGCCAATCGTGTGATATTGGCGTTTATTCCAATACCCACATTTATATCCTGGTTGAAAATACTCTTGGCTTTAGAGTGTTACCAGTTGAGTCATTCCCTTGGGTGAGTAATTTTTCCCCAAGGTAGGCCCTCTAAGATAAACAAAAGTAAATAAACACATTCATAGTTCGATTGACCCTTGTTTAGAAACAAAGGGAGAACATATGCAATAAGTTTACTCACACTCGCAAAGTGTTTTGTTCAATTTTAAACCCAAAGTGAAGTGTGGAGGTGATTACTTATGCAACCTAATGTCACCAAAAGTCTTTTTGATTCTCAAGATCACTATGAGGCATGAGAGAAGCGCATACATCTTTTGATTATATTACTTTGTGTAAGTAATTACAAAACAATGAGAATACTTGTTCATTTTAAGTCCATAAAGCAAACATGAATTCTTTTTATAGCACCAAATCAAATGTGGAATTTTCCTTGTTCAATTGTTAACCTTAAACAAAATCTAGTAAATTGGCCTAAGGTTCTTTTTAATCCCTTTGTCTTGTTCTTTTTAGAGTCCAAATTAAAATCTATTGAGTCCTAAAAGCTTGAAGGGGTAAAATCCTTAGAAGTGGGATTATAATTGCTCCACAAAGTGTTTAAAAAAATTTGATACAATGATGTGATAATGATTTTTTCTTTGACTTCCATGCTCCATGATCCTTTAAAACCTACAATACAAGCTCCAAATGTTAGATGACATTAAGAAACAAGAAGATATGAAGGTTAGATAAATGATTAAGCATAAAATCCTAAAATTTAGACCAACTTTCATTATGATTTGATATTAAGTGAAAATTTGGAAATTTTAACTCTATCAAAACTGATAATAACCTACACCATTGAATAGCTTATGAAATTCTACCCCATTTAAAAAAAAAAGCTTTGAAAAATACCAATAAAATGACCAAGATATGGCCATTTTAAGTTTGCATGAAAAAGTAAGAAATCAAAGGTGGTGCAGTTTGCAACGACACTATTTGGGTTCAAATAGTGATGATGGAGCCAAAAGCGGCACTTTTTAGCTTCAAAAAATGACATTGGAGCTCAAACAGTGACGTTGGAGCCAAAAGCGACACTGTTTAGGTTTAAATAGCGATGCTAGAGCTCAAACAACAACGCTGGAGCCAAAAGCGGCACTGTTTGGAGTTTTAAGTGGTGCTATATGGCATCGTTGGGCTATCAATGACTCTGTTTGTTGTAGACACAAAAAAAATAGAAAAAGCACAAAATTTTGATGAAAAAATGTGATTTAAACTTCTGGTTTTCCCTCCTTCTAGCACCAAATGTGTGAACCCCAATCCTAATACCTGCAAAACACAAAAAAATGAATACATTATGATATCAAATGCAAGTAAGAACAAGGATTCCCCATGAAATTCATTAGCATAGTTTAAAATAGGAAATGAAACAAGAATGAAATGAAAGAGCAATAAAGCAAGCTACATCCTATTGAAGACAATGCAAAATCTTGATCTGATGGGGGAATTGGTGTCAATTTGATATGAAAATTGGCCATTTCCCAACTCCTATGATGCAAGCTTGATGAATGTTGATGAATGATCCACTTTGATAAAGGCTGACGAGTGCTTCAAGACCAAAATCTACATAACCTAGCTATAAATTCAAAAATGTGGATGGAGATTGCTAAATATTTGAGCATAGTAAGTTTACTCAAATTGTGGATGCCAAAATGAAGAGATTAGCCTCTTATTTTTAGATTGACAAGTTGAAAGCATGCCCAAAATAGAGCAATCTGGGACTAAGAATTAGCCAATGGCAAGGTGCCACTTGTCAACATGTGAATGGAGGAAGCATGAACACATTTTAATCAATGTGTAAGTTTGAATTTGAATTTAATGAGATGACATGTTTAGGGGGGATGAAAGATGAGTTAAATGCCAAGTGGGAGACATGTAAGAGACAATGTAAGAGCTTTAAATGCTTTGTTGGATGGAAGAGTTATTTTGGGGGGAGATTTCAAACTTGGAGGAATATTCCCTTTTGGATGCCATTTTGAAAGTAAATAGATAATTATTAAATCAAATAAATTATTTAATTGTGCAAGTTGCAAAATCTAGAGGATTGGAGTGATTAGGATTAAATTAATCAAGATTTTGACTAATTTTATGAGGGATTAGGTGATTTGACTATTTGATTTAGATTTGTGGGTTGAAATAAATCAAAAAGAGATGAAAATGATTTAGACTTAGTTAAATAAATATTTTGATTTATTTAACCAAAGGGGGTGATAGATTAAATTAGGTCAATGTTTGATTTATTTAATTTAATTAGATGAACTTTAGAGATTTAATCAAATAATATGGATTATTTAATTAAATAAAGATAGGAAGATGAAATGACCTAGCTAATTACATAGACAATGATTTAATTAAATCGAGGGATTTATTTAATTAAAAGGGGAATTATGATGACTTTAATCAAATAAGGCTATTCGATTAAATGGTTAGACAAAGGGATAATTTAGGATGAAGTGATGTTAGTAGATCAAGATTGAGTGCATGTACATTTTATGTGTCTACAAAATGCAAATAGTGTCTTACCCCAAAATTCGAACTTGAAATTTTTTCAAATTCTGGTGCATTCTCCTATATGCCTTTGAACCTGCAAGATCACAAAAACAATTATTTAAAAAAAAATCTATAAAGGGTGGTGGAAATTCATCTTATGTGCTTAATTCTAACATCATCTAGCTCAGCTTGGACAAATTTCATGCTCAGACATCTCACCATTTGTGAAATTTTAAAACTTCACTTTTTCCATCATTGATTCACAAATAAGGTCAAAATATAGTTCCTGAGTTGCTAGAAATTAAGACAATTTTGGGTTTTTCTTGGTAATTTCTAATCAACATGTTGTCTAAATTTGGTACAAAATGAAGCTCTTTTGTGAAAGATATGAAGTTTTACGTCTTTGGTCTAAGGCATTATTGAGGGTATTTATTTACTTCCATGACAAATGCTTCAAAGTCAATTATTTATAAGATAAATGACTTTATTAAAGTCATCTATTTTCAATGACTTAATTTTTCTATGCATGGATTGTTGAGGACTTTAAAAATGAATGATCAGAGGTTTTCAAAAATTTAGAACTCCCGACTTAGGTTCTAAAGTTCTCGTTAAGCCCGACCACCTGACAATACATACAAAGGCTGTGAACTAGTATGGCGAATGTTCAAAGGAATGTGGTTTGTGGAATATATTGGTTGCGGGCATAGAATGGATATGTTAAAAATAATTTAAAAACTATCAAGCAAAATAGAATTGGCGGGTGTATATAGAAAATGTGGAAACAAATGCAACAACTGAATATGAAGTCACCTCCACCTTCTCTAGCATCTTCTCAGCCAGTGTATTGTTGAGAAAACATTATGGAAGTATATACAAGGCATGCAACCTGCTGCTCTCAAAGGGATGCTTTGGAATTGAATGGGATATCTATCAAATTGTAGTTGAAGAGAACTCTTTGTCAGATATCATGATTTGAAATGATTTGGTAGACATCACTGTAAATGTGGAGGCAATCTGTGAATGGGACGTGGTCTCATGTGATGCAAAAATTGCAGTACGCACACTGAAGTGGATTCACTGAAATAGCTTTAGAAACCTTCAAGCAATGCGATTGGTAGGTTTAAAGTCAAATTCCATGACCTTTGCTAGCATTCCCTAGCCCGTATTGGAATGGGATTTGCATTGCTCCAAATACTCTGACAGAATGTATGCACAATGTGAGTGCATAGACAAGGCAAAGTATGAACCTTTGATGTCAACTATTGTAATTTCTCCTGAATTGATCACTACAAAAGCAATTTTCAATTGTTTCACTCTAGAAAAGATAAGAAATGCCAGAAGTAATTTTTACTCCAAGAACAAGACTAGAGACGAAGGTTTTGGTGCTGCTACCAGATGGAAAATTGTGGCAGTAAAACAAACGTTTTCCAAATCAACGCAAGGGAATCATGAATTATTAAATGAAGTCCCAAGGAATTTAGGCTAAATCTCAATTGGTATGCATGATATAATATTTTCCTTGGAGTTGCACGTGGTTTGGCATATCTACATATAGAACCTAGACTGAGAATTGTACATCGAGACATCAAAGCTACAAACATCCTTCTAGATCAAGATCTAAATCCAAAAATATCATATTTTGGCTTGGTGAAATTATTTGACTAGGATAAAACTCAACACCAAGAAATGGCAGAAAACACACGGAGTGGAAGTTGCAAGGACGGATGGCTTATTTGACATAATGGACTTGGCATTTGCATGTAGAAAATAGACAGCTGGATTTGATTGATGTCAATCTTGCAAGTTCCATCTACTCAGAAGAAGTTTTAGGGACAATTAATTTGGGTATTTTATGCATCCAAGCAACACAATGAACTAGTGAATTCTACACTAAGATCCCCTCCGAATTTGAATAATGATGCCGCCATCAAATGGGAAATTCATCTCTTTCAAATTCCATTTGTGGTATATTGCAATAAATTGATTCTCTTAATAACTATGTGATCTTACCGGAGGTAATAAAGAAAGATGAGATTGTCAATGCATTCCTTTCAGTGCCTGAAAGTTGCTTAGGGATTGATAGTAACAAGCTTTGTTCTTGTCCTATGGTCATTGCTGTCTATCTAAAGGTTTTAGAAGACTTACTCAAACTATTGGAACATGTCCTACAAGCATTCATATCAAGAAAGTTTAAAGCATTCACATACCTACCATGAGAGTAAAAATTTCTAGTGGAGGATATTTGGTTTATGAGCAAATAGAGGTTTTTTACTTCGGTTGATTCTTGAGGTTAATTTAATGATTGCTAGACAAATTTCCAGCGGGGTTGTATTTAAAGGATACAGGTGGCATCATTATAGTGAACTTTATTGTCAAGGGATGAGATGAGAATAGTAAGAAATATGATATTAATTTTAAATGTAATTAAAAGAGGATTTCCAATAATGTGTTATGGAAAAGGGAAAAAGGGGTTTCTCTTGACATGTTAAGATAATATTTATGCAAGTAGTGCAGAGTTGCAAAGTGGTGCAACTTTCATTTTGCAACTCGTGTGACCAAATGGACTGTTCCAATGCATCCGAATAGGTATGTTTATGCTAGGTATGGTCCTCTTTCACACCCAAACATGTGGAATCAGTCTGAGCTATGTTCAACTAGATCAATCCCTTAAGGGTCCAAAGTGAAAAATGGCTGCAAACTTCAACATGCTATTACTCGAATACCATGATGTTGAGAAAATACTCATTTGATCTTATGGGATCATGTTGGACCCCTTTACAATAAAATCTCTCGGTTTTTGCTATCTTAGAGGAATTTTTCCATGGTGGCGAATTTTCACTTGGGGAAAAAGTTGTCAAATGCAAGTAGTTAAAAGTTGCAAAGTGGTGTAACTTTTGTTCTACAACTCGTGTGACCAAAAAGAATATTCCAACACATCTGAATAGGTATGTTTATGCTAGGCATGGTTTTCCTTTGCACCCAAACACATGGAATCACTCTGTGCTACGTTGAATCACATTGATCCCTTAAGGGTCCAACACACAAAATGGTTGCAAATTTCAACATGTTGTTACTCAGATACTCTGACACTTAGAAACTTCTCATTTGATCTTATGGGATTGTGTTGGACCCCTCTATAATAACCTATCTCATTTTTTGCTATCTTAGAGGAATTTTTCCGTGGTGGTGAATTTTCACTTGGAGAAAAAATTGTTAAATGCAAGTAGTTGAAAGTTGCAAAGTGGTCCAAATTTTGTTCTGCAGCTCATGTGACCAAATAGACCGTTCCAACGCGTCTGAATAGGTATGTTTACACTAGGAATGGTCCTCTTTCATAGCCAAACATGCGGAATTGGTTTGAGCTACGTTCAACTGGATCAATTCCTTAAGGTTCAAAGTGCAGGATGACTGCAAATTTTAGCATGTTGCTACTCAGATACCGTGATACTTAGAAACTTCTCATCTGATCCTATGGGATGAAATTGGGCCCCTCTACAATAAAATCTCTCATTTTTTTCTATCTCAGAGGCATTTTCTCGTGATGGAGAATTTTCACTTGGGGAAAAAATTGTCAAATACAAGTAGTTGAAAGTTGCAAAGTGGTGCAACTTTTGTTTTATAGCTTATGTGACCAAAAAAACTATTCCAACACATATGAATAGGTAATTTTATGCTATGAATAGTCCTCTTTTGCACCTAAACATGCGGAATTGCTCGTAGCTACGTTCAAGCGAATCGATCCCTTAAGGGTCCAAAGTGCAAAATAGTTGCAAACTTCAGCATGTTGTTACTCAGATACCGTGATGCTTAGAAAATTCTTGTCTGATCCTATGGGATCAAATTGGGCCCCTCTACAATAACCTCTCTTGGTTTTTCTATCTCAGAGGCATTTTCCTATGGTGGAAAATTTTCACTTGGGAAAAAAGTTGTCAAATGCAAGTAGTTGAAAGTTGCAAAGTGGTGCAACTTTCGTTCTGCAGCTTGTGTGACCAAACAGACTATTCCAATGCATCTAAATAGGTATATTTACACTATGAATGGTCCTATTTCACACCCAAATATGTGAAATCGGTCTGAACTACTTTCAACCGGATCGATCCCTTAAGGGTCCAAAGTGCAAAATGGTTGCAAAATTTAACATACTGTTACTCAGATACCATGATACTTAGAAACTTCTCGTCTAATCCTATTGGATTTTGTTGGAGCCCTCTACAATAACCTCTCTCAGTTTTTTCTATCTCAGAGGCATTTTCCTGCGGTGATGAATTTTCACTTGGAGAAAAATTTGTCAAATGCAAGTAGTTGAAAGTTGTAAAGTGGTGCAACTTTCATTTTGCAGCTCTTGTGACCAAACGGACTATTCCAATGCATTCAAATATGTATGTTTACACTAGACATGGTCCTCTTTCACACCCAAACATGTGGAATCACTCTGAGCTACGTTCAACTGGATCAATCCCTTAAGGGTCCATATTGCAAAATGGCTGCAAACTTTAACATGTTGTTACTTAGATACTATGACACTTAGAAACTTCTTGTTTGATCCTATGGGATTACATTGGGCCCCTCTACAATAACCTCTCTCAGTTTTTTCCATCTCGGAAGAATTTTTTCATGGTGGTGAATTTTCACTTGGGGAAAAAGTTATCAAATGCAAGTAGTTGAAAGTTGCAAAGTGGTGCAACTTTCGTTATGCAACTTATGTGATGAAAAAAATTGTTCCAAAATGTATGATGGGTATGTTTACACTATACATGGTCCTCTTTAGCACCCAAACATGTGGAATTTCTCCGAGCTACAATAAATTGGATTGATCCCTTAAGAGTCTAAAGTGTAAAAGGGAAACAATCTTTGATGAGCTATTACTCAGAAACCATGATGCTTACGAACTCTCTTTTTGAGCCTATGAGATTACATTAGGCCCCTCTATAATAACCTCTCTCAATTTTTGTTATCTCAGAGTCATTTTTTTGTGGTGTCCAATTTTTAATTGATGGAAAAAGTGTCAAATGCAAGCAGTGTAAAGTTGCAAAGTGGTGAAACTTTTGTTTTACAATTCATGTGACCAAAAAATTGCTCCAATGCATCCTAATAGGTATGTTTACACTAGGCATGGTCCTCTTTCATACCCAAACACACGGAATTGCTCTGAGGTACATTCAACTGACTTGATCCCTTATGATGGCATGCAAAACAATCAAAAAGAGAAACATACACACGATGGTTGAGAAGTTTGAGTTTTCCACACAAAAAGTGTATGATCATTGAAAACTTGAAGTTAGTGGTTGTTGAAGAGTTTAAAGGAGAATATCAATCAAATATCTTTGTTTCTTTGTTAATTTCTATGCATTTTCTTCATTTCTAGCCTGTGTATGGGTCCGTACAGTAGCAATTTCCTTTAAGATGATTTGAATTTGTTGTAGAATGGTTTTAGCTTTGATTAGAATCCATTCTTGTGGAATTATATTAAATTCCAAGCAACTTAGAAGTAGATTTCTAAAACAGGTCTAAACTTGCTCATACAAGGGTTTGAGTGTAATATGTTGAAATAGGCCATTCCACCTATTGTTCAGGTTGTGTATTGGTGGAATGGGCTTGATGTAAGTAGGATAGGGAGTAGGAATAAGAAAATAGCATTGGTAAAGGAATTGGAAGAGATTATTAACATTTCCCTTGTTGAAAATTCAGAATTTAGGCCTTAAAAGTAAGGCTAGAAGAGGTGAAAAGAAGAAATTGCTTGAGAATAAGTTAGAATAGGTTGGAAATAGAGTGATGTTGTGGAGTTTGATGTGTAGAAAAGGTCTGCAAGCATAGGGGAGGTCAAAAGTATGTTATGGCATGATTCCCTAGTTGGGAAAAGAGGGGTTTTCAATGAAAAAGAGAGGTTGAGGGAGTAAAAGTGGGTAAAGTTAGGAGGCAACATAATTTGGTGGTCAATTAAGTTTGTGCAAGAAGAATGAAGAGTGTTGGAAGAGGTTTAGAGGTTGTATGAGGTTCGGGTTCAGGTTCAGGGGTTCGGTTCATGGGTTCGGCCAAAATATTTTGGAGGGGGGTTCAATTCATTTTGGGTTCGTTAGTACAAAAAACATGTAAAAAAAACAATATATATATATATGCAACCTAAAAGCATGAATTAGGATTAGAATATTAGAAAACATCATATAAATAATAAAACCACCATAAACTTGAATGTCATTTAAAACATGCATGATAAATATTCATCATTGAAACTTGAATTGTGGTAGCTTGATATACACAGTCTATTGATGCCAAGGTTCAATTTGTATGATTTTGAAAAAAAAAGCCATCTAAGTAGAGTTATCAACATTCTTCAGAAATCATGAGAATTTGTTTAGTACACTAGCCATTTTGATGTCTTCTTGCAGTCTCAAACATTGTTTTGTATCATTGTTACATTGGTCTTGAGAGTGGTAGCTTAATATAGCTCTCCATAATAAAATATCTGGTTTACCTGTGCAGTGTAATAGTGGCATAGGCGGATTTTTCTTTGAAAGAACCAAAGGGTGACTGCACAATTGAAGTGTATAAACACATATCTTTTTGTAATATCAAGGATACATTTTGAAATATTTTTATGAATCATTTCATGGAATACCAATTGAAAACATGTTTTTGCTTTTACATAAAGTTGTTTTAGCATCAATCAATTAATATTGAAGACAAAACATGAAGGAAAGCAATGATCAATGCTAGGGCTAACCAATTAATAAGTATACATGTGAATAATTCAAGCATGCACATGTGAATAAGGGAAGCATAAGTACTCAAAAACACATAAGCCTTGAAGTATACACACAAATACATGTAAAATACACAAATTAATACAAAGTATATGTAGGAATACAAGGTATACACATGAAAACATGTAAGTCGCAAAGTATACGTTGGAACACATGTAAGTCACAAAGTATACACATAACTTGTAAAGTATACACTTGAATACACATAACTCATATCTATTGAACCATGGATTTATAATGAAAATGTGGACACCATCAATAAAAAATATTTGTATTAACCAAATAGCCATATACGCATACATCAATATATGTCGATATAAGTATAAAATATAGGTACAAAATAGCCATATAGGCTTATGAGAATGCCATATAGGCATACAATGTCAAATATATCCAATACAAAATATGTACAAAACTACCATGTAGGCATACAATAAAGGGCTCTGGAATCAAAAGTCATTGCTCTCATGCTCTAGAAATAAATTCTTTCCCTTTTCTTGTCAATTAGATGGCAATATGTTTGTCACTCATTTGTGTTGTACTCGAGGTGTGCTCCTTCTGTGCCTAGTGTTTAGTTATTGGTGAAGTTTTAACTATTATAATAAGAAGTAAAGACATTATTATATAGAAATTACATTATAAAAAATGATATATTTAACAAAATAATCACTTACTTCCATCTCATGATCACTCTCCACAAAGGAAATATTCACACACCCATGCTGAGGCATGCTCAAGCCATGTATAAACCATCCAAATAGAAATTAAACTATGAATCAATAATGGTTTTATTTTTCACTAACTAAGATCTATAACAATGAATGTAAATTGAAATTTAGTAATTTGCCTCATACATCCCCTGTTAGAGCCATAGAGGATTCTATAGCAGATGAAACATCGATCTCCATTGCCCTCATCACATTCAGAGGTGTTTTGGCTTACAACATCTGAAAATAAAATGATGAATTATTCAATCACAAAAACTACAATAGCAATCCACGCGCTGACTTATAATGTATGAGATAATGAACAAAATTTTGAGTACTTATTAAACTATACATTTCTGACTATCATGCTTACTATTTGCCCTATCCATATCTTGTTCAAAAGCACGTGTTTTTAGGCTTTTACCCATAGCATCAAGCCACTAAATAGTTTGATAAAATGCTTTCCTAGACATGTATGATAATTGTGGTGGCATAGAGAAGGTAGTGAACTATTTGAACAAATGCCTCAAAGAAATGGGGTCTTGTGGTGATGGAATGCCATTACAAACAAATGCACGTCATGGCATTCCATCACCATAAGATTGAATTTCTTTCAGGCATTTTTTTAGATAGTTCATTTCCTTCTCTATGGTATTATTGCTTACTATTATGCTTTGATATAATTTTTTCCAAGCATCCATAGTTTGTTGGAAAGCACCTATTTTAGGCTTTTAGCCATAGCAAAAAGGAAGTGAGTAGTTTGATAAAATGATTTGTTACACATGTATGGAAAATGTGGTATCATAGAAAAGGTGGTGAGATGTTTGAAGAAATTCCTTGAATAAATGTGGTCTCATGGTGATGGAATGGTATTCCATCACCATGAGACTGCATTTCTTCGAGGCATTTTTTTAACCCACTAACTTCCTTGTCTATGCTATTGCTTACTATTATGCTTTGATAATTTTTTCCAAGCATCCATAGTTTGTCGAAAGCACCTTTTTTAAGATTTTAGCCATAGTAGTGAGGAAATGATCTATTTGATAAAATTATTTGGTAGACATGTATGGAAAATGTGGTAGCATAGAAAAGGAGGTGAGCTATTTGAAAAAGTGGTGCACATGCACCTTTACAAGAGCATCCCTCCATGAGGAAAATTTAGGATTTTGAGGTTGTATAGGAATTTTAATGATGTAATAAGGCTTAAATAGCCATTTTTGAGTTTGTAATGGTCTTTGGTAGTCATTTTAGGCATAAATTGTAAAGTTGTAGAATCTTAACAAAAGTTGCCAATCAATGTTGTAAAAATGCAAAAAGGTGCCAAGTGGAGGAATATGAAGAGTCAAGGTAGTTGTAAAGGAAATATTAGGTGCTTAGGAAGTTTAAATTATTTGGAAAGTGTTTAAAATATGTGATTCATCATTGTTAGTTGTTGTTGAAGCATTTTGAAGGAGAAAACTAATAAAATATCACTATTATATTGCTATTTTTTGTGTTTTCCTCCATCATCTGCTAGTGTACAGTTTTGTGTAGGTGGTAGTGCATTTGTAATGTGTGTGAATTGGAGGAGTTAGGTTTTGGAATCAATTTAAAACTAATTTGAGCATTTGATATTGAGTTTCAAGCTTTTGGTGGCCTAATTTCTCTAGGCGATCGAAAAACAAAGGCTAAGGGTTTGATTGCCCAAATGAACTAAATAGTCCATTCCACCTTTTTGTAGCAATTGTTTCTTGGTGGAATGGACCGGTCTGAAGTAGGAGTAGGTGTAGAAGTTAAGGAATTGTTTTGGTGAAGTTTTGGTGTGAGTTCTCCTTGCTTCCCTAGTGAAAAAATAGTGTTGTTGCCTTTTAAACAAGGCTAAAGTGAGTGAAAAGAGGACAAGGGTTTAGAAGTGGATAGAATCCCCTAAAAACTATGAGAGAAGGTGAATTGGAGGGTGTTTAGAATATTTGAGATGTTGTAAGTTGTCAGAGAATTTAATAAGTGAGAAACCTTAGGTGAAAGAGGGTGAAAACTATTGAAAAAGAGTGATTTTGTGAAGTGTATGTAGAACTTTGGGGAAGCACTATTTGAGGATGGAATGAGTATGTATAGGCATAAATAAGCCTGATTGAAGTGATTATAAGCTTGTGAGAGGTCAGGGCATAAGAGTTTCAATAAGCCCTAATTGATTGCAAGGAAAGTGAGGGTTTTATGAAAAGGGGTCTAAATGAGTGAGAGGAGACCTGAAAGTTGAATAATTTGAGGTTTTCTTGGCTATATTTTGACTTTTTGGAGGTTTCAAGTGTTGGTTGTGTGTTTGGAGAGGTGTCTCTTTGAAAAAGAGGCCTAATTGTGGCCTAATTCAATGTTAAAAGCTAGATTTGGGATAGTTGCTCGAAAAGAGTTGCAAGTGAGTTTTAGATATGTGAGAGCACGCCATAATGGGTGCCTAGTTTGGAGCATAGACAAGCTAGTGAACTGTTTGAAAAGATGCCACAATAAAATGTGGTCTCATGGAATGCCATGACAAGCAAATGCAATTGGAAGCTGCTCCTAGACTTATTACTTATGCTATGTGAAGTAATTGCATCACTACTTATGTTGACTTTCTAAACAACTATATTGTAGTTGAAATTTTTTCATCTATCAAAATCTAGTTATTAGTTATGGAATGTGAAGTAACGCTTTGAGTTTGAATGATGTGCAATGCAATGTAATCAATGATATGAATATAAACTACACAAATCTATTAAGTACAATTCATTAGTTAAACTCTTTATTCTATTACCTGTGTGAAGGTTTGACTAAATCCACTGGCATTGGGAAGTGTTCTCTCAAAACCTCCAATATTAGCCTATTCAACATCCAAAATCACATATTAAAATACCATTCATAAAACAATGCTATTAACAATGTAATAAATTTATAATTGTTTACTAGTTACATACCCCACTGATAGGTGTAGTGCAAAAATAAGTAGGTGTAGGGCTGGTGTGTCCAATATCAACACTATAAACTTGTAAGTTTATTAAAATCATAAAACTAAATTAGGTAATCTTGCATTTCAAAATCAAAATTTAATAAATTAAATTCAGTGAACATGCTAACTTTTACCTGAGTATCAATGCCATATGCATCATGCAAAATGTCAGCTACCCTCTCCATCTCCATAGCTGCAGACGAATCCTGTGCAGCAACCTCTTGAGTGTCAGTGGGGTCATATGAACAAGTCACCCTGCAAGATTGACACACATGGAATCAAATCCCACCTGTCAAAGACTCCCCTGGATGGCGTTGTATAAGAGGGCTAACATGTTGGATGAAACTTTGTGTCAAAGAGCTAATGGCTTACAAAGTCTCTATGTCAGAACTCTCCTTCGTGATGGAAGGGATGATGATGTGCTCATGAGGTATCCTAGTGAGAGGTCATCTCCCTTGCTGCGTAGGATCTGGCTGTGCACTAGGTCTATCTTGTACCGACCCCCCACCTCTCCCCTGGAAGTACCTCATATCAAAATAATTTGGGATTTTGTTCAAGATGAACTCAACATATAGTGTCCTGAGGAAATACTATGAGACTTCACAATTGTTGCATGGTGGGTCATCAAAAACCATGTACCACCTATCCCAAAATTATTTCCTAATCTCTTGGTGGTGGCACCAATGAATAGGAAACCTCTTTGCATTGAGGGAAAGATTTACATTTGACAGTGGGTCAGTGAATAATGCACACAAATCACCTTTTGTAATTTTCAAATCTTTTACATCTTTATATGATAATTTATCTTGGTAAAATGCCCTAGCCGCCTACCTCCTATCTTGCCAACTAGTTAATTGTTTTCTGATTAAATCTACATTTTTAAACATATCTTGCAATGAAGTTGCCAGGGTCATTCTTTCCACATTTGAACCATTTGGATCATTCAACCTCCCAATTAAATCCTCAATTTTTTTTTAATTGTTCTTAATTTCACCCATTAAATTTTGTTGAGTGTGAGGAGGGTATTGAGGGATTAGTGGCAGAGGTTGTTGTTGTGGTTGAGGATTTTATTCTTGCTATGGATTTTGAGGAGGGTTTTGTTGTTGAGGATTAACATATCCTACAAATTCAAAAAATAAATATCAAATACAACCTAAAACTAACAAATTAAAAAAAAACCAAACAATCCTTACCTCTTTGACCTCCCCATCAACATGGCAACATCCTGGTGATGAATCAACAACCGTTGATGAATATTTTTGCAAAAAGTTCCTCCTCGAGCACGAGCATGGAATTTTGGTGTTTTTGGCCACGAGAAACAAGAAAAAAATAGTCAAAAATGAAAATGAATTCAACCTCTTTTTTTCTTTTTCTTTTAACATGTCATAATGCTAGTGTGTTATAACGTGCTCGCATTATGGCTTTGTGGTGGATGAGCCTTAGGATCGACACACCAATCCATAACGCGAGCACATTATAACGTGCTTGAATTATGAATTTTCATTTAAAAAAAAAGAAATTGGCCACAAAATTGCTACCCATCTTCATGCACCCGCCCCATGTACAGATTCAATTTGATCATATCTTTGTGATAGAAGGAAAGTGAAAAAGGTGATTAATTGTTTGCTAGAGGTAGAAATCCAAAGGTAGAACTTCTTGAATGTTGAAAGTAGTGAGCTAGTAAGTTGAAAAAAAGATATTTGTAGAAGATACAATGAAAAATTGCAATCATCAAGAGACAAGTAAAAAAGTAGAATTGCAATCATCAAAAGGATTGATCTTAATTGTTAGTTTTAGATAGTGGAAGGATTTTCATTATGTAGTCATTTATGAGTTTTTTCTTAGATTAGGGAGTTGTAACTTCCTTGGATTGTAGCACTCAAACAAAGTTTGCAAGGAGTTGTAGCTTCCTTGGGAGTGACCCTAAAATATTTTTCAGGGAGTAGTAGTTTCCTTGGGTTGTAGCCCTAAAAAAAAGTTGTATCTTTTTATCATTTGTGAGGCTAGATTATGATAGTAGCTCCTAGCAGCATTCCTCACCATGCTTTTTCCCCTTTTGGGTTTTCCATGTACATCTGGTGTTGTGCTTTGTGCTCATCTTTCATATTCATATTTATGTTGTAGAGTTAAAGTTTTAGTTTTCTGTAAAGGGTGTGATATTTGATAGAATACTGATTCACCCCACCTCTCAGTATTTTGGTATGTGTTCAATAATTGGTATCAGATTTTGGTTCCTTAGAAGAAGTTTAATAGCTTGAGGAAGATCTGGGATGGCTCAAGAAGAATCTCACAAGACACCTAGATTTGATGGAACAAATTTTACTTTATGGTGATTTAGGATGGACACCTATCTATCTTCTTTAGGGTTTGGTTTTTGGAAATCAGTCAAGGATGGTTATACTATTCTTGCTACTCCTCTTACTGATACGAAAAATATTAGGGCCTATGAAATTAATTGAAAGGTAAAGAATGCTATCTTGAGTGGGCTATCATATTTTGATCTTGTAAAAGTAATGCACTGCAATTCAGAAGAGGAGGTTTGGGATAAGCTTACTAGCATCTATGAAGGATACATAAAAGTAAATCAAGCCAAGTTGTAGATCTACAGAGGCAAGTTTGAGAACTTGAAAATGTCAGAGGATGAAGATATTGCAGGAAATTTTCTTTGGGTAGATGAAGTGGTCAATGCAATTAGGGGACTTGGTGAAACCTTGGAAGAATCTATTGTGGTCAAAAAGGTACTAAGATCTCTTCCTAAATCTTATAACTCTAAATTAACTTATATTAAGGAAGCTAAAGATCCTTTTTTTATCCTATAGGAATAAGGTAGCCCCCTATAAATTGTAGTGCACTTGGTAAACTTTTTTCACATGACTGGTGACACTAGCATGAAACACAAGATCCGATACCATGAGGACAGGTGGAGAATGTTAAACAAGAACAGGATAACTAAGAGGGGGGTGAATCAGTTTTCACACAATTCAAAATTAAAACTTCAACACTTATCAATTCCACAACCACACTGTTTCGTTATTAAGTAAGAGCATGAAACACAAATAACAAAAAGTAAATGAACACAATGAACACCATATTTTTATTTAGAAAACCCAATAATGGAAAAACCACAGAGAGGGTTAACTCATAATATAAAAGATTATAAAAAAAGGTTCATTGCCCAGAAGAGGACTCACTCTCCAAATACAAAGGACTCACTATCCAACAGGGAGGCTCACTTCCTATAGATACAAAAGAGAAAAAAATATCCACCACAACAATTAACACACATCCACAAATTTGAATAAGAATTGGAAAATCCTTTAGCTCACTACCTTCAAGAATCCAACACAATAAAAACTGTTGTCTCAACTCACTCACACACACACTTTTTCTCTTATGATTTGTGGCACACTTTCATCACTTTGCATCACACTATCATACAACTCTTCACAATTTGACTTGATTATATACCATCCTTAACCTTAGAAACTTTCATCAAGGTTGGCCAAAAATACCTTATTTCATAAATTTAAATTAGGTTGGCAACTCAAAATTCCCATAGTGCAAAAGAATAAGAGTGGACCAATAAAAATATTTTTCAAGATCAAAAATAATATTCTCGAATCAACCACATGTTTCCTCAATTTTATTTTATTCTTTGAATGAAGTGTAAACACCAGGTCAGCCAAACCTAATGAAAACACAAATGAACAATGATGTACATGCTTCCCAACATGAACATGACATGTCCACAACATGCTTCATTATACACAATAATACATCTCATATTTCTTTAGATACATCCACAACAAAAACAATATGCTTCAAACACTGAACACCTTTCATCAGTTCATCTGAATTGTGTAAACCTACACTAGAATACTAAAACATGACTTCCCAATCACCAATATTCAACCTTTTTTTCCAAAACATAGAGAACATCATCAAAAGAATAACCATAGATCCACACAATCTAAAATAAAACAACATAGGACATTGGAGCAGAAAAAATTCTCCCAGTCCATAGAAGATCAACTCTGCCAATAGAATTTACATACCGGTGAACATAACTTTCACATACTACCACACCAGAAGCTAAAACTTAGGATATGTCACCACAAGATCATGATTATGAAATCTACAGAACTGCATAGGCATAGAATCAACATAGGAGAAACACAAAGCACATACCAGAGCACAATCTGAACACATTCATCACTTTTGCTTCTCTTCTTTATTAATTTTCTCAAAAGCAATTGGAAACTCATCAACCCAACACATCTACGACATAAAGATAGCTCCATACTCACAACATCTTAGAAACATCTCAACTATATAAGTATTTTTGGCAAGAGACACAACACATGTCATCTAGTGTTGTCATTGATGGCAACCATAGTCAGTGATTCGATCTACACATCAGTATTTGTTCGTACTAGAAGTCAGATTGAATTTTTTTCATTAACTGTCAAGTTAGAACAGATCATTCGACATAATTATCTTCATCGATTCATATGCATTTTTAGTTATCATTTTGAGTTGTGGATCTCAAGGAAGGTTCTTCGATGTATGATCTATGTTATCCTTGAATCTCAGAGCCTTGTATCAATTTGTGTGCAAGTTAGAAGATCCAGTTGATTGATTTTTTGTTTATCATGAAGACCGACAAAGTGAAAGTAGTGTGTTGTAAATGTTTGAGGAAAAATTGTTTAAGGTATTTTTGTGTTTGAGGTTTTTTTTTTGGGTCCTCACTATGTTGTAGCCGACTTTGGATGGTGCACATTGAAAATTATTTGTAGATTGAGCTGATAATTTGTAAATATTTTATGTTTTATTGAACCTGACATGTGGATGATTAAATCTTTAGTTGTGGATATATATAAGCAATCATTTATATCATTTTTTATGTACGATTATATGTGCAAAGTGTGTTGATGTATGTTGTGAAAGTTAGAAGGATTGTAGAGCGATTATGCACAATTTCACTTATGCATAAATGGATTTGTGATCCGAATTAAAGCTAACAGAGTGGAAGAGTAGAATCAGACAAAAGGTCAAGAATGCGATTGATGTGCTTAATCAGAATTGTAATCAGGAATTAGTAGATGCTATTCTCTTAGTTCAAATCTTTTGGATGTAATCCAAATCCTTTGTAAGAAAGTGAGTCTTCCTTTTGTATTTGAGTAGTGAGTTTTAGGTAGTGTGCTTGAATGCATGTGCATTCCCCTTTTGTAAACATCTATTTTGAGTATACTCATCATATTGTGGATTGATCTCCACTGTGGTTTATCCCCTAATAGGGTTTCCACATAAAAATCCTTGTGTTATGGTGTTGTGGTTGATTTCTTTGTGTTATTGCATCTTTCTTTTGGTTCAATGCTATAAGTGGTTTAAGGATCATATTAATAAAGTTAAATTTTGTAGCACATTGATTCACCCCCCTCTCAGTGTTCCTTGATTACAACAATTGGTATCAGAGCCTAGTTCCTCAAAAGAAGTTTAAAAGCTTGGGGAAGATCTGGGAAAGTGATTCAATGGATTCAAGCAGTCTTCAACAACAACTTTTGGTGGCACTAGATGATCTTGATCAGTCCAAATCTGAAGTTCGGGAGTTGTAGGAAAGCCTCATGAATGCTGAGAAATTCATTCAATCACTGAAAGACAAAATCAATCATTCAAGAGAAAAGAGAAAGGAAATTTGTGATCAACTCAAGCAGAAAGAAAGTAAAAACATAGAAGATGAACACCTGAATCAAGCCTTGAAGGAGAAGATAGAATAATGTGAAAAGCTTAGCAGAGAAAATGTTGTCCTAAAGCATGAGATGAAATCTATTATGATGAGGATGACCAAGGAGATTGAAGAGAGAAAGAAGAATGAAGAGAATATTGCTCAATCCTTGAAAGAAAAATATGAAGAATGTAGTAGACTTAATGAAAATTTCATTCAGTCAATGCTTGATTTGCAACAATCCAGAGACAATGAAGAACTTAAAAGAAAGATTGCTACCTTGAGAGATGAACTTACTACTGCAAATGAATATAAGAAGTTCAAAATTAGCTCAACCAAGCTTGATGACCTAATTAAAAGCCAGAGGATTGGAAGTGACAAGCGAGGTCTTGGATATGAGAAGGGAGAAAGTTTCAGATGCGGACAAAGGAATTTCAAGCAAGGAAATTAGATGAACAAAGCTAGAAGGTATCCGGTAAGACAACCTAATGCTCAAAGGTTCAATGGAAATTGTTTTGTTTGAAATAAATTTGGTCATATAGCTGCTCAATGTAGAAGTATAATGAATCAAAGTGGTCCATCATTCTCCGGTCAGTGTTATAATTGCAATAAGTATGGTTATAATTACATTGAATGTAGAAATATTTCAAACAAATTTTTCAATAGAGATGTCAAATGTTATAGCTGCAATAGATTTAGTCATATTGATAACTAGTGCAGATCAAGAGAAAATCAACGGAATAACTAGTTTGGACAAATAAATGTTGTATGCTATAACTGCAAAAAATTTGATCATATTGTTAGATTCTATTGGAGTAGAAAGGGTCTGGTAAACAAAGGGAAGAATGTGCAAAAGGATGAAAAGGGAAAAGGAAAAGTCACTACAGATGAGATCATGAAGAAAACAAAGAAAACATGGGTGAAGAAGAGCCCTTTTGATGTAATAAATGGTTCTACACCAAAATCTAGATCTAATAATTCCTCTGGGAATTAGATTATGGCATTTGGCCTAGGGGGAGTTCCCAAGAAAATATTTTAATCCCCTTGTCAATAGTTGGTATCAGAATGTGGCAGATAGCAATGATTGAATTAGTTATGTGCATATGTTTTTAGATCTTTTTTGGAGAAGACTTGTGCAAAACTGAAGGTTCGTAGAAGAATTTTCTTTCACAATCTATTAAAACAGGGTATTCAAAAGACCTAGGGAAAAAACATTTATTGCGATGAAAAATTTAGGTGAGAAAATGATAAAAAGTCATTTCTATCCCTGATTTTCCACATTGCACTTTGAGAAGAAGAATGTTGGAGAGGTCTGCAAGTGAAATTTGGCATGATTCAAGTTTGAAGGAGATTCGACAATCAAACCCTAATATGGTGAAAAGGTATTTATCTAGAAACTCGTGAACTTGAAAATTTCTGAAAATGGTAACTCCATTGGTGGTTGAAATTAAGGATAGGCCTTGTTTGAAATTCAAATGGCACCCATTCAAATCCATTGAGATAGAACCCTTAGGTACATTTTTCTCCGTTCCATATGGCATTTTTCATATCGAAGATATTAGGGCATACATTCATTCAAATATTGAAGAGTTAGGAAGCTCTCAGTTTCTAAATTTGCATTCCAATCATATTGTGGGAGAAGATTTCTATGTGAAACCTGAATTTAAATATTTGGAGGAGAAGTTCACTCAGATTGTGAAATTTCCCGTGTTTGAAGAAAATGGATGGTTTTGGTATATATTAAGTCGAGTGCATGTCGAGTTCATGTGATTAAGTCAGCCTTTCAAGATTACAAAGGAAGCTATAAGGATAGTTACTAGTTTGAATTCATCTAGTTGGTTGCCCACATTGAAAGCTATGAAGAATCAAATAGTTATAGATGAAACTGGTTCTAAGTTCAACAAGAGAGCTATGACAATTGATGATATTATTGAAGTGGATGTTAGATTTAATTCTATGGTCATTGGGTACAAAATCTATCACTCCAACTGAGATAATTATGTATTTGGTACAACAATCTATGCAGCATATCAGATGGTCAAAGAAAATGAAGAATATGACCTATGTGAGTTACTCTGAAGCTAGTTAATTGAGAATCATGCCAAAATCAAGAAGGATAAGAAGAATTATTTCAAGTGTGGTAATTTGTTGCTATGTTCATTCTTCTATTTCATGAATGAAGTTTTGGAAGTTGGAAAAGTGCATTGGAAAAGGGATAAGCCAGTAGTTGTTCAGATTAGAGACATCTTGTATGGAGTTGGCGATAGCAAAGCAAGAAAAAATACTATTTGGGGTTATTTTAAGAGCTTTCAGAATGAAATGCAAGCTAGGGAAATGATTCCCACATCTATTGTGGAAAAGTACAAGGACACAATTTGCTTCATGGTTGATATTGATCAATTCTTAATGGAAGCTATAGAACCTAGAATACTTTGTATAATGCCTATGGGTTATGAGGTTGAGGAACACATTTTGGAGCTATATGCTCAATGCCTATTGAGTAAACCTCAGGATCTGGTAGAAGAAAGGTTTGATACCTTTGAAGAGAGGAATATGCAAGTACATGTAGAATTTAAGAAGCCTATGATAATCCAGAAGGTGAGAAAAGAAGTGGAAGCTTTTATAGAAACCATGGGTATATTATCAGCTAAAGCTGTAAGGGAAGCTAGAAGGAAAAGAGAACAAGTTGAAGTAGGAGAACTAGCTAGAATTGAATCTACTAGTCTTGAAGAATCCTCTACCAGATCTAGATCCACAAGGAGCTCTACACTCTCATCTGGTCATGTAAAGAAGTCAAGCCCTGTGAAAGCTCAAGTCAAGACATCTGGAAGAGAAGGAAAGAGGAAGAAGGATAAAATCACTAGAGTATATGTTGTTGTTTCAGAAGATGAAGAAACTGAATCTGATGAAGAGGTAACAGAAATCAAGAAAAAGGGAACTAAAGAATCTAAAGTCTCAAAGGACAAGCCTTTTGATAAAGAGAAAGCAAAGAAAAATATGAAAACTAACAAATCAGGTATCTCAGTAGAAGAAGTTGAAAAAGCTTTGATTAAGGATGGCAATCTTAGGCCACTTTGTGAATCGCATGATACCTTTGATAGTGCTAGTCAAAGAATTCTTGAGGAAGCCACAATAAAGCATTTGAATAATTTCAATATGAATCTCACTGAAATAATGTCTGAGTTACCTAAAAGTTTGTATGAAGTCTCATAAATGAGGAGAGTGAATGCAAGAACTGAAGAAGAGCAAATGAGAGAACAAATACTTGTTGATCTGTGTCTAGTGATGTCAATAGAAGAGATGAAGAAGATTCTAAATGATGAAAAATGGGATTTTAAGAGCAAGAAAAGGGTGAATAAGTTGATGATTGGGAAAACTGAAGAGGTAGCAAAAGACACTGAAGAAATCCTTAAGGTAGTTTTGTTAAAGAATGAATACATGTTGTTTATGAAGAAGTGAACAGTGAAGATGTTCTATCTGGTTTTAAAGTTGAAGAAGGAAAAGAAGATACAATTGAGGATACTATGAATCCTCTTGAAATGCAAAATTATAAAATTATTATGGAGATTGAAGCTCCTAAAGAGATGTTAGGAGAAGAAGTAGAGATTCCTAAAGCAAAGGAAGAAACAGTGACTGAAGAGAAGAAGGCTGAAGTAAAGAAAATTCATGTGGAAGCAAGAGACACTGCTAAGGAAGCAAAGGAGTTTTTAGAGGATAAAAAAAGGAGTTTGATCTAATTAAAGGTCCTATCAACTTGGCCACTCTATCTCCCATTGAGAAAATGAAGGTAACAACATTTTCTCAAAACAAGGCAAGGGAAGAGATACTAAAATCTCACATTGAGGATAGTGAACTATTGAGTCTTGCATCCAGTATCCTTGAGAATATCATGCCTACATATGTTAAGGATTCATCTGATTCTCCATCCGGTCAGCTGAAGAAACTTGTCAATTCTATAAGTACTCACTTTGAGTCACTTGAGAAGTCAGCTATGGAGAAGGTTCATAGGGAATTTGATGCTAATAGGTTCGGTAGATTAAAGGGGATGATTGCTAATGATAGATATTTGTTAACTACATGTGTAAAGAACATTAAAGGTGTTTTTTCTGAAGGTGGAAATATTTACAAGTCATGTTTATCATTGTCTAAGTTCACTGAGGACACTGAAAAGAAAATGAAGGAATATGAGAAATAGTTAGCAGATATCTCTCAAGCATTTGATCCTCTAACCATTTCTGTTGGAAAGCAAGAAGGTCAAATCATATCCCTACTTGAAAAAGTCAAATTTTTGAAGTATGAAGAAGGTAGAATTGTTGAAAGAGTATGTGAGCTCAGAGGATTGATTAGTCCCAAGATGGAGACAATGCTTAATGCATTGAAGGAAGCACAAGATGCTATGGCTGTCAGTGATTTAGTAAACCTTGAGTCATCAGAGATACAATCTTACTTATTTTGTGGTCACATGACTATTTTGGAGAGTCTCAAAAAGAGTTGAGATGCTAGTTTGAGTCTGTTGAAGAGTAATTTTGTAGATATATTCAAGTTTATGTAAGTTGTAGAAGAATGTTTGTACATATGCAATTTTTTCATAGCAATTTTGTTTGATTTTTGGTATGCGGATTCATGCTTTTTCCATTTGTTAGAACTATAAAATTTTGAAGATTTTACAAGTTGTTCATACCCATGAGTTTCTAGATAAGTCCTACCATAAGCAAAAAATCCTCTCTTCATAACATTTTGCCCATATTTTTCCATGTGGCTCCAAAAATCCATCAAGTCTTGAATGTCTCACTGTATAATCGGAAAGAGAAGATCAGGGTCTCCCCAATCTATAATGCATTTTCTACTGATATATATTTGTTGCAGTCTATTAGCAAGACTTCAGGGATGTCAAATTGATCCGAATTCATCTATAGGCATCTATTGATAGGACACAAATCATTGTCTCAGTGACAGAAGGATCACATCAGCAAGAAAGCTATTGTTGGGGTGATGTCTTACTGAATGCATCATGTCTTACCGATTGGCACACGAGTAAAAATTTCAGCCAAACTAAAATTCTTTGGGTGAGGTCTTACCAAATGCATTATGTTTCACTGACCAGTGCACAAAGAGATATATTGGCTAGATAAAGGGCTATTGGGATGAACTCTTACCGTATGTGTTGGGTCTTGTCGATAAAGCACAATGGGGATCCTATTGAATAATCATCATGGTGAAGTTATGTAGTCTTTCTGACTCATATGTCTCACTGAAATATTATTCTATTGGCAAGAAAGTAAATATGTATCAGCGACCAGAAAACATACTAAAGAACATATCTTAGTGAGACACAAAGTAATCTATGAAGCATCTCCTCGACTCCAAAAGTCACAACGAAACACATAAGATGAAAGGATGACTATCGGTGAGACATTGGACATTGGTATGACTATAGTATGTCTCAGCAAGTGTTTAGCGAGTGTTAGTGAAAGCCCAAATACAACTGATCACTGACATTTGAATATGTAAGGATGTGTCTTTTCAAATACTAATGTATAAATGTTCATTTTTTGGTTGTAAAAATAGATAATAGAATATAGAATAGGATAGGAGATAGGATAGAAAAAGATATAGTAGGATACGAATTTTCACAGAATAGAGACTACGATGCATGATTACAAAATGGAGATATTAATGAAAATTAGTTGATGTGGCGATGCATTTTTGGTGTCAATTGTCTGTTGTGTTCATTGAAAGTATTACTAAAGTTGTCTCCAAGATTGATGCTTTTTGGTTATTTAAATTGATATAAAAATTTTAAATTTAGTTTATCAATGCACATTTGTTGTATCTGTGTGGTTGAATGATCGGTTCTTTCAAGAAAATATTAAATCCTTTTAATTGATCACAGTAATCAGGGAAACTCATATGGATCATTAAGAAGAACTTGGTAGTCACAGTCTTGCATGTTTATACAAGTTATAAACTAAAACATATGCCAAACAATTTGAATGTTTTCCAAAAAGAAGTTGCTCATTTAGATTTCATTTGACTCTGCATACCCAATAAGGCACTAGTCTCTGCATTTTTCACCATTTAGTTTCATTCATTTTTTACATTTGTTAACTGAACATATTATGTTTTAGTTTTAATATTGCTTTACAACTTATACCAAATCAAGTTTCATTTTGTCCACTCCCATTTTCCATTGTGGGAAAAACACTCCAAAGAGATTAGCACAAGTTAAGTCTACCTCACACATATAGGTACACCCGCCTAGGTCTAGTAGCACCTGAAGAGTAGAAGGTCTAAAATATTTGACCTTGTTTGTTACCCTAAAACGTGCCAAGATATTGGAAACATCTTGAGGTGTTTCACCTACATTTTTGAGAGCTAAAAAATTGGCGACTCTGTTGGGGAAGTAAACTCAGAATCAGGGCCTTAATCATAGAGTCAGAAACCTTGTACAGACTCCGTTGGGAATAAGAAATATCAAACACTTTCTCACTTTTAAGAAAGTGAGTGGTGACTTTGATAGAAACATTGCGTCTATTCAAACATGAATGGAAGAAGATCTCAATATAGGGGAGGTCATACTGGAGGTCCTGCTGGCAACAGTAAGTGGACACACAAGGATGATAAGGTTGATAAGGATAAAAGGATAAATGAAGACACGTGCATGACGAATAAAGACAAAGTATTAAGATCACATTGTGAAACATATGATCATTATGATACATGGAGAGATAATTCAAGCGCGGAACCTTGTACCCTTGGGGAACAAAGGAATCCTTTTTATGATCCTCAGAAGTAGGCTGAGTTTAATGCTAAACTCAAAGCTAAACAAATCAAATATCAACAAGAATATGATCTAAAAATGGAGGGTAATTAGAATGGACCTATTGGTCATGAAATTCCTCAAGAAAATTATGAATCTTTAACTCAAAAAGAAGTAAAAGCACAATTTGAGTTATAGAAAAAGGAGCTAGAAGAACTAAAAGTTGAACAGGAGAAAGGCCAAATGATACAAGCAATGAGAGACATGAAATTGTAGAAAGCTCAAATTACTACTCAGACAGCTGGTTTCCCAAAGTATGTACCACCTCATAAGCAGGGTAATAATAGTGCAGGGCCTTCTGATCCATCAAAGGCTCCTCACAATCAGATAGGAAATCAATACAGACAACCAAACTATCCACTGTATATCCCATCATAGTATACAAATACACAACCACCTCATGGTCAACATTATGTGCCACATCATCATACACAATGCAATAATCCGATCTACCAGTATTAGTACCCACATAACCCTTCCCCCCATCAATACACAACAATGATCAGATAATTTGACCTAGCAGGGTTTCAATTATAGCCTTACCCAATGGATGGCAATTGGAGAAGTATTGTTCCAAAGTTTATAGGGAGTAGTGCAATTTCTTCTGAAGATCATTTAAGGATTTTCAATACTTTCATCCAAGATTTGGATGTGCCATATGAAAATTTACACATGAGGCTATTCATGATGTCACTTATTGAAGAGGCTAGGGATTGGTTCAACAGTCTACCAACAGTCTCTATTAATTCTCTCCAAGAATTTCAGGATAGATTTCTTGAACAATATGGGAATCTAAGTGCACTAGATGCTTCTCTTCATGAATTAATGCAGATTCAAAAAAATTAGAATGACACAATTTAGGATTTTAATCAGAGATTCAACAAATTGCAAAATAAGATACCACTTGGATCAAAGTTTCTAGACCTTGTAGCATTAAGTGTTTATTTGAATGTGTTCAATCCTAAAATAGGGTATGAATTAAGAAATAAGCTCCCAAGAGATTTGGTTGAAGCCCATAAGATAGCATTAACAATTGAAAACAATAGAAGGGTTGTTGGGATAATCAGTAAGAGAGACAATCCTAGGGTTCCTCAAAAAATCAATAATTATCAGTACAAATAGGAGAACACATACAAAAATGAGAGGCCTAGGCTATATGACATGCCCTATAATACAAATTGGAAGGATGGAAAACCTATAATAGATAGGCCTAGAAACAAAGAAACTCTTGATCCATCAAGGGAGAAGGGAACCTATATGGTAAATAACAATTATTTCTGTGAAATTTGTGATAAGCCACATTCCCCAAATTATTGTGTTGTAGCCCAAAGAATGCAAGAAGAAGGAATGTTGATGGGAAACGGTGGAGAAGATCACACATTGTATTTGAATTCAAATAATTTTCACCATGTTGAGGAGAGGTACTCATCTTCAGAGGATGAAGGTTATGAGTACGATGTTTCAAATCAGAGGTACAATGTTCACATGGCTAAACAATATGTTCTTTCTAACTCTGAAGAAGATTATACAGAGCCACATTCTGCTGAAATGCCTACTCCATGCAGTATAAGGAAACTCATCAAAGAGGAGATAGAGAGATTAACCATTGCTGTAGTTGAAGAAGAAAAGAGTAAGTACTAGTTGAGAAATAGGACAGTGAATGAGAAGGAAGGTGTCCCTAGGGGAATCTTTATGAAGGATCAAAAGGTGACACAAGGAATTGTGAAAAAAGTAGAAAATAAACAACATGATAAAAATGAACAGAAGCTTGTCCAAAAGGAGGAAGTTAAAGAGCTACGCAAAGAAATACAAAAGACTAATCAAAAGGAAGAAAACAAAGGAGACATTGGAGCATAATAAAATGATTAAGGTAGAAGGATCCACTTTTGACTTCACTTAGGCTTTATCCCAGGTAAAAATGTCTATTCCATTACTTGAGATGATGAAAATTAAGGAATATAGAGACAATGTTGTTCAATTGATAACAAATGGGAATGAAAAACATATAAATTCTGAAAATAAGATGGCTACTAAAACAATTAACAAGCAAGAGAATGTAAATATCCTAGAAGTCTGCTTAAGTGATGTATTAACAAATTTCCCACAAGTTGATCATTTTTTCACTACTTTACTTATAAACAACAAACTATTGAGGAATTGCATGATAGAATCTAGTGTTGCCATAAACATTATGCCAGTTGGAGTTATGAAATAGCTTGGCATGTGGGTTGATACTAATGGGGGAAAGTGCTATGCAATGGACAAAAAACCTATTCCTGTGGTAGGTATTATGAAAGACGTTGAGGTCAAATTGGTTACTTATCCACAGGTGGCTTATAATATAGATATAACAATAATTGATACCCCTCCTTAGTTTGGGATGCTTTTATCAAGGCAGTGGATGACAGTAGTTGGGGGAAATGTTTAGTTTGATTTGTCTTATGCAACTATTCCATTGAATGGTTAGGAAGTTAGGTTGTATAGGGAGCCAAGGATGAACCAAGTTTTTTGAATATGTACCTCAAGATTAAATCAATTGTTTCTGTGATGTGGATGTGGGAAATTTCAAAATAGAACTAGCCCAGCCAGAGTTAGTCAATACTGATCCAATTGAAAGGAATTTTGCACAAAACTATAGTGGTGTGTGGAAAATATACTTTGATGGAGCATGTAGCCAAGAAGGTAATGGAGCAAGAATAGTATTTGTTTCACTTGAAGGAATTACATTTAAGTATTCATTTTTGCTAGCCTTTGAATGTACTAACAATGTGGTAGAGTATGAAGCTTTATTAATAGGCTTGAATATAGCTGTGAAACATAAAATCAAGTTACTGGCTATTCTAGAGGATTCTGAGTTAGTTGTTTCACAAGTTAAATCAAAGTATGTAGAAAAACATAAAAGACTGAAGCAATATATGAATGTTGTATGGGACACAATAGATCTATTTGATGCATTTTCTATTGAATGGGTAGATCAGTTGAAGAACATAATGGCATATTTTTTGGCAAATGTAGCTCTAAGAAGGGATGACATTACACTAGTTAGGGTGTCACAGATTGAGTTCAAGATGAGGCCTGCTGTGCCTAATAATATATATAGTTGGCAAGTTTTTAATGATGATAATGACCTTCTAAAATTTATTCGCTGTATAGATAAATATGAAGCCCAAGAAATTGATTTCAATGCCTTTGTTCAAGAAGTGGATGGGAAGCAGACAATATTTGGGAAGGAGATATTACATCTTAAAACTAATAAGCTTCCTAGAGGACTAGTGGCATTGGAGAGAGTATATGATGTGAGTGATTGGCCCCTCATGAAGCAAACACTAGTGAAGAGGGAGGATATTGAGGAGATCAACTTAGGGACTACGATGGCACCAAGAAAGGTATACATAGGGAAAAAAAATAAGCCCAAAAATTAGAGGGATGTTGATAGCATTATTGAGAAAGTATAAACATGTGTTTGCATGGTCTTATGAAGATCTTAAAGCATATAGGGAAGATTTTTTTCAGCATGAAATACCATTGAAGCCAGATGCAAAGCCATTTAGACAGAAGCAAAGACCCATAAATCCAACATTGGAGCCAAAAATGTAGGAAGAATTGGCAAAGATTAGAGATGGGGGAATCATCAAACCGATCAGGCACTCAAAATGGGTCTCAAACCTAGTCTCTGTGAGGAAGAAAAATGGAGATATCAAATTATGTGTAGATTTCAGAAATCTAAACATGGCATCCCTCAAGGATAATTATCCTCTACCCAATATGGAGGCTATATTACATAAGGTGATAGGATGTGAGTTGTTATCTATGATGGATGGTTTTTCAGGTTATAACCAGGTTAAGGTCAAAGAATCTGAACAATATAAAATAGCTTTTACAACCCCTTGGGGGACATATGTATACATAAGAATGCCATTTGGTCTCACAAACGTAGGAATAACCTTCCAAAGAGATATGGATGTAGCATTTGCAGATTTGATCAATGCTATCATGGTGGTGTATCAGGATGACCTTACTACATATTCGAAAAGGGTTGAAGATCATGTAGAACATCTGGAAAAAATATTTATTAAAGCTTTAGAATATGATATTATCCTGAACCCTAAGAAATGTCATTTTGTAGTCACAGAGGGTAAACTCTTGGGACATATTGTCTCAAAGGAGGGGATTGGAATAGATCATGAGAGGGTTGAGGCTATAGATAAGGTTCATGTCCCTAAAATTGATAAGGCCATCCAGTAATTCTTTGGACATATCAACTTTTTTAGGAGTTTTGTTTCTAATTTTGTTGAAATCATTAAACCCATATCAAAAATGTTAAGGAAAGGACAAAAGGTATATTGGACTATAGAAGCATTAGATGCCTTTATATCAATCAAAAAATCTATCAAGGAAGCTCCTGTCCTTAAGTCCCCAAATTTTTCAAAACCCTTTCAAATATTTTCATTTGCTTCATTACACACCATAGTTGTTGTCATGTTACAAAAAAATGAGGAAGGCCATGAACAACCTGTGTTGTTTTTCAGTAAGTCATTGCAGGGGTCAAAATTAAAATATGATATAATGGAAAAAAAATATTTTGCATTGGTAAAAGCTACAAAGGCTTTTAGGCCATATCTTGTTGGAGCTAAGGTAATTTCCTATGTCCCTCATGTAGCTGTTAAGGATATTTTGACACAATCTGAGGTAACTAGAAAAAGATGTAGATGGATTAATAAAATCCAAGAGTTTGATATGGAGATACAAATCACTAAACTAGTGAGAGGTCAGGGTTTGGCTAGGTTAATGGTAGAAGTGAATATTGAAGCAAATCAAATTTTCAATATAGAAGAGGAAGACAATACAATTGCGAGCATTGAGCATACTCCTTGGTATACATAAATCATGCATTACCTTAAGTACATGAAGTTCCTAGAAGGATTGAGTGATAGCCAGAAAAGAACTTTGAAGCTGCAAGCATCTAAGTATGTATTCATGGAAGGTGATTTATTCTAGAAGAATAGGGACGGGATATTGTTGCTATGTCTATATGAATCACAAGCTAAGAATGTATTAAGAGAAATGCATGAAGGGGTCTGTGGAGGCCATTATTCTAAAAAGACAACTGCACATAAAATTCTTAGGGCAAGTTATTACGAGCCAAAAGTTTTCAATAACTCCTTTTCATATGTAAGAAAATGTGAAGCCTGCTAGAAATTCTCTAAGAAAATGAAGTATCAAGGAGCTTTACCACTTCAAACTTTGTAGGATGATGCCCCTTCTCATCAATGGGGAATTGATTTCATTGGGGAGATACAAGAGAAATCGAGTGGAGGACATAAGTGGATACTGGTGGCTATTGATTATTTTACCAAATGGGTAGAAGTAGTCCCAACTAAGCAAGCTACAAGTAAAGTTGTGAAAAATTTCCTAATGGATAACATCATTACTAGATTTGGTACACCACTAAAACTAATTACTAATAATGGGATGTGTTTCATATTTGATGAATTCAAAAACTTTTGCAGCACATATGGCATTAACATTTCTTATACAACCCCTTACCACCCGCAAGCTAATGGTCAAGCAGAGTCCAACAATAAGAGTCTTCTTAAAATCATAAGGAGAATGCTAGGTTAGAATAAGAAGGCTTGGGATTCAAAACTAAAATTAGTAGTCTGGGCTGATAGGATCATTATAAAAAAGGCAATTGGAAAATCCCCATTCGAATTGGTGTATGGAACACAAGCCAGGATGCCTTTACAAAATTTGTTACCAGTTTACAAGTTTATTCTTTAGGAGTATATAGATATTACAAAACCTATGGAGGAGAGAATGGAACAACTAGCTGAACTTGATGAGATAAGAAGAGTAGCTCAAAATTAGAACATAAAGTTGCAAGCACAGATGAAGTATTTGTTTGATAAAAAAGAAAAAGATAGAAAATTTGAGGAGAATGATCTGGTACTAATGTGGAACGCAAAGTGTCAAGAGAAGGGAAAGCATGGTAAATTTGAAGCCTTGTGGCTGGGACCTTTTATGATTGTTGGTGAGAAAGGCGAAGATTCATATTATCTGCAAAACATGACTGGTGAAGATCAGGAGTTGCCTGCACATGGGCAATTCTTGAAGCATTTTTTCTCTTGAGCAATATAGAGGATTAAGGGTTGCCAGTGCATGGACAACTCTTGATAGTCCTCTCAAAATTTAATTTTCCATGCATAGTATTGTAGGGTCATATTCATTTTCATTTCCATTCATTCCATCTTGCTCATATAATCCATCACATTGAGTTTGGTCTACTCACCCAAAAATTTGGATCCTTGCAATGATTTCACAACCATTCATCCCCAGATGGAGCCACTGTTAGAACTATAAAATTTTGAATATTTTACAAGTTTTTCATACCCACGAGTTTCCAGATAAGTCCTACCATAGCACAAAATCCTCTCTTCATAACATTTTTCCCATGTTTTGCTAGGTGGTTTCAAAAATCCATCAAGTCTTGAATGTCTCACTATATAATCGAAAAGAGAAGATCAGGGTCTCCCCGATCTATAATGCATTTTCTACTGATATATATATTTGTTGTAGTCTATCAACAAGAATTCAAGGATGTCACACCAATCCGAATTCATCTACATGCATCTATTGAGAGGACAAAAATATTGTCTTGGTGACAGGAGGATCACATTGGCAAGAAAGCTATTGTTGGTATGATGTCTTACCGAATGCATCATGTCTTACCGATCAGCGCACGAGTAAACATTTCTACCAAACCAAAAGTCTTTGGGTGAGGTATTACTGAATGCATTGTCTCACCGACCGACGCACAAAGAGATATATTGGCTAGACAAAGGACTATCAAGATGAACTCTTACCGCATGCGTCGGGTCTTGCTGATAAAGTACAATGGGGATCCTATTGAACAATCATTGGGGTGAAGTTATGTAGTCTTGCTAACTCATATGTCTCACCCAAATGTTATTCTATTGGTGAGAAAGTAAATATGTCTCAGTGACTAGAAAACATACTAAAGAACATATCTTGGTGAGACACAAAGTAATCTATGAAGCATCTCCCCAACTCCAAGAGTCACAGTGAAACACATCAGATGAAAGGATGACTGTCGGTGAGACATTGGACATTGGTATGACTATAGGATGTCTTGGTGGGTGTTTAGCGAGTGTTAGTGAAAGCCCAAATACAACTAAACACCGACATTTGAATATGAAAGGATGTGGCTTTTCAAATACTAATGTATAAATGTTCATTTTCGATTGTAAAAAGAAATAATAGAATATAGAATAGGATAGGAGATAGGATAGAAAAAGATACAGTAGGATACAAATTTTCACAGAATAGAGACTACGATGCATGATTACAAAATGGAGATATTAATGAAAATCGGTTGATGTGGTAGTGCATCTCTGGTGTCAATTGTTTGTTATGTTCATTGAAAGTATTACTAAAGTTGTCTCCAAGATTGATGCTTTCTGGTTATTTAAATTGATATAACAAGTTTATATCCAGTTTATCAGTGCACATTTGTTGTATCTGTGTGGCTAATTGATCGGTTCTTTCAAGAAAAGATTAAATCCTTTTAATTGATCATAGTAATCATGGAAACTCATCTAGATCATTAAGAAGAACTTGGTAGTCACAATATTGCATTTTTATACAAGTTATAAACTAAAACATATGCCAAACAATTTGAATGTTTTCTAGAAAGAAGTTGCTCATTTAGATTTCATTTGACTCCACTTACCCAATAAGGCAATAGTCTCTACATTTTTCACCATTAAGTTTCATTCATTTTTTACATCTATTAAATGAACATATTAGGTTTTAGTTTTAATATTGCCTTACAACTTATACCAAATCAAGATTCATTTTTTCCACTCCCATTTTCCATTGTGGGAAAAACACTTCAAAGAGATTAGCACAATTTAAGTCTGCCTCGCACATATAGGTACACCCGCCTAGGTCTAGTAGCACCTGAAGAGTAGGTCTAAACCATTTGACCTTGTCTATTACCCTAAAACGTGCCAAGAGATTGGCAACTTCTTGAGGCATTTCACCTGCATTTTTGAGAGCTAACACCATTGATGTGAAAGGAGGAGAGTGGGATAGTGAAAAATGTCATATTCATCTTAGGGGGAGTTGAGGGTTGGAAATGTATTCATGTTGGTACTAATACGACAGTTTTTTTTACTGTGTTGCCATGAATTCCAAAGGGGGAAATTGTTGGCAAGAGAAACTACACATGTCATATGGTGTTGTCATTGATGGAAACCCTAGTCAGTGATTCAATCCATATGTCAGTATTTGTTTATACCAGAAGTTAGATTGAAGTTTTGTTATTAACTATCAAGTTAGAACAAAGCATCTGACATAATCATGTTCTTTGATTCATATGCAATTTTTCATTATAATTTTGAGTTTTGGATCTTAGGGAAGGTTCTTCGATGTATGATCTATGTTATCCTTGAATCTCAGATCCTCATATCGATTTGTGTGCAAGTTAAAAGATTTGGTTGATTGATTTTTTGCTTATTAGTGCAAGAAGGCCAACTAAGTGAAAGTAGTGTGTTGCGGATGTTCGACGTGAAATTGTTTAAGGTATTTTCATGTTCAAGGATTTTATTTTGGGTCCTCACTATGTTGTAGCTGACTTTGGATGGTCCGCATTGAAAATTATTTGTAGATTGAGCTGACAATTTGTAAATATTTTATGTTTTATTGAAGCCAACATGTGGTTGATTAAATATTTAGTTGTGGATATATATAAGAGATCATTTATATCATTTTTGATGTGTGATTGTATATGTGAAGTGTGTTGATGTATGTTGTGAAAATTTGAATGATTGTAGAGTGATTATGCATAGTTTCACTTGTGCATAAATGGATTTGTGATTTGAATTAAAGCTGACAAAGCAAAAGAGAAAAATCAGACAAAAGGTCAAGAATGCAATTAATGTGCTTAACCAAAACTGTAATCAGGAATTAGCATATGCTATTCTCTCAGTTCAAATCTTTTGGTTGTAATCCAAATCCTTTGTAAGACAGTGAGTCTTCTTTTTGTATTTGAGTAGTGAGCTCTAGGAAGCATGTCTGAATGTATGTGCATTCCCCTTTTGTAAACATCTATTTTGAGTATACTCATCATATTGTGGATTGACCTCCACCGTGGTTTTTCCCCTAACATGGTTTCCACGTAAAAATCCTTGTGTTATGGTGTTGTGGTTGATTGCTTTGTGTTATTTCATATTTCTTTTGGTTCAATGCTATAAGTGGTTTAAGGATCAAATTAATAAAGTTAAATTTTGCAGAACACTAATTCATCCCCCTCTAAATATTCCTTGATTCCAACAAGTACAATCTACAACATATTGAACCGTGCTGAAATCAATGACAACATCAATGACAACACCACCAGAATAGCTCATACTTGCAACAATCTCCCCCTTTGTCATTGATGGCAACACATGGTGTGAAAAACCATCAAAGAAAACATTTTAAAATATTCTAGGAGAACACTTTCTCTTCTACTGCAACTATTTTTCACATGACTTTCTCTCCCCCTTTGACATCAATGGAAAATACCTACTTCTCTAATTACTCCCCCTTAGGAGCACACTCATACTGCAACAATGAAAATCTTTTCTAATCCTCCTATGGAGTAGACCCTTATATCATTCCAAGTAAATAAATAATCTATGAATTCATTGGACTGGTGCACCTTCATGTGCGCTTAGTTCAAAGGGCCAATGGCCCCCAACTTCTCCCTAAGATGCTCAAAAGTATCCTTCGAAAGAGCATTAGTAAATATGTCTGTAATTTATTGCTTTGTTGTCACATACTCCAATCTGACTTCATTCTCTAGCATTTTTTCTCTCAGGAAATGATATTTGATAGATATGTGTTTTGTTCTTGAATGCATAACCAAGTTCTTTGAAATGTTTATTGCACTAGTGTTGTCAAAAAAAATAGAAATAGGCTCATCACATATTACTCCAATGTCTTTCAAAGTTTGCTTCATCCACAAAACCTGTGTGCAGTAGGATGTTGCAACAATATATTATGCTTCTACAATGGATAAAGAAACTGAGTCTTACTTTTTACTCAACCATGAAACCAATCTTCTACGAAGAAAGAAAGCACAACCACTGATACTCTTCTAGTCATCTATACATCTAGCCCAATCGACATCTGTATAAGCATTTAGGGTAAAATAATCACTCTTAGGATACCATAATCCATAATCTAGTGTACCTTTAAGATATCTAAATATCCTCTTTATAGTTGTGACATGCACTTCTTTAGGATCTGCTTGGAATCTGGCAACTAAACATACTACATGCATAATATCTAGTCAAGTAGCAGTAAGATACAATAGTCCGCCAATCATAGATTTGTATTTGCTTTGATCAGTCTTTGTAGATTCATCATTTTTGCTCAATTTACATCTAGTTACCATAGGAGTACAAACCAGTTTGGAATCATCCATCCCAAACTTCTTCAACAACTCTTTTACATACTTAGATTGTGAAATGAATATCCCTTTATCTGTTTGATTTACTTGTAGACCAAGGAAGAAATTCAATTCACCAATCATAGACATCTCAAATTCTTTCTGCATCTCTTCAACAAACTTTTTACACATGCCATCATTTCTGTCAAAAATGATATCATCAACATACACAACTACTATCAACATTTTGTTACCTTTCACTTTGAAGTAAATGTTTTTGTCAGCAAAACATTTGTTGAATCCTTGCTTTGTCAGGTATCTGTCCAATCTTGCATACTGGTGCAGGAGCACCTAGTGGAATTCATGCCTCCATGAGGCCATTTTGTAAATATTTAATTTACATGGTATTTTGGTCATTTCATAAGGTAATTTAGACCATATTTAATATGTTTTAGTTATTTAATAGGTTATTATGTGAGTATGAGTTCATATTGTCAAAAATTGTAAAAATTGTTAAAAGTTGTCAAAATGCAAAAATGTAAAATTGCAAAAATGCAAAAATAAGAAGGTGAAGGGTCATATGAGGAAGTTAGAAAGTTGTAGGTGGTTGGTTAGACTTATAAGTGGTTTAAATACCCTTTTATGGTAGAATATTAGGAGAGAGGGATGCAAATAATGAAGAACCAATAATGAAGCCCTAATTTTATGCAAAATTTTTATGTTTTTTTTTTATAAATCTTAGTTTCAGATCATTGTATGAACTCTTATGGACCTATTTTCATGGTAAAGTCATTTTTAATGATTAATATATGATTCTAAAACATTATCATTTTTGTCTCAGTCAATTTCATGCAAATTTGAGTAAGTTATGGTGATTTTATTGATTGCAACTTTTCAGATTTCTCTGCTACAGTTGTGTTGCAGCAAATTGTATGACTAGGTACGGCCTCAAAGTGAAATAAATATTATATTTTTAGATAGAGGGTGGAGTTAGCTTTCTTTTTGCGTTGGTTTGAGGTAGTTTCATGAAATATTAAGAAAGTTATGCTCATTTTGGTGAAAACAGTCAAGTTCTGATTTACACAGGGCAGCAAGCAATAAAAATTGCATATCTTTCATTTTAACCATTAGAAATTGGTAAAAAATTGCATGAAGGTCTTTTTTAAGGTTGTAAATTATTTCCCTTTGGTTTCATTGAATTTTGAGAATTATTTCTCATTGGTTTCATTGAATTTTGAGAAGATTTATATTTTTCCTCAGTACTCTGCATCACATACCAAGCTTTGGGAGCTTGCTTTAGTCCATACAACGCCTTCTTCAACTTAAAAACCATGTTTAGTTTTTCAGATAACTGAAACCCTTCAGTTGTTCCATGTACACTTCTTCCTCCAATTCACCATTCAGAAAATCCGACTTAACATCCATCTGATACACTTTGAAATCCTTGTGCGTAGAGAATGTCAAAAACATCCTGATAGCTTCCATTCTAGCCACAAGAGCAATGTCTCTTTAAAATCTACTCCTTCAACTTGTTAGTATCCTTTACATACAAGTCTTTCCTTATTTATTACAACTTCTCCACTTTCATTTAGATTATTTCGAAACACCCATTTTGAGCCAATCATATTTTTATTCATAGGCCTAGGGACTAGTTCCCATGTCTGATTCTTTTCTATTTGTTGTAACTCTTATTTCATTTCTCTCATCCATCTCTCATTTTTTCATGCTTCACTTAAAGATTTAGGTTCAATTTTAGAAAGTAAACACAAGTTTACATCGGATGCAACTTTGCTTGTTGTCTTCACACCTTCACTCTTGTTTCCAATTATCTATTCCTCCAAATGATTCTTTTGTACATACTTAGCAGTCTTAACATTAGGTTCCAACTCATTCTCTTCTTCTTCACCATCCATTTATCCTTCTTTCTCTTCTCCTTCCTTCTCCTTAGTCTCCCTAGGTACATATCCATAGATAGGATCATCATGTTCAACTTCACTTATCTCAATAGGTCTGCGTATGTCTTCATCAACTTTCAAATTGGCACTTTCAACAATCTTTCTCAATATTTTGTTAAAGCATTTGTATGCTTTGCTAGTAGTAGACTATCCAAGAAATATTCCTTCATCACATCTAGCATCAAACTTTCCAAGATTTTCATCATCTCTTTTAATATAACATCTACTTCCAAATACCTTAAAATACTTCATAGTAGGAGTCTTACCAGTCCATAACTCAAAAGGAATCTTTGTGCTATTGTATCTAATCTAAACTCTATTAAGAACATAAACAACAATATGTATCACTTCTCTCCAATATACATTCAGTACATTTGATTCTTTCATCATAGTTCTAGCAGCTTCCTATACTATCCTATTTTTACTTTCAACTACTCCATTCTGCTAAGGCGTTCTCAAAGTAGAAAACTATCTTTTTATGCCATGCAACTCACATAATGCATTAGATTCACCAAAAGTGAATTCACCACCTCTATTAGATCTCAAACACTTAATTTTCAAGTTTACTTCATTTCCCACTCTTGCTTTGAATACCTTAAACCTATCTAGAGCCTAAGTCTTTTCTCTATGAAAAGCAACCCATGTCATTCAAGTAAAATCATCAATAAGCAACATAAAATACTTGTCACCATTCAGGCTTCCAGTTCTAGTTGGACCATGGAGATTAATGTGAACTAACTCCAACATTCTAGTAGTAGAGTTCTCTTTTCCCTTAAAGTTGCATCTAGTCTTCTTCCCCAACTGAAAACTTCTACAATTAGTATTAGCAGGTCTTGTGATTCTAGGCATCCCTCAAACAATCTCCTTTGAATTGTTCTTGACCAGGTTATCAAAATTTACATGTCCCATTCTCTAGTGCCATAACCAACTTTCACTAACTTGAGATACTAGGAATTGACCATCAACTCCCTTCAGTTGATAGATGTTTCCATGATTTCTTCTTCCAGCAGCATCCATATCTCCATTTCTGGACCCTTTTCTGATTTCACAGGTATTGTTCTGAAACACAAGTTTAAAGCCATTGCTACACATCTGACCAACACTTAGAAGGTTATTCCTCAAAACCTTCACATAATATACATCATCAATACTATGCACTCCATCAAAAATAATTGAACCTCTTCCATAGATCTTAGCTCCTAAATCATCACCAAACATAACTAAACCACCATCATATTTCTCAAGTTTAGTGAACTTACTCTTGTCTCTAGTCATGTGATTAGAACATCCACTATCAATTACCCAATAGTCTTCATCATGTATTGCATGAAAAGTGGTAACCAAATTACCTTCCATCATATTCTTCTTTTTCTCCAGAGCCTTCTTACTTACACATTTTCTAGAGTTAGTGGATACATATTTATTTTCCAAAGCTAAGAATAAGCATTCACTATTATCAACCTCATTCTTAGATTCATCCTCAAAAATACTTGCTTCTTATTTAACATAATACAACTTCTTATAATTCTTATCCTTTCTATCTATATCCTTATAATCCTTGTTCTTCTTATGTGGAGCTCTATTCAGACATCTTGAAGCATAATGACCAATATTACCACAACTAAAACATTTAAAGGGAAACATACCTTTATACTTTTTGGTGTCTTTTTTCAACTTCCTGGTGAAGTTTGCTTCCAACTCATCATCACCGTCGCTATCTAGTTCACCTTCAATCTTCATTTCCTTAAATGTTGTTTTTTTCTTCTCTTCCATCTTGTCTTCTTTCTGAAACTTCCTCATCTTGAATGCTTGCAAGGTGTTGAATAGTTATTCTAAAGTGTACTTCTTAGGATCATACATTTCTTCAATAACTAAAATCTTATCGCTGTAGCAATCCGGTAGGGTGATCAAGATCTTCTCAATTATATCTTCATCTAATAGTTTTCCTCCGTGATTTCTAATTTCATTTTCTATCAATTCAACTCTTTGAAAGAAACTTGTAAATTATTCTCCTTCTTCCATTTTCAGATTCACAAATATGTGCTTTGCTGCCAACTTCTCTGTTTATTTCACTAAGCTTCCATTTCCTTCATACATTTCTTCCAACTTCTTCCAATGTTCATATGTAGTATCCAGAGAAAGAACCTTAGCTTGCTCATTTTTAGATAAGCCACTACAAATAGCATACTTTTCTTTCTCATTTTCTTCATAAGCAGAAATATCATATGCAATAGTAAGACCACCAGATAAGGGTGTATAATTTGTCTCTATTGCCTTCCAGGTCTTGAAAACCAAGAGAGATTATATATCCTTTCATTTTTCCCTTCCAATCATTATAGTTAGTTCCATCAAACATAGGGATCACCAACTTATGCACCATCAGATCTTCCTTTAGTGATTAAGCTCTACACCAAGGAACTAGAGCTCTGATACCAATTGTTAAATAGGTGTAGGAAAATTGAGAGGGGGGGTGAATCAATTATCACACAATTAAAACTTAAAGCTTCAACACTTATCAATTCCACAACCACACTATTCTCTTATCAAGTGAGAGCATGAAACACAAATAAAAGAAAGTAAATCAACACAATGAACACCAAATTTTTACGTGGAAAACCTAATAAGGGAAAAAACATGGTGAGGGTTAAATCACAATATAAAAGATTATAAAATAGAGGCTCACTGTCAAGGGCTCACTACCCAAAAGAGGACTCACTTTCCAAATACAAAGGCTCACTGCCTACAAAAAGGACTCACTGTCCAATAGGGAGGCTCCCTGCCTATAGATACAAAAGAGAACAAAAGATCCACCACATCAATTAACAAACATCCACAACTTTGAATAATAATTGTAGAAACCTTTAGCTCATTGCTTTTGAGAATCCAACACAATAAAAACTGTTGTCTCAACTCACTCACACAAACACTTTTTCTCTTATGATCTTTCACACTTTCATCACTTTGCATCAAACTATCATACAACTCTTCACAATTGACTTGCTTTTATACCATCCTTAACCTTAGAAACTTTCATCGAGGTCAACCACAAATACCTTATTTCATAAATTCAAATTAGGTTGGTAACTCAAAATTCCCATGGTGAAAAGGAATAAGAGTGGACCAATAAAAATATTTTTCAAGATCAAAAATAATATTCTTGAATCATCCACATGTTTCCTCAATTGTATTTTATTCTTCGGATGAACTGTAAACACCAAGTCAACCAGACCTAATGAAAACAAAAATGAACAATTATTTACATGTCTCCCAACATGAAGATGACACACGAAATCCACAACACGCTTCATTATGCACAATAATACATCTCAATTTTTTTTAGATACATCTATAGCAAAAACAATATGCTTCAAACAATGAACACCTTTCATCAGTTCATCTAAATTGTGCAAACCTACACTAGAATACTAAAAGGTGACTTCTAGATCACCAATATTCTACCTTCTTTTCCAAAACATAGAGAACACCATTAAAAGACAAATCCCAGATCCGCATGATCTAAAATAGAATAGTAGAGGACTATGGAGCAAAAACATTTCTCTCAGTCCATAGAAGATCAAATTTGTTCGTAGAATTTACATACTGGTGAACATAACTTTCACATACTATCACACCATAAGCTAAAACTCAGGATTTGTCACCACAAGATCACCATTATGAAATCTATAGAACTGCACATGCATACAATCAACACAGGAGAAACACAAAGCACATACCAGAGCACAATCTAAACACATTCATCACTTTGACTTCTCTTCTTTATTAATTTTCTCAAAAGAACTTGGAAACTCATCAAACCAACACATATGCAATGACATAAAGATAGCTACATGCAATCACAACATCTCAGCAACATCTCAACTATATAAGTACAATTTGCAACATACTGAATTGTGTTGACATCATTGACAACATCAATGACAACACCACCAGACTAGCTCATAGTTGCAACAGAGACTAGACCTCATGACCTCTTACTTTCAATAGGATGCTTTATCCAATCGAGTTAGGCCCTTCACCCCAAGGAAGCTAGAGATCTAGATAAACTTTCAATTGATCAATTATATGGTGCCCTTATTGCATTTTAAATGAGAGTTTAACAAAGAAGGTCCAAATAAGGAAATGACTTTTAAAGCCAGTAAGAAGAAAATGTATGAAGCATCTGATCCAAATAGTGACATTGATGAAGAAGAAGAAGAAGAAAATTTTGTAAGGAAATTGAAAAGGGGTACCGACAAGTACAAAGGTAAGCTACCTTTCAAATGCCAGAGGTTGGTCATTTTCTTTCTAAATGTCCCTTGAAAGATTCTGAAAAGAGAAACAAAGAGCCTAGAAGAAATAAGTTCAAGAAGAGTCTCTACTCCAAAGAAGATTCCTTCTTTTCAAAAGCCCATGATTCTAGTGGTCTAGATAATGAAGATGAAATCTTCTTCTTGGTTGCTAAAAGGACTAAAGATGAAGGTAAAGATTCAAGTATGGTATGGAATGCTTTTCATGCAATAGATGAGGAAAACTCATGAGTGATTCATAGTGGTTGTTCCAACCACATGATATGAGATAGAAGCAAGTTTATCAAGCTTGGAGATGATACTTCAGTGAAGATCTATGGAAAAGGTACAATAAGTACTGATGGAAAGCATATGACAAAGGATGTTATTTATGTCAAAGGTCTTAAGCACAATCTTCTTAGTGTGAGTTAGATGTGAAAAAATGGATACAATCTCATATTCAATGAAAGTGGATGTGAAATTATAAAAACAAAGTCTATAAAATTGGTTGTTGAAGGATCTAGAACAAGTGGTGACCTATATAGTCTAAGGGATGTCAATGGAAGAACTTGTCTTTTGGAACAAGCTAGTGAATTTTGGCTTTGGTATAGGAGAATGGGACACATTAACTTTGAAAATATTGTTAAGATCATCTCATTGCATGTGGCAAGAGATATGCCTAAGATAATCAAGCTTGCAAGCACAATATGCGAGAAATGTCAATTTGGGAAATGAACAAGGATAAGTTTCAAGTCTAAGAGTATTCTTCCTCTAGACCCTTGGAGCTAATACATATTGATTTGTTTGGATCTACTAGAAAAAAAAATTAAATGGAGAAAGGTATTCCATACATTTTTTTATGATTTCTCTAGGATGACATGGGTTACATTCTTGAAAGATAAAATTCATGGTTTTAGTAGATTCAAGATTTTCAAATCAATGGTTGAGAATTAAATGAATACCAGAATCAATTTTTTGAGGTTTGATATGATGGCACCTTCAAATTTTACAAATTTGAAGTGCCTATATTTTTTCAATGTGTCAATAGAGTCTAGGCCTACTTCCTTTCAAATATGCCCCAAAGGCCCTCTTCGATGATTAAATTTTGCAACTCAGAGTTCATCTTGCAAATTCCTTTGGTAGAATATTTGTTGGTACATATGGTAGTGTGCATATTCAGTTTTGTGCCTCCTAGATGAGTTTTGATGGGTTAATTAATGTGTTGTTGACTACGACAAAGCCAAAATTGCTATTCCAGAAAGTTTCAAATTTTCAAATTCTAAGGACAACCCATTTTTTTTGGTTTAAAACATCTCCAGATCCATTTTCATAAAAAATGAAGGCCATTTGATACCTTATTTTAATGTATTTTGGGTGCAGTGAACACATCCGAAAGGATAGTTTTTAAAGGAGGTACCTAAATTTTTGGGGTTGGGAAATTTTTTATTTAAAACCATGTTTTAATTGATTATGGCAGCACACAAAAAATATCAGCTCCAGTGGTCACCATTTGTGTGTGGTGAAATTTCTCCATTTGGCCTACAGATGTAATTAAAGTTTGCATTTTTTCTAATGTTTCAAATGCTTATGTTTAAAATATTTTTGAATATTTTAAACATTATGCAAATATGAAAAATGTATTTAGGGAAAATTTATAAAATATATTTCCAAATGTTTTTGGGGAGAGAAAGTTTAATTCTTACTTCTGATTGGTCGAAGTCATAGTAGCACAACAATAAACAAATCTTTGAAGTTTCAAGTTTTTCTTCATGGCTGTACATCACTCATCACTGTATTGATTGAAAATGGAGGAGAAATTCAACAACACATCATTTGTTAGCAACTGGTATTCATTTTTCAAAATTTTGGATGCCTCAAAGTTTCCTCATGGAAACTCCATCACTCGTCACAGTAGTGAATGGAGAAATCAAACAATTACAGTGATGGAGTTTCTCATTGCTCATCATCATAATGGTTTTCTTTTTTAAATTATTTCTACGATGACACGATGGTGGGTTCTCTTATCACACATCACAGTAATATTTCTCCCTGGTGCAGGGGCACCATTATAGTTTATTTTGAAAATTTGGTCATTTGGTAGGTTTTAGGGGTTTGGAGTCATTTTTTATTCAAAAAGGTCGTAATAGACCATGTTTTGTGTAAATGAGTCAAGTTGGGTTCATTTTTACAAGAGTTGTCAATGTTTTCAAATATTGTCAAAAATGCAAAGTTGTAAAAGTGCAAAAATGCACAATGTGGAAGTCCAACAGTCCAAGTAGTTCAAAGGGTAGTTTTATTTAGTTGGTTAGTTTATTTTGGATGGGAAAAGTTTAAATATGCTCAAAACACTCGATGTAGGGCTGTTGTTGAAGATTTGGTTGAAGGAAGCAATAAAAAAACTCTCAATTTTATGTGTTTTCTAAAAAAGTTTGCTACTCCAGATTGTTGTACATATATGTATAGGAGGAATTTGATCTAAGAGTTGTTTAAATTGATAGAGACATTTTTTAAATTCATTTTGGAATTGGTGTGAGGAGATTTCATAAAGAAACCAAGATTTTATAGTTTTTCTACTAAGGATGGGATTGTAAACCCTATTTGAGGGTTTGAAGTTTTTTAAAATGTATTAAAGACCCATTCCACTAATAGATTAGTTAGGAACATGGTGGAATGGATAGAATTATGGTAGGTTTATATGTTAGAGGAGGAATTTGGAGTAGGGAACTTAGTGTTTGACAAGTTTGTGTTGCTGCCCTAGTTACAAATTTATGAGTTTTGGGTTGAAAATGGTGGGTAAGAGTTAAGATTTGGTGAAAAGTTAATGTTAAAGGTTGGAAGTTGTTTTGTAAAGCTTGTGTAGACATATCTTGATGTGATTGAGGATTTTTTAAGGTGAAATGAGGCTAGGAACATTGATTTTCAATAAACCCCTATTGTAACTAGTTTAATTAGGCTAAAATAAGGGTTTTGTAATTTGGTAGATTTGTGATTGTTTTACCTGTTAAAAGTTGTTGTTTAAGGGATTTTATAACCTATTAGTGATCCTTCAATGGATATTGGTTATTGGATGATGCTTTGTAAAATAGGCCTAATTGTGGCCATTTCCAGCGTAGCAACAATTATTTGGTGTTGATGGTCCAAAGTGACCCCAAGAGGTTTTGAGAGATGTTGAATTCCACCATAATGGGTGTCTGAAATGGTAAATAGTTTGTGGGTTGGAGGTGTATTCTACAAGATATGCTTAATTTTAATCATTTCATATGCTACAAGGAGATTGTGTAGGAATTGTGAAAAGTTGTTGAGTTGGGGTTTTGAGGGCAATAAAATTGTTTTAGTTTGGTCAAATTGTGATTGTGGAAAGGTTGCCTCCATTCTCTACATCAAGTGGTATCAGAGCATAGGTATTAGATCTCTTGAAGGTGAAAAGTTGCAGATTGAAGAAGAGAAAAGTTGAAAGTTGAAGGACAAAATGCCTCCAAAAGGGAAAACCATTGCTAGGAAAGTGAATGGATTGAAGGAAAAGCATGCTAAGGAGATGAAAAAGTTTAAAGAGAGGCTTGCTACTATGGAACAAAGTTAGAAAAGAGGTATGGTTGTAGGAGATGAGAGTGAATTTGAAGAAGAAGAGGAAAGTGATAGTGAAGAGGAAGAGGAATTGGATCTTGATGATCAAAGGATGGCTAAGATGCTGGGAGAAGTCAAGGATGATAGACACAAGGTGAAGATTGATGTTCCTAGGTATGGAGGTAATTTGAATGATGAAGAATTGTTGGATTGGATTGTAGCACTGGAAAATTACTTTGAGTGTGAAGATTTTCCTGAAGAGCAAAGGGTGAAGATTGCAAAAACAAAGTTGAAGCGTCATGCACTATTGTGGTGGGATTATGAGAAATATAAGAGAATGAAGAAAGGTAAGTCAAATGTTGTTTCTTGGGAAAAAATGGTGGCTAAAATAAAACGTAAGTTTTTTCCTTCTAATTATGCTATTCAAATGTTTAGGAAACTTCAAAGTTTGAAACAAAAAGAAATGGATGTTAAAGCATATACTGAAGAATTTTACAAGTTGAGTATTAGGGCAGGTCACATGGAGGATGAAGTGGAAAACATTGTTAGGTATTTGATTGGATTGAGATTTAACATTCATGATGAGTTAACCTTGGAAAATCCAAGAACTATTGAGGAATGTTATCAAATGGTAGTAAGGGCTGAAGAAAAGGTCAAGAGAATGCAAGACAAACAAACTAGGGGTAGAGACAACACTTCTAGAGGAAGAGGTTCATTTTCTACTTCAAGACAATTAAATGAAAGCCAAGAAGATGCAAACAAAGGCCAAGAATGAGTTGTTGATCAAAGAGGTGGTTTTAGAGGTGGTAGATCAAGCTTTAGAGGTAGATTTGGAAGTCAAGGAAGAGTCTCTAGTGGATTCACATGAAGGTGATATCATTGCAATCAGTGCTATCATTGTAATTAGTTTGGCCATCAAGCATGGCAGTGCAAGGAAAAACAAGCTTCTAGTTCATATGGTGGTGAAAGGAGAAGTGATAAAGGGAGTATAGTTCATGCAAGAAGATGAAGATGAGAGTGTAAACTCTCCAATGCAATATGTTTCTCTAGAAGTTGGGGAACTTTTGATGGTGAGAAGAACACTTCTTAAAGCATCCAATGAGAAAGAATATACACAAAGGGGGAAAATATTCAAGACCACCTACAAATGCAAAGGAAAGGTATATAGGGTAGTAGTAGATTTGGGGAGTACTGATAATATGGTGTCTAATGAAATGGTTGATAAACTAAAATTGGAGAAAATGCATCATGAAACACCATATAAAGTGTCTTGGGTGAATGATGATTAGTCTATTTTGGTTAGTGAACAATCCTTGATTGAGTTTAACATTGGTGGATATAAGGATATGATATTTTGTGATGTTTTTCCAATGGATTGTTGCCATTTATTACTTGGGAGACCATGGAAGTTTAATAGACATGCCATATATGATGGAAGAGACAATACTTACATTAGTGAAAAGGATGGAAATACTTTCACACTGACACCATTTCAGGAAGATGTTAAGGAACAAACCAAGATAGAAAAGGTGATTATGTTTGGAAAGGAGTTTGTGAAGCTTGAGGAAAGGAAAAATGATGATGTGCAGCCACTTCAAGACTTGAAGGTGCTAGGACAGTAAGTTTGAAGGTTGATTCAGTGTTAGAAAGAAAAGACAGTGCTTTGGTGTCAAAGGTAGAAATAGAGAAGGTCAAGGATGAATTAGTTGTAGGAGTGCAAAAAAAGTTAGAAAAGCATGATGAGATTGTGATAGGGGCAATACTTTGTCCTTTGTTTTCAAGAGAGGTTAGTGGATAATCATATTTTTTCATTGCAGTGGTTAGTAAACCTGATAACACAATGGTATTTGGAGCAGAGAACTCAGGGACAATGATGAAGGAAAAAGGTGAAGTGAATAAGAATGTTGGGAAAAGGAAAATGGATGAGTTTGAGTATGTAGCTAAGGTAAAGAGGAGGACAATCCAAGAAAAAGTTGGAAAAGGTAAGTTTGTAGATATGAGGGTCAGTTTAGCATCAGTTTTGATAAGAAAAGGTCAAAAGATGCTCATCAGATCAGTTTGTAAAGATGGAGTAGTATGTAGGTGGTAAATAGTTCAAGAGCATAAGGTATGATGCAAGCCTTCAATACTTGGTTCAGTGGAAGGGCTTACCAGATGAAAGAGCCTTTGGAGGTCAGAGATATGAAGTGATCAAGCATGATCCAATGCAACTCATTCCTCAAAGGGACTTCAGAACTTTTTTTAGTCATGTGTATGGTGCAAGGGCACCATGATAGTTTATTTTGTAAATTTGGTTATTTGGTAGGTTTTAGGGGTTTGAAGTCATTTATTATTCAATAAGGTCATAATAGACCATGTTTGATGTAAATGAGTCAAGTTGGGTTCATTTTTACAAGAGTTTTCAATGTTTTCAAATATTGTCAAAAATGCAAAGTTGTAAAAGTGCAAAAATGCACAATGTGGAAGCCCAACTATCCAAGTAGTTCAAAGGGGGTAGTTTAGTTTAGTTGGTTAGTTTATTTTGGATGGGAAAATTTTAAATATGCTCAAAACACTCAATGTAAGGTTTTTGTTGAAGATTTGGTTGAAGGAAGCAATAAAAAAACTCTCATTTTTCTATGTTTTTTTAAAAAGTTTCCTACTCCAGATTGTTGTACATATCCGTATAGGAGGAAATTGATCTAAGAGTTGTTGAAATTGATAGAGACATGTTTTAAATTCATTTTGGAATTTGTGTGAGGAGATTTCATAAAGAAACAAATATTTTATAGTCTTTCTACTAAGGATGGGTCTGTAAACCCTATTTGAGGGTTTGAAGTTGTTTAAAATGTATTAAAGACCCATTCCAATGATAGATTAGTTAGGAAATTGGTGGAATGGGTACCATTAGGGTAGGTTCAGATGTTAGAGGAGGAGTTTCGAGTAGGGAGTAGTGTTTGACAAGTTTTTGTTGCTGCCCTAGTTACAAATTTATGAGTTTAGGCTTGAAAATGGTGGATAAGAGTTGAGATTTGGTGAAAAGATAATGTTAAAGGTTGGAAGTTGTTTTGTAAAGAATGTGAAAACATATCTTGATGTGATTGAGGCATTGTTAAGGTGAAATGAGGTTGGGAATAAAACTCTGTTGTAACTAGTCTCATTAGGCTAAAACAAGGGTTTTGTAATTTGGTAGATTTGTGATTGTTTTCCCTATTAAAAGTTGTTGTTTTAGAGCTTTTATAACCTATTAGTGATCCTTCAATGGATATTGGTGATTGGAAAGGTGACTAGTTGGATGATGCTTTGTAAAATAGGCCTAATTGTGGCCATTTCTAGTGTAGCAACAATTATTTGGTGTTGATGGTCAAAATTAACCCCAAGAGGTTTTGAGATATGTTGAATTCTACCATAATGGGTGTCTGAAATGGTAAATAGTTTGTGGGTTTGAGGTGTATTCTGCAAGATATGCTTAATTTTCATCATTTGATATGCTACAAGGAGATTGTTTAGGAATTGTGAAAAGTTGTTGGGTTGGGGTTTGGAGGGTAGTAAGAATGATTTAGTTTGGTCAAATTGTGATTGTGGAAAGGCTACCTCCCTACTCTGCATCACTCCCTTTCCATATCACTTTTGCATAGTGATATTTTTAGTGGCTAATATTCACCAATTGGCTAATAGTTGAAATTTTGGAATCCAAATTTGGCTAATAGTTCAAGATGTAATGAAACCTAAATCGTAACATTTTTACAAAATTTTATTTGTCTTATTTAAATTTCCAAATAATTTATTTTATTAAACTTTTTAACTCAAAAAATTTGCCACAGTATTTGATACATGATTAGATCAGATTTGCCTAAATTTTATGAGTTATAGTAGGAATTTAAATTAATTCGTCAATAGTATATCATAATTATTAGTTGCTTTAGAGCCATATTTCTAGTCTTTAGTTGCCTCCATTATTTAAAATATAGTCTAACAACCCTCATTCTATTTCAGAAAGTAAAATGTACCTGCAATTTGTAATGCTCATGGAGCCTGAAATAAAGGCAATTTCGGGCTCCATGAGCATTACAGATTAGAGGTACATTTTACCTTGTCAAATAAAATGAGGGACTTTAGATTATATTTTAAATAAATGGTGGCAACTAAATAATAGTCTTCCCATTAAACCCATCAATCATTTCCACCTTTGAGCCCCTACTTTTCCATGAGAATTATTATTTTTAAATGGAAGGATTTTCCATCATAATTAATTCATTTTCTATTATTTTCCAAGATTCACCAAGATTTTCTACAAAATTTGAGTGATGTAAAAAAATCGCCAATAAAATTAATATTTTTTTGAAAAAAAGAAAATATTTTCCAATAGAAATTAATTATTTTTTTCCAAAAGAATGAAAGATTCACCAAGATTTTATATCTTTTCTTGAGGGGGGTTTCTTAAAATTATCATTGCTTCTGCGATGTGTGATATGTGTTTGGGCCTGTGAAAATAAAATGACAAATATTTGAGTTTTATTGTAACAGTGGGGAAATAACCAAATGTGAAAATCCACGGGTAAATGAAGTCTTATACAATAGATGGAAAAAGAAATAAAGGCTTTCCTAAGTAGATGAAAAATCTTTAATTGCTAGGAAATAATTAAAATGTAATGTGCATGGGTAATGTGATTTTCACAGCCTGATTAAAAAAACTAAAGCCTTCATATATAAAACCAAAAACTTTGAGTTGTAGGTAAGGTAAAATGGTGAATGCACAGGATATATGGTTTTCTACAACTGGATAAAGAAGAAAGAAAGGATTTTCATAAACATAATATTTTTTAGCTATGGGTAAAAATGGAGGAAGAAGTGAATTCTTTCATGGTAAGGAATAATTTTTTGTTGCAGGGCAAGTGAATGAAGAGGCGGGAATTTGAGTATAGAAGGGGCTTTTCTTCAGGTGGCAGTAGTTATTAATCAAGGGATTCGAATGATGCCAGTTGTCAGTAGGGATGTACATTTGGGGGCTTTTTGTTTTCCCTTAAATGTATTCTTCTGCTTCATTTTTGGGAGTTGCACATTCTTTGGTTTCACAGGAATACTTTTTTGTAACAGGGTCTAAAATTTAGTGTTGGTTTTAGGTTTTTGGAGTGGTCTAAGTTTTCTAATGGAGAATGTAATCATGGTATTGTAATATTTGCATGAAAATGATAAGATATTATGAGTTGGTTGTCTCCACAATGAACATTGAATGGATTTTAAATATGAAGTAATCAAAGATTGCCAATATTTTTCTTTTTATCTTTCCTTGAATGTTTGTTTAGTGTTATTACTTTCATTCAAAGAATGAATTAAATTATATTAACATAGATAGAGGTTTATGCAACTATGTGCCAGGATTATTAAGAATGACTAGTTGATTTTTTGGTATTAGTGGTGTAAGGAATTATCTTGTAGGCATAGTTATGACAGGGTAAATAGTGTGATGAGTTTTAAGTTACATGGTTTAGGTGACTCCACCTTGGAATATGACACTGGTCTTTTAATGTTGTAGTACCCTGAGCTTGTTTGTGGTAGCTACAAATTTAAATCAATTTTACTTATCCATCTTAGTATGATTGTGTGTGTTGAACTTAATGTATTACATCTCTCATGTTTAAATCATACATTGCCATGAAGGTCAGCCAAGTCTTTAGGGTATTGTGTCTATTAAAAAATTTGAGGAGAATCATCTGTTTACAGTGTATTTGATACTTTGGCACACAAGTACGATCTACAAGAACACTTTTAGGATCACCTTCCTAGATTTTATAGAGCCCAAAGTGTAGGGGAGAAAGGGTTTTAATTCAATCTCTCTTTCAATTTGACCATTAGGCCTAGCAGCCCTTTAGGATTGAAGTTGATTATATATTTGGGGACCAAAAGACTAGAAACTCTTATGAGGAGAACTTTAAATCTCTAGTTGTAGACTGTCCTATCACAAAGTCATATTATTTGTTGATCTGAGCATTTAGTTCAAAAATTGAATGAATTCATACCTAGAGAAGGAAATTGTTGTAGTAAACTTGAAAGTTTCATGATCTATGGTGCTTTACTGGTGAAGGGAACTCATAAGGAAATTCATCTTTGAAGGAGATTCATATTGCTTGAAGTTCAATCCTCTGTGAAGAGAGGTGGCGACTGTGCTAAAGAACTTGGTGAAGATGTGAAGAAAGTTTCAAATCTACAAATATTTCCAATCAGAAAGAAGAATTTGCAATAGCTACAACATACCTAGGTATTATTCATATTTTAGTTTTTAAGAAGTATAAATCTGTATAGGAAGACCATGTTTGAGGTTTTAGAAAACTTTGGTTCCCTTATTTAGTGAAATTGAGCATTGTAAGAAAGAGATAATGGGTTTTGAGTATTAACTAGTTGTAGAGGGAATAAATTTTATTTGCAAATATCTATGGTTGTCCTAGTTCTCCCTCTATAAGTTGTAATGTCATGCATAAAACACAACCATGTTCTCAAAGAGGGGTTGTTCACTATTTGGTCTCATGGGGGAAATTCATTTTGTAATAGGGTCTAGAATGGTAGTGCTGACTTTAGATTTCTCAAGTATTTTTGAATCTTGAAATGGAAAAGTAAATGAAAGCATTGTCATATTTGTATGTAAATGATAAGAGAATTTGAGCTGGTTGTCTCCATAGTGCATATTGCATAGATTTTACATATGAGTAATCTAAGATTGCATATATTTTTCTTCTTGTCTTTCCTTGAATGTCTAATTGGTGTTATTACTGTCATTCAAAGAATGAATTAAACTATATTAACACAAATAGAGGTTTATGCAACTGTGTGCTAGGATTATTAAGTATGACTAGTTAAGTTTCTGGTATCAATGGTGTAATGCATCATCTGGTAGGCATAGATTTGATAGAGTAAATGTTGTGATGTATTTTCAATTACATGGTTTAGGTGACCACCCTAGAACATGGAACTGGTCTCTTAATCTTGCACTTTCCTAAGATTGTTTGTGAGTAGCTATAATTTAAATCAACTTTACTTTTCTATCTTAGTTTAATTATGTGTGGACTTTAATGCATTATATCTCTCATGTTTAAATTGGAAATTACATGAAGGCCAACCAAATCCTTAGGGTATTATGTCCATTAAGCATTTAAAGGATAATTATTTATTTACAGTGTTTTAGATGCTTTGACACACAAGTATCTAGAAGTACATTGTCAGGATCACCCCAGGGTTTCATAGAGCTCAAAGTGAAAGGGAGAAAAGGGTTTTAATTAAATCTCTCATTCATTGACCAAATATCTCCTTGAATCTGACATTAGGCCTAGCAGCCCTTTAGGATTCAAGTGGATTGCATATTTTATAAGCAACATGATAGAGGAGGTGAGTTCACTTTAAATGAGTTTGATGGTTTTTGTGAAAAAAGGAATAAAAAGGCATCTATCTACTGCTAAAAATCCTCAATAGAATGGGGTAGTGGAAAGAAGAATAAGATTGTTCAAGAGATGGTAAGGACCATGTTGAAGGAAGAAAATCTACCTAATGTTCATTGGAAAGAAGCAATTCATACTGCAGTCTATATTGTTAAGGGAGGATTGTTAAGGCTAAACAACATTAAGACCCCTTATGAGTTATGGTATGGAAGACTTGCAACTGCGAGGTATTTTAGATTCTTTGGAAGCAAATATTACATGAGAAGAGATGAAGATGTCTTGGGGAAGTTTGATTCAAGAGTTGATAAAGGTATATTTGTGGGATATTCATCTTAGAGAAAACCATACAGATGCTACAACATACAAAAGATTTAATAATAGTTGAAAGTACAAATGTTAAGGTAGATGAAGACCTACATTAGAATATGTATTAAATTGAGGACTATGGATTTTTCACACCTCCCTATTCAGAAGAAGAATTTGAAGAGAAAGAAGAAACAATAGAAGAGCATAGTAAGACCCCTACCAAGCATGTTCAAAGGAATCATTCAAAAGATCATATTATTGGTGATAAGAATAATGGAGTGCTAACTAGAAGAAGGCCTACAAAGACAAGTGTGTTAGTGTAGGTTTTTTATTTTCCTTATGTTAGGGAATATTTATTTTTCTTATACATTATTTGTTGAATAAGAAAACTGAGAGGTGGGAGGTGAATCAATTGTCATATATTTTAGCCTTTAATTCAATCACTAGAACTAATACTTAAAAATGCTTAAATTATTAATCATCAAATTCCAATGTAGAAACTCAAATCCAACACTTAAACATAATGACACCAGATCTATATAGAAATTCCAGTAAGGGAAAAACCACGATGAGGATTAACTCACACTATAGAGAATATCAAAACCGATTACAAAAAGGCTCACTACCTGAAACAAGGTTCACTACCTGAGATAAGACTCACTACTTGAAACAAGGAATCACTATCCAATAGGGCTACAACCTAGAGGGATCGCTGCCACAAAGATACATAGAATACAAATAAGACTTGTTATAGAGAGACTACAACCCCAATGCAACAAAGGATTCCACCACAGTTACTTGATCAACTTGCATGAATGATAGAGTTCACATTCTACTCATTGCATCTAAAAAATAATGCAAATAAGGGCATCAAATTCAAAAATCAACCAATCAACTCCTTACCAAAGAATTTACACATCAAACACAATGATTTCCTTCACATATTGACACCATTCCTTGTACCACAACAAACAAGGTTTTTCCTTCATAAGTTTCAAAAAAAAATTCATACCCACAATCTAAAATCTATTTTGGATACCCATTTGGAAGTTATAAAATATACTCAAAATTTAGGGGTGGTTGTTTTGAAACAACAAAGCTAAAAATCTGCTGCTACACTTTGAATAAGGCTTGAAATGGAACAACAAATTCATGTTTTTGGGTTCATAACTTTCAGACCAAAACTGATCTCCAAGAAAGAAAACTTGATTAAAATACCTATTTGGCCCTTATTAAACATATCTCAAAATAAAGGTAGGTTGTTTTGTACAGAATCCCTCAAAATTGGACTATTTTCCCTTAAATTAGGCCTACTTGGGTTCCTAACTACTTTCACCAAAATCCTTGTAACTTTCTTAATACTCAATGAAAATCAATTAAATAAAAATTAAATGAAATTATATTCACATAAAAACAACCTAAAATTATTTGTTAAATCATTAATTGACCGTACCATGCCGTACCAATCTTTGAAACAATAATTTAATTGTTAGAAATGTAGAAACAAGGATGGTTTTTATTGATTTCACTTCAAAAATGTCACCACCAACCTTGGTTTCGACCTCCACCTTGCTATTTAAACATTTACAACTATTTTCTAATGGTTCTCAACCAAAATTTCAACTTACAACCATTCAAATTCTCACTTTATGCAACATTGACCCTTCATATTCCACATTGTGTGATTTGACAACATTTGCAACATTGACAACATTTTTCATTTTTTTTTAACAAGACCCCTAATGAGCCAAAACTGACTCAAAAACCTATGAAATGGTCTTATAAGAAATATTACATGAAATGAACTCAAGTAAAATAAAATTTCAACATTTGACCTTGGAAGAACACTGTGGAGTAACACTCGAACCACAATCCAACAAGCAATGAGAGATACTTCTATCTAATCATAATAATATGACAACAGACCCGATGCCATGGAACACTGGAAAACTCATGAACTGGAACAACCTTGGAATCTATGAAGCAACAGTAGATGAAATTGATGACATAATCTAGAAACCATGTATCTCAATGTCGATGCCAAACTAAGACTAAAAATCTTCCATGGGAACAAGTACCATAAAGACTCTGGAACATTAACCATAAAAACATGGCCCTCAAACTAAGAAGGATTCAAACCAATGCAAATCAAGAAAGAAAATCTCCCAATCTAAAGTGTGAACCAATGTGAATCTGATATGTGTCAAGCTAAGAGAAAAAAAATAGCTAAAAGAAACTAAGAAACCAGATAACCCATGTGAGTTATCATCAAAACAAGATGGAGATCAAAGTGCATGCACACTCTAATTAGATTATTATGCAGGAAAACCCCCTAATGGAACTTTATCTCAATTAATTTATTACAATAACCCAACAATTGTAAAAGGAGGGAATGAAAACATGCATAAATAGCAAATAAAAATAGACCTCAGATCTATGTAGAGGACTGAACCAGCTTTCCAACACCGCAAGAATGATGAAAAAAGTATCACTGAGTCAAAAGATATGCCCTCCATAGCAAAAAAAAACTTCATTTGAGTTCAACCAGCAATAAATCCCATCAAACAAAAAAAATTTAAAAACAAACTACACCATCAGAAAATTGGGCTCACCATCTTTCCTGTGATATCTCGTTTCAAAAAATTTGCCTCTGAGATCAAAAGTTATGATAAAATGAAAAAATGGCTTGTAAGAGGGCAATTCAGGTACTTCACAGGCTAAATGGGGGAAAAATTCCAGCCCTTGGGCGCTGGTGGCAGGTCCTCCATGTGATTACAATACAAAAGAAATGCAAAAAATGAGCCCGCCACTAAGGGGTGGTGGGTGGCTGATGTGCAGGAGGTGCCGACAGTGGTGTGGTGGAGGCGTCGCTTCCGATGGCAGAGGAGGAAGGCACTGGTTGGCAGGCAGAAAAGAGGCCGGAGACATGGTTAGACTGGTGGTAGAATGACCACTACAAGGCTTTGAAGCCACCACTGATAGTAGGGGTTCCATGCCCTGAGGGGCCTGTGTAAGGTATGTGACCTGCAGCCTGCAGACGCAGGTACTGCGGGTATCAAAAATATTTTTGCACAACCCCCATTTAAAATCAAACCCCACAAATAAAAAATCCACCAAAAAAATAACATACACCCCACATAAAATATTTAAGGCCCGATTCAAAAAAATTGCAAAAGATATAAAAATTTATATATTTTTTTCTGCAACTATATCATATCGTGTACTTGGTGGGCCGTATGACCTGGTGGGTAAAAAATTTTTGCCTCACAAATAGCCGAAGCCAAATATAGGCGAGTTATATGTCATTTTTCATCTCTCAGATTCCATGGATCTAATGGAGAGGTCCAATCTACTTGAAAATGCACCAGAAGCTTCACAACTCCTAGATCTGGAAAATCATCAAACCCTCATAACTCTGGCATAAAATGTCAGATTTAGGCAAAAAAAAAGTCGATCTTGACTTTTTTGATAGCCCTGGACTTGAAAATGAGCTCAAATTTCCTCCAATGTGTGCTAAAAGTAACCATTAAAGAGCATCCAAATAGAGAGACAATCTCAAGGTATGAAACCCTTGAGGAATCCCAAACTACTCTACAATGATTTTCTCAAAAAATTTGAGAAGGGGTTGCAAATCAAGGCTTTGATACCATGTTAGAAACAAATATCTAAAATGCTAACTAGAAAATCCTTCCATAGAAGAGAAAAATAGAAAAAGCAAGAGCTTTGCAAAAGGATGTGCAAAATATTATTATTCAGGAATTCATAATTACATGAGATGATTTGCTTTATAAAAGCAAAGGTGCATAGCCCTAATCTTATCTTGAGCAATAAGATAGCTCAAGATAAGGATGAGAATAAATAACCTAGGAATTAAAATATTACCCAAGTAAAGTTATGCAAGTGTAATTAAATATTAATTACACTAACAACCCCTATCCCTGTTTGGCCTCAAGAAATTCATAGTTGAGTTGACTTCTGCTCCATCTGTATATCCTAGAATTCATCACAAGCTTGGATGTGTTTGCCACACAAATTATTGATGAAGCTAATCCAAAAGAAGTTGAATTAGATATAGAAGGGGTTATTAACCTCAAAACAAACACTATCCCCAGAGGTATGGTTCAGATTGAACACATTTTTGACTTAGATCAGATCAAGGATCAGGATCAGAAAAAAAAAGAAAGATGTTATAAACAACCAGTGTGACACTCTCAACCTCGAAATGGCCAAGGAAGTCAAAAATGTTTTTATTAGAAAAGTATGTACTATCGAAGAAAAGAAAGGGATCATCGATGCTTTACAGAAGTATCACGAGGTGGTAGCATGGAATTATGAAGACCTGAAGACCTATGATACCTCCATCATCTCACACACCATTCCTCTCAGTCCTGATGTGTGGCTATTCCCCCAATGACAAAGCCTTATCAATGCCTTGCTAGAACTAATCATCTACAAAGAGGTACAATAATTACTTTCAGCTAGAATTATCTTCCTAGTCAGACATTCCATGTGGGTGGCCAACTTGGTCCTAGTAAAAAAAAAGGAATGGAGAAATTAGATTGTGCATGGACTTTTGCAATCTGAACAGAGCCTCAGAAAAAGACAATTATCCGCTGCCATCGCTGGATGAAGTACTATAGATTATTAATGGTTCACAAATAATGTCCTTCCTCGATGGGTACTCTAGGTATGAAGACCTCCATAAGACAATGTTCAACACCAAGTGGGAGACCTTTGCTTACAGAAGAATGCCATTTGGGCTCATCAACACCGGCGCTACTTTTCAATGTGCCCTGGACATCACATTCAAAGACTTGATTGGAAAGTGCATAATCATATACATGGATGATTTAACTGTGTTCTCTAAGAAGTAGAGTGATCACATCTTTGACTTGTGTAAAATATTTGAGATGTGTCAAGAATTTAGGGTTTCTCTGAACCCAAAGAAATGCATCTTTGGAGTGAATGAAGGGAGATTCCTTAAAAACATCATTTCAGAGTAGGGAATATCCATAGAACCTAAATGCATCCAATCCCTACTGAAGATTCCACTGCCAGGTAGCAAGAAAGAACTCAAATATTTCTTTAGAAAGATTAACTTCATGAGGAAGTTCGTTGTAGGTTTTACTGAGACCATCAAGCCACTCAATGCCATGTTAAAACAAGATGCTAAGATCAAGTGGACTCTTGAAGCAAAGCAAGCCTTTGAAGAAATTAAGTAGGCAATTGTTGAGGCACCTATATTAGTTAGCCCAAACTATCTGAAGTCGTTCTACATTTATTCATTTTCTTTAGATCACTCATGTGCTAGCATTTTAACTCAAAAGGACAATGATGGAAATGAGCACCCGATCGCCTTTATGAGTGCTCCCTTGAAAGATGCTAAACTAAGGTACCAAAACATGGAAAAACAAGCATATTCCCTTGTCATAGGAGTGAAAAGGTTTAGGCATTACATCTTACGTAATAAGGTGTTTGCCATAGTCCCTAACCCAGCAGTGAAGACACTGCTCATGCAAAATGACCTGGGAGAACAAAGAGAAAAGTGGGTCACATTTTTGAAATAATATGACATGGAAATCCAACCAATGAAGTTAGTCAGAGGATGAGCACTAACCTGAATGATAGTTGAGGCAACAACTAATTCAGGGCCTGAACTTGTAGTGCAGTAGTACTAGCTCAAGGATGTTTCCCCATGGGAGTGGTACAACGACATAGTCTATTATTTGTTGAACCACAAGTGCCCACCTCACTTGTAGAGGGTCCAAAAGCATGCCCTCAGACTAAAAATTAGTAGCTATATGTTGCAAGGATCCATACTATACAAGAGGAATCATGAAAGTGTCTATTTGAGATGCCTTGGCAAAGAAGAAGCTGATCGAGTCTTGAAGGAATTTCATGACAAATTTGGCACTGGTCATGGATTCGGTAATTCTACCACACATCAGATATTAAGAGTAGGATACTATTGGCCAAAATTCTTCAAGGATGCTCACAACCATGTTAGTACATTCCACATCTACCAAACTGTTGCAACCAAAGAGAAGAATGTTGTTGTCCCATTGCAACCAGTTGTGAAGGTGAGGTCATTTGTGCAATGGGGTCTCAACTTCATTGGTCTGGTAAGCCCACCATCATCTGCAGGACATAGGTACATTCTAACTACTTCTGATTATTGCACTAGATGAACAAAAGCAACCGCATGTAGGCAATGCACAACTGAGGTAGTTACGAATTTTCTTGAAAGTTTTATATTAAATCATTTTGGTTGCCCCTACACTTTAGTGTGTGATAATGGCCCTGCATTCTCCTCACTTAAGTTTTCTGGTTGGACTTTTGATTATGGAATTTCCCTCAAATTCTCATCCAACTACTATCCCTAGGGCAATCGCCTAGCAGAATCCACAAACAAGAACTTGATCGCCATCATCAAAAACTTGACTGACCAAAATCCCAAGGACTGGCTTACCCAACTCTTTTTTTCCCTTTGGGCAGATCGAACATGCCACAAGGCTACCATTGGTTATTGCTTGTTCCATCTTGTTTATGGCCTAGAGCCTATATTTCTAATCCATTTGAAAATACCCACCCTCCAGTTCATCAATGACTTTTGCGAAGAAGGGGATCATAGAGAAGCTCGCTTGGATGAGCTATTACATTTAGAGGAAGTGCATGACCATGCAATAGAAAATTTTTACAAACATCAGGGCATAGTTAAAAGATGGTTCAACCGCCGAGCCAAAATCAAGGCTTTTGGAATTGTAGATTTAGTCCTATGTTGGGACAAGGCCCATGAGAAGAAAGGGGAACATAAAAAATTCAACAAGCTTTAGCTTGGCCCCTTTTAGAACATTGAAATCCTAGGAGACAATGCTTTCCACTTAAAGACTCTAACTGGTGAGGACATCCCGTTGCCTATCAATGGGAAACAACTGAAGCATTACTTCCAAACCCGAGCTCTCTTGAGCTCTTCTTTTGTAAATGCTTGTACATAGGTTGGTTTAGGTTGCTTTTGGTTTGCTTCTGTTTCATTGCTTTGTGTCACTTTTATTTTGCTCATCTCCTAGCTGTTTTGTTTTGATGAGGGTGTTCTTTGTTTTTGTTGTGGTGGCCATGCTCGTTCGATGAACGGTTCATTTTTCTACCCATTCTTAGTGTTCTTTGGCTAAATATTCACTCTCAACCATTGGTCTCTGATCACTGCTATGGAATGACTTCCTCATTTGAACTTTGTCTTAGAACTCAACACTTGATTGAATCCTCCTTTACGTTCATCTTAGATATTGCACAAAATGCATATTAATTATTTCCAAAGTATTGTATAGTAGCTGCTATGATGACTTACTGAGTGAAAAATCTTAAGCCCACTCTAGTGACCACTGTGGTTCCCAAACCCATAGTAGGCTTTAGTGCTTGCACGGTTGAGCAAATGAAGAAAGTATTAAAAGAAGTATCTATATATGTCTAAAAATGGTCATGGTTAATCAAGCTTGTTAATTAATTAAATATAAATTATTTAATTAATCTTCTAAAGTCATCTACATATAAATAAATTTAATTATTTATTTATATTGCTCACTTTTATAATTCTTCTACATTAATTAAATAAATAACTTTATTTAATTATTACCATCTTCCATATTCCTCTTAATTAAATTAAATAAATTTTATAATTTATTTATATTAATTATCATGTTATTCCAAATTTGAATATTTGAATTCAAATAATGGAATATTCCTCCAAACACCCTCTTTATCTCATATTTAAATTAAATATCATAGTTTAATCTAGCATTTATTAGTTTTAGCAATCATTACATTTAGTAATCTCATATTTTAGCTATCATTTTTAGTTTTGTTAATTACATCTTAGCATAAGCATGCATTCATTCTAAATCTCATTATCTAGGAAGACATTTTGTTGAGCTTAGTACACAAAATTTGACAGCAAGCTAGGTTCAGCAAAAACACTAGAGATAGAGGACAATGGGACATTTTCGAAGCATAAATGGAGTTTGTTTTCTCTTCTTTTAGTTTATGATTTTATTTAAAGTTTCATTGGTGTGTTTGATTCAATGTTTAATTTACATATTTGATATGCATATTTTCATTCACACATTTTTGGCACCCATTGTGGGGCCTATGCCCTATTTTTAACATTTACTTGCAAGTTTTTTTGACAAGTTTTTACGTTTTGGAATTCGGATTTCCATAAAAAATTCTTGTTTTAGTGCTTTTGTGACTTTATTTACTGCATACACGATTTCTAATGGTGTTTTCTAGGTTTTTCATCACATCCAGGAACTGTTTCAATAGTTCTAGGGATTGTTTCAGCGCATCCAAGAAATAGAATAGTGCATCCGTTTAGTTCATTTAATTAAAAACATTAAAAAAAAAAATTCCTTCCTATATTAGTGCATATAGGATTTATTTTAGCACATTTGGGGTTTTCCATAGCTCTTTTATAGTCTATTTTGGTGCATTTACTATTTATTTTAGCGCATATGCAGAATATTTTAGTGCTTACAAGTTGTAATTAAACAAAGTTCTGAGTTTGATACCTTCCGTAGATAGAACTTTCTCTGGTTAAAAGGAAGCAGCCCTAGGATAGTCACATCTAGTTAAAATGAACCAATCCTAGGATAGACATGGAATTTAAAATGAAGTAATCTAGGATAGTAACCACACAATGATTTTTGTAGTTAAAATAAATCCCATGCTTGTTGTGAAACAACATCTTCAAATAGATTAAATCATTTTAATTTGGGTTTTAAAAAGAATATTTGTTTGCCTTGTCTATGGAAATAGGTCTATGCTCTCCCCTTAACTAGGTGATCAGAATACTAGACTTTCCTTTTCAATTTTATGCAAATTTATAGCTTTATTACATCCTTTAGAGGGCATGCTCTTGTGGGAAAAAGTACTCACCCAAGAGGAATGACTCAAGTGGGTTCAAGCCAAAGCCAGGCTATTCCACCAAACTATAAAATTTAAAGCAAATCTGGGGAAACCCTCTTTTTCCGGTAGTGTGAAAGATAACCATCCCCAATGCCTTTATTCTAAAGGTTGGGAGGTCTCCTTAGGGAGTTTATTATTGCCACACTGAATGGAAACCCTTACTAAGAATCTAGTGTAGTAGCCAACCGAAGTCAGTTTTCGAACATTGTAATAATCATAGTGCAAGGGGAGGGAAGAATTTTCCCCCAAGAAACTCACCATATAACTGCCAAGGACCATTTTCTCAGGGGATCTGGTATCCACTTTCATCACTTTGAGTACATGCTTGGAAAAGACAAAACACGGGTGCCCCTTTGGGGGTGACATTGCTGTGTGAGTCAACGCAGTTCTAAGATGTGGGTTGTTGGTTATTAGGATGACCTACCTGAGTACTAAGAGTGAGTCTACCTGAATTATCTTTCATGTGCTAAACTTGGGAAAACACTTTTTGAAAAAAAAATTGATCATACACTTGATGTTTTGTATAGGGTTTAAAAAAACAACCGTTTTTAGAATGTTCATTGTGTCTTCCATCGCATTAACTCAGATAAAAGATCATCCAAAATGAACATGCAAAAATTCAGCGAAAAATTGTTCTCAATTGTTCAGAAAAGGGTTTTAGCACATCTAGGGAGTGTCTTAGTGCATATAAGGTATGTTCTAGCGCATTCACTAGTTAGTTCAACGCATTTGGAGTCTTTTTTATTGCATAGGCTAAGTATTTTGCAAACAGTTTTTGGGTCACTGTCAAAAACATTTTCTGAAGCACATCTGAGACATATTGTAGCACATCTACAGTCTATTATAGCACATTTGATTGTTTCTCTAGTGCATATGCTTGTTTCTGCAGCGCATATAAACACAGAGTAGCGCATCTGTCATTTTCGAGAATTTTTGCGTTTGACAGATCTGAGTTTATAACATCCTTGGTCCAATAGCATCTCAACATTTCTCTCATGCTTAGAGAGTGGAATTCAACAAATTTTGTTAGGAAATCAATTGCCAATAGGATCAAGAAACCTAGGAAACATTTAGGTTACAATAAAACTTTGCAACGAAGAAAGTTTTTGTATAAAATTTGGAATGTCTTGCTTCATTACTGTGAGTTTCTTCATAGGTATCAAGATTTTTCTAGGGGATTTACTAATGAGTATGGTGTAGATCCTTTATATTCATGAGCCTATTTTCAGAGAAGAGCTCTATCTCAATGACACAATCACAATCAACCTCTCAACTTTGATTATCTACCACAACCTTCTATTGAATATCCCACACATCCTAGTCAAATTCTTCAGTGAGTGAATTAGGCCATTTGATATACTTATCATTCTTCAAAAACAAAGATAAAATCTTAAAAGTGCATCTCTCAAACAAGTTTTGGATTTTTTATTTGACTTCCCCAACAAGATTCTAATATTCTCCATCATTGGAAGCTAGAATCAAGAGTTAGGAATGTCTTTGATCATATCATAAGATTTTCATCTTATTAGATCAAGACATCATCATTTTTGCACTTATAAACCTGTGATCTAGGTCTAGAAGAACATTTCAAAATTATATTCCTATTTTCACAAGATCTTAATACAATAAGCTGAAAGAGGATATTGAACAAGAAGATCATATTCAAAGCACTCAAGACAAAGGCTAGAGTAGTAGTCCCATTTATAGAGTGATTCAAAATCCTCTTTTTGACGATGACACAGGTGAAAGAGAAGAAAATACATTCCACAAATACAGAGACATGAGATAAACCCATGCAAATAGTGATGATGAATGAGATGAAGAACATCTTAGAGAGGTCAAGCAAGATCCCAAATTTCACAAAGCCTTAGAAAAGATTTTAGAGCATAACAAAGAGAAATATTTATTGTATCTAGCTGACAAAGGAGCTAAGTTTCCTTATGAATTTGATATTGAAAACATAAAAATTAATCGTGAGGAAACACCTTTGTCTGATCTTACTACCTTGACTCAATAAGTTAAAGCACTAAAAGGACAAATTAAAGATCTACAAGTAGGAGCCACAACAAAGACATACGCTCTTGATGACATATGTACTTATCCTTTTGATTGGCGTCTCAACATGATCCCATTTCCAAAACTTTGTGAAATCCCAAGGTTTGATTGTTATAATAGTAAATCAAATCCAATTGATCATATTAGATAATTTTGAAACATGACTTTAGAGTTTGCTCATGAGGACACATACTTGATGCGTTTGTTTCCTGGGAGTCTTGGAGGCCAATCTATGGAATGGTTATCAAAAATCACACCACCTGTCAAGAAATTTGAGGAATTGAATAACAAATTCATATCACAATATTCCTACAACATACAACATCAAATAACCATGATTGATCTTTGCAAAGCTAAATATAAACCTAGGGAACCATGCATTACATTTCTTCAAAGATGGAGAAGATTATTCACTAGATACCCACGTCATGTTCCTGAAAAGGAAAAGATCACCACTTTCATAAAAAAATAGATCAGGAGATGATCTATCATCTTAATCTTCATTGTCCTCCCTCTTTTTAGAAATTGATTGAAAATTCCATCACCATTGAAAGTGCATTGGTCTAAAGAGGAATAATAAAACTTGATAAAGACAATCCTAGCTCTTCAAATCACCACAACAACAAATCTAAGTTCTAGACCCGCAAAAAAAATATGGTGAATGATGGTGTTGTAGATGCAAATCGTGTCTCAACTAAGCCATTTGTTCTTAGTGCTCCTCACAAAAATAACTATAACAACATCAATTCAGTCACAAATCAAGGAAACAACCCTCCTCCTCCAAGGAATAACAGGAATCAAACTTTTACTCTTGATCAAGGGAATGCCAACAATCAAGGTTACCATGGAAACAATAACAACAACAATGCCTTAGGAAATACCTCAAATATGAATCCATAAGGATCTTCATTCTTCTCTAGTAGAATAACTTTTACTCCACTGGGTCAATCTCTAGAATCTACCCTTAAAGAGTTGATGGCAAAGAAAATTATCACCCTACTACCTCAACGAAATTACGAACCTAGTGCAAAGCCTCCATCATGGAATGACGCAAACTATTGTGATGATCATCGATGCAAGGGTCATCGTATGAATAATTGTCAAGCCTTGAAGAATCTAATCCAAGACTTGATAGAAAATGACACCATTAAGGTAGAAGGACACCAACAATCGAATGAAGACCATCGAGCATTTTGTAATCCTTTACCCAATTATCAAAAGGGTGAGTCTTCTGGAAAAAGTGTGAATCATATCAATGATGATCATATAATCAATCATATCTACACTGATGACGAGCAAGTCAATGCTATAAAAGTCACGGAAAAGATGGAATATAGGGAGGTCAACACAACAACAAGGGCACAAGCTAAAGTTGTCTTAAAGGGTGATTCTTCAAAATTCACTGTGCCACTACCTCAACATCAGTATGAATTAGTCAATCAACTTTGAAAAACTCCTACTTAGATTTCCATCTTAGAACTCCTGAAGATTTCCCAAGCACACAAGGAAATTCTAGAAAATGCCCTAGTTGAAACAACTATATCCACTGATCTGGATGTGGATCGATTTCAAGCCATGGTGGGACACTTGTCCTCACCCACATTCCTCTCATTCTCCAAAAAAGATGACATTTCCATAACTCATCCCAATAATTCATCATTATACTTAGAAGTCATAGTCCACAAGTTTCGTGTCAGATAGGTTCTAATAGATGGAGGTGCTAGTTTGAACATATGTACCATGAAGCTAGTTAAGGCTTTAGGATTTTCTGAGGACTCCATTGATCCCATAAGAAATATTACTATTAAAGCATATGATGATGAGGCAAGAGTGTCCAAGGGTTTAATCATGCTACCGATCAGAGTGGGGCTTGTTATCAAGAATACTTTCTGTCAAGTATTAGACCATGATCTTGCATACAACATCCTGCTAGGTTGTCCTTGGATCTACGAAATGCAAGTTGTCCCATCCACATATCATCAATGTCTTAAGTTTCCTTATGATGGACAGTAGATCACAATACTAGTTGATAATTCACACAGTCAAACTTGTGCCAACATCAAAGCTAGTCAAGATACTTTGGTTCCCAACAATCAAGAAGCTCCTACTAGTACTTCTCCTACATTTGATACACAAATCAGTCAATTAACCAAGAGCTTTGAAAAGAAACTATGGTTCAAGGATAATGGAGTTGGGGAGTACTCTCTCTATCTTTCTAATCTACCTACATTTCCTCGGTCACATGGGGAACCTTCTATCATGTAACATCAAATATCTGTAGCATCAACATCAACGTAGCCACCAACAGATCCATGTACAAAGTTTAATGGATGATTTGTCAAGGAAAAATTCCACATGGAGGATGCTGAGGATAGAGAAATTCTAAGTTGGCTCTATAAAGATGAAGATGATGCAATTCTTAATGTCAAGTTACCAACTGATAAGTATGGTAAAGGATATTCGATCATGCAAAAGATGGGCTATGATGGTAATGTTCATATCAGAAAGAGAAAAGGAGTAGTTGAGCCTATCCAGCCTCCAGGACTTGTTACACAAGATAAAAGAGGATTGGGATATGATACTAACTCAAAAGAAATAACATCCAAGCAATCACATGATATTGTCCTTACATTGCAAGAAGGTTCTGATACAAGAGAAACATGTCTGACAACAATTCAGAATTTCATGGATAACAACTCTGACATAGATTCTAGTGAATATGAATGGGATACCATTTACAATGATGAATTTTGGAGAGATTAAAAAGTTGATATGATACACAAGTATACCCCAACTCTAATTGAAGGTGAAGGTTCAGGGACCCAACTGCAAGAATCTGAACTACAAGGAAACTATGATTCTAGTGATACTGAGTCCAATTTAAATGAACAAGACTATCGCGAGAATAGTACCACCATTGATCTACCTCATACCTCAGATTCTAACAACTCCATTATGACCATAACCATGGCTTATTTCACACAACCCAATGACCCATTACCTTTGATCCATCCCAATCTCATTGATTGGGATTCATCTGAACGTATTGATATACCCATGTTTCCAAGTGATGAATCTATTGTGAACTTCCTTTTTGTAGATAACACAAATGATTGTTCCACTAGCAATTTTTGGGCATAGAGTCTTTAATCAGGAGAGTGTCAAGTCTCCTAGCTGCAAAAGTAAAAATCAAAAAGAAAGATCTAATGGTGAAGAACATAATCTAGCAGTGTTAGATAAAAAAAAAGATAAAATAAAGAGTGTATTAGATGGTGAAAACCTTTTTAAGGCACCAAATGATGGGAAGCTTGACACTATCCTAGAGCACTACCATGAGCAATCACCTATCTTGATTGAGCCTACAAAGGAGGTAAATCTTGAAAATTTAGAAAAACCAAGGATCTTATAGTTAGCTGCATCAGTGACAGAGAAAGAAGTACCAGAGTTCATGGAATTTCTAAAAGAAAATCAAGTCAACTTTGCTTGGTCTTATGCAGACATGCCAAGTCTTGATCCTGATCTTATCATGTAGCACTTGTCTATCAAACTAGGGGTTAAGCCTGTGAAACAAAAAACTTAGAAAGATGCATCCCCATGTTGCATTATTGGTTAAGGAAGAACTGAGAAAACTCCTTGATGTGGGCTTCATAAAATCAATCGACTATGCAAAATGGATCTCCAAAATTGTTCATGTATCCAAGCCAAATAAAAGTGTTAGAGTGTGCACAGATTTTAGAGATATTAATAAAGAATTTCCTAAGGATGACTTCCCACTTCCAAACATTGACACTATAGTTGATTTGACAGTTGGCCATGCCATGTATTCACTAATGGATGGTTTTTCTAGTTACAACCAAATCAAGATTGCACCTGAAGACCAGGAGAAAACAACTTTCACATGTGCATGGTGAACTTACTGTTGGAACGTCATGCTTTTCAGTCTAAAGAATGCTAGAGCTACATACCAAAGAGCCATAACTACAATATTTCATGACATGATGCACACATTCACAGAAGATTATGTAGATGACATATTGGCAAAGTCATACACAAGAGAAGGACATTTGGAAATATTTTCCAAAATATTTGCAAGATTGGAGAAGTTCAAAGTTTGCCTCAATCCCAAGAAATGTGTTTTTGGGGTCACATCTGGAAAACTCTTAGGATACATAGTATCAGCAAAAGGAATTGAAGTAGATCCTACCAAGGTACAAGCAATTATGGAAATTCCTCCACCAAGGAATATCAGTCAGTTGAGATCATTACAGGGATGACTTCAATCTATCCGCAGATTTATTGCACAACTCACTGATAAGAGTTTACCTTTCACACATCTACTACATAAGAATGTTCCTTTTAGATGGGATGATAAGTGTGAGATGGCCTTTCAACAAATCAAGCAGTACCTGATGAACCCACCACTTCTAGTACTGCCAAATTCAGACAAACCTCTAATCTTATATATTGCTACAACAGAGACATCTTTGGGGAAATTATTAGCACAAGAGGACTCTATAGGAAAGGAACATGCAATTTATTACATTAGTTGAATGTTAACATGGCATGAGCTCAACTACATTTTCATTGAGAAGGCTTGTCGAGCAATAGTCTTTTCCTCAGAAATTTTGGCACTACATGTTAACTCATACAATCAATCTTGTAGCTAAGATTGATCCACTCAAGTATCTATTAAGCAAAGCCACATTGATAGGAAGGCTAGAAAAATGGGTCATGATCCTATGTGAGTTTGACATCCATTATGTTGATCACAAAGCAATCAAAGGATAAGTTATTGTTGATCAACTAACTGAAGCACCACTACAAGTGGAGCCTCCCATGCACATTGAATTTCTAGATGTTGATGTCTTCACAACAGAATCAAAACAACCATGGTCTTTATATTTTGATGGTTCTTTCACTCAACATGGATCGAGGGTGGGCATACTCTTTGTCACCCCTCAAGGAAATACCATTCCTCGGTCATATAGGCTAATGTTTCCATGCACTAACAACATAGCCAAATATGAAGCCTTAATCACTGGACTGAAGATCGAATTGGAATGGAGGATAAAAAAACTACAGGTTTATGGTTACTCAAAGTTAGTCATTAATCAAATCAATGATGATTATTAGACCAAAGATGACAAACTATTGCCATACAAGAAAATGGTTGATGACTTCAATAAATACTTCTTGGACATAAAGTTTATACAAATTCCAAGACTTGATAATAAAGCAGCTGATGCCATGGCCATGATCTCATCATTGCTACAACTCTTAGAAAATTAGGCTCGCTATGAATTTTTGGTGGAACAATCATTTGCACCTACTTATGACACCCCTAAAAGCCAAATCATTTGCCACTTAGTGTGATATGATTCACCTTGGTATGGCAAGATTTATGCCTACCTAAAAGAAGAAATATTACCACCTGATTTATCCTATAACCAAAAGCACAATTTTATTCACCAATCCTCTCGCTACACTCTTATCACTGACACCCTTTATCACGATGGTCTTGATGGACTTTGCATCAATGTCTTGAACATGATGAATCTGACAAATATTAACAAGAAATTCATGGTGGCATTTGTGGTACTCATTTGAGTGGACTAACCTTATCCAAGAAATTTATTAGAATGGGTTACTATTGGTTGACTATGGAAAGGGAATCATTCAATTTTGTGAAGAAGTGCTCAAAATATCAAATTCATGGGGTTCTCATTCATACTCCTACACAAGAACTACAACCATTCATGCCAACTTGGCCATTTTCTCAATGGGGGTTGGATCTAGATGGAAAGATTCATCCTTCATTATCGAATGGACACAAGTTCATCATCACAGTGATAGAGTATTTTTCCAAGTGGATTGAGGTAGTATCTCTCACTAAGGTCACTGGCAAATAGATCTCATTGTTTATACTCAACTATCTCATTTGTCGGTATGGCATTCCCAACTCCATCATCATAGATAATGGACAACCATTCAAGAATGAGTGATTTCATATTTAGCATAGATATTCAACACCTTACCATACACAAGGGAATGGCCAAGCAGAGGCTTCAAATAAAACAATATTGAAAATTTTGAAGACTATGACTAATGCATGGAAAGATTGGCACATTCAACTCAATCACGCATTATGGGCCTATAGAACTAGCATCAGAATGCTGACAGGAGCAATGCCATTTTCTCTTTTATATGGAGAAAGATCCATCCTACCTTTAGAGTTTGAGATTCCATCACTCAGAGTATCTCTGAAAGGTCTAATCACAGATGATGAATACAGAGTTTCTCTACTGCAAGAATTGGAACTTCTTGATGAAAAGAGACAATGAACAGCTGATCGTTTGAAAGCATATCAACAAATGATGTCTCATAGCTATAATCATGGAGTGAAGTTGTGCACCTTTCAGGTTGGTTATCTTGTTCTAAAAGAGAACACACACAATTAGAAAGATAGAGAAAAGAAAGGAAAGTTTTAACCGAATTGGCTAGGTTCGTCTGTGGTCATAACAATATACAGTTTAGGAGCATACAAGTTGTCAATGCTAGAAGGGGACCTATTTGACAAACCCATTAACAGCATGCACCTGAAAAAGTATTATATTTGAAGCAATCATCATCATCCAAAAAAAGTCCTACAAAAACATCAAAAAAAGTCCTAAAAAAAATACAAAAACATCAGAAAAAGTCTTAAAAAAATACAAAAACATCAAAAAAAGTCTTGAAAAAAATACAAAAAATTTAGAAAAAGTCCTAAAAAAATACAAAAACATTAGAAAGAGTATTGAAGAAATCACAACAATGGCAGAAAATGTCCTGAAAAAATGGTTACCCTTGTGAAAATCTGGTAGACAGGCATCTCAGTAGTGACAAAAAGTTTTAAAAAATTGTCATAGGGTGAAAACTTGGCAATAGGTAGTCTATTGACAATAAAAATACAAAAAAAAAAAAAGAAATAAAAAAAATGCAATAAAAATAGTGAAAATCTGGCAAGCAAATGCTATTTGTAGCTCTCCATCTATTAGTTCATGTTCTGCACTTAGCTTTTCAGCCTTCATTTTCGCAAATCTTTTTATCATCTTAGGGTCATACCAACATCATGTTGCCATCATTTTCCTAGAGCGATAACGTCTTACCATGGCTTGATTATTGTATATATTCATTTCAGCAAGTTATGTTAATACTGGGGGAAAACACTGACATACTAGGGGCAACCAAATTTCAAGTTTTATAGAAATAGTTGGAAAATGACATCAAATCCAATCATGTGAACAAACAATCAAATCACATGAACAACTATCCAATCATTGATCCATAGCACAATAGTTTTTAGCAAGTAACATAGCATGAGTCATATTTGGAGCAACGGTTGTTTTTATTTTCGATATCATCTCTCTGGACCACACTCGATGATGTACTGAACTAGAGTGGCAAGGAAAGAGGATGATTTTTCTTTATCTATTGTCTTGAGGTTAACTATTAGTCTGGTGCAAATATGTATCGAGACATGATTTCTACAGTGTATCATTGATGATAGTTCCACATTTGCATCAGAAAATGGTTAATCTTTGTCTGTTTATGCAAGAAATACTTAGGTCATCTCGGTTCAATTATAACTCGATGCTTGTGTTTACTTGCTATATCAAAAATCATGAAATTTGTACTCAGGTCATCATTGGTGCTAATTTACCCTTTGATGCTTGTACATAAATCCAACATTATAAAATGCTCTATGATGATTCAAGAAAGCTAACAAAAGGCTCAATAAAGGTTGGTCTGTTTAGTTGCATGTCATTTAGATCATTGTACATATTTGCATACTAGATTTGCATTAGAGTTTTGAATGGATATCAATGACTCTCATATCTATTTTGACTAGCTGTGGAAGAAATTTGTACATTTGTTTCATTATCATTTCTCATCATTTCATTATCATTATCAGTTATCATTTATTGGCACATCATCTCGATACTTTATCATTCAATTATCCATCATTATGCATTCCCATTTCATTTATCATTTTTTCATATCATATAATTTCATTGCATGCCATTGATCATTCTCATTTTATGTCATCTTCATATCATTCATCCTTTATCATTTCATATCCTCCATTAGGTATTTCATATCATTTCCACTTTCATATTATCTATCGTCTTCATATCATTAACATCTTGTCACTTTCTTATCATTTCACTTTACACATTTGCATCCCATTTATCATCTTCATTACCATTTCCTATTTTTATCTTTGTTTTAACATTTCATTTCTTTCATTATCATTCATTTCATTAACATTTCATTCCTTTCATTATCATTCATTTCATTAACATTTCATTCCTTTCATTATCACTACTTTCATTATCGTTCATTTCATTAACAGTTCATTCCTTTCATTGTCACTAATTTCATTATCATTCATTTCATTAACATTTCATTCCTTTCATTATCACTAATTTCATTACCATTCCTTTCATTAACACTAATTTCATTATCATTCATTTTATTATCATTTCATCATTTCATTATCATATTTTATCATATCATTTCATCATTTCATTATCATATTTTATCATACCATTTCATAATTTCATTATTATATTTTCTCATATCATTTTATCACTTCATTATCATATATTACCATCTATCATTTTATCATTTCATTATCATATTTTACCATTTATCATTTTATCACTTCATTATCATATTTTACCATCTATCATTTTATCATTTCATTATCCTATGTTACCATTTATCATTTTATCACTTCATTATCATATTTTACCATTTATCATTTCATCATTTAATTATCATATTTTCTCATATCATTTCATCAATTCATTATCATATCATCATTTAATTTCATATCATTATTCATATTATTTATTATTCGTCATTTATCATTTTTGTATTATATCATTTTCTCGCATAACATTTGATCTATTTTACATATCATTTTATAATCTATTTAATAAATACAATCTCCATCACATTCTCATTAATAAATTGCATTTGAAACATCCAAAAAAAACATTCCATACATACATTACATTTTTACATCATTTGTAAAGCATAACATCAGCTCATTGCATATTTTCATAATCAACACCATAAAATCATCCACCTGCATGCACTCATTAGTACACATCATAAATCATCCTACATATCATGTTATTCATCAAATCATTAGAATGCATATCAAAATACATAACATATAGAAAAAAATACATATCCATGTCACATCATCACATCAAAAACACATCATCATCAAAACTCATCGCCACTGCATACCATCACTCATAAAAAAAATACAAATGTCCAATGTCTAATGTAACTGAAAATTCTAGAGAGATCCATGAGATATGATCAAAAATAAAGTACATGCTCCAAAATATTGATACACATCAATAACCTTGCATCAATCAAAGTCATATATCAAGGCTGGTTGGTCTAGGCCCCTGATGGAGCTGGTCTAGCAGATGGTGGTCTGCCACTACCCCTTGCATTAGGATCCCGCCAAGGTCCTATGACCCCTCTACTCTATGTCGTAGTTCGTAAATTGCTCCTAGTCTAGCTATGGGACTGCAGGTAAGTCTCTCTATGCTTGGGAAGACACAAATCCTCATATCTGACCTGGTAGTACTCTACCTCCCTAGAAATCTCAAACCCCTCTACAATGGCCTCTTGCAATGATGCACTCTCAACAGTAACCATGAGTCTTTGAGCCACACCCTCTGCCTCTGCTACCCTTTGTCTAAGGGAATCCCTCTCTGCTATCAATTAGGCTACATGTGGGTTTGGGGAAGGAGGAGATGCTTACATCTGCATCTATGCCTGTGCCTGCGTAAGCTGTGCCTATAACTACACTACCATACTCTATGCCTGAGCCAACTGGCTCTGCAACTACGGTTGCTGACCCTAAAGTGTTTGCACCTGGGCCTGAAGAGTAGCTATCTATTCCTAATGAGATGTTGAAGCAACCTTGATCACTATTCGACATCCAATCCCAGTCCTTAGTTTTCACATGATCTGAACACTGCCTAATAAATCTGGCCTTAGTTTCACAGGCACCCGCTCCTCCTCTCCACCATCATCCCCATCATCACCATCTGAGCTTTCCTCCTCCTCTCCACTATTTGATTTCTCACCACCTACTACATCCTCCTATCTCCTACCCCCTGGCAGTGCCACTATAATGGGCACTAGCTCATCTAGACATTTCAACTACAGAAATGGATGTGTATGGTAATAAACAAATTGCTCATCAGACATACCAACATCAACAATATCTGGCCTGTCATCACATTCCTCAGGCACTAAAGTAGTATAATATGTATATTCTATCTGATATGAAATGAAAGGCCCCATCCTAACTCATCCTTGCTTCATGCATAATGTGCAGCACCCTGAGGCATCCCCTGTGTAAATCCAAACTATTGCTACACTCGCAATGCCAAGAATCTCTCTATGATGAATGGGGTCCTCCCTATCAAAAAGTGGGGTATACATACAAACAACTCTCTAAATGATCTGTATCCCATGGCTCACAATCTGTGTATGGCTGCCATATCACTGCATCCATATCATCAAGATACCATCTCCAGTAATCCAACTTTCCCAGCTTGGGCTGGACAAGTGCCATAGAATATGCATACACATATGGCCTACCTGGTGGCCTCACTCTAGGACAAGATGGTCTCATCACAACAATATGCTCCCATGCCTAGATCTGGAGCAGTGTAACACCACATGACAAACTAGATGAACCTCTATAAACCACCTGATGTAAGTCATGATATAGATGAGACAACATATAGCCACCCTAGGCATCTCTTTGTGGTTGTACCATCATCCGCTTGATGATCCTCCCCCATCCCACTGATAGTCCCTTTGACCGGTGATATAGACAATGGATACCTCCAATAAATGCACCCAAAACTACAGGTAAGGTTGGATATCTCCTAAAGGCTACCCATGGCACCCAATACCCTACTATATGCACATCACCATACACTCTCCTTAGTGCATCTACACCACCTAGCTCCTTGTGATCATAGCACACAAGGGCGCCTACCACTGGAATACCCAGAATCCTGTATAGATCCTCAAGGGTTACAGTCACCTCACCCATTGGCAAATGAAAGGTGTTATGTTCTGAATGCCACCTCTCTGCTAACATGGTCAACAGTCCCCTATTGACCCAAATCAGAGGTATGGACAACAAAGGTTCCAATCCACATACCACTATTAGCTCTATATCCGTAGGTGTAAGCTCTGGTATCCGATCCCACCCCGCTGAGTGACGCTCCCTAATCTGGAGGTTTTTGAAAACCTCCTATTTTTGGGTATCACAAGGACAATCAATCAGAATCATATCATTGACTCAATCTACATCAAGTAAATCAATCCAACTCATGTCTATCTATCACTGACCCATACCAATCAGACCCATATTAGTGATCCATACCAGTCAGATCCATATCAAGTGACCCATATTAAGTGTTCTATCTAGGTGACTCATATCATGCAATCAGTGCACAATCTGCTCTATCATCAATTACTATTTGTTTTCTTTTTTTTCAGGAAAGCAAATTTATCAACAATCAAATCATCATATTATTTGTATTTTAGTCATGAATGCAAATATATTCGATGGTGCAATGGTTCCTATGCATTTTGGTAGAGAGGTCAATGGTTCCAACCCCACTGACCACGGTTTCACCCTCCACACCGACTTCTAACACAACAAAATAAAATTGTTGTCACTACATGTATGAAGGCTTGCAGTGGTCTAATGGTATGGAGGTTGGCTCGCTCCGAGTAGGTTATGGGTTGGACACCAACTAATAAAGTTTTGTTAAATAAAACAACCAATCTCACCAACTGGCCGAAGAGGTACACTAACATAGGGCCATGTAGAACCTCTTAATTGGGCCACATGGCATCCTCTAATTCATTGATGGAGCCACATCATATGCCCAACTGTCTGCCACATCGTCACTGACTCAGATGCCACCTGTGATGCCACAGTGTACGGATGGACACGTGTCAACCTTTGATTGGTTTATACAATCCGAGTCAACTACCACATGTCATACTTAGATTCATCCACTTGGATTCCCTATGGTATGGACTAACTGATGATGTCACCTGTTGTACCATCAATTCAACCAAACTTTGACTGTCCATATCTCGAGTGTACGATGTCAAATTTTGATGAAATGAACGTTGTCAGAATTATCTCGACAAGCCCTTTGATTTGATGCCACTTCCATTGATTTCTGAGACAATCATTTTTCCACCTTTCTGGATGCCCCCTAGTGCCAGTTTGACCAAACATTTGACTGGCTGTAACTTGTGCAAACGAACTCCTTTTCACTCCATTCAAGTTGCATTGGAATCAGGACATCAAGCTCTTTCTGATGGTGTTGGAATCTAGAGTATTGGAGACATTTCAATTTTTGGTGAAAATATCCCCCGGATAAATGTTCTCATCACACATGATATATGAAAATAGTTCTAAAATTTAAATTACTAGATTGCACACAAAGCATCATTACTTAACATTGGTGGTCATGTTACAAAATCAATTTAGTCATTATTGAAGGTACAAATAAGAGAAGAAAATGAGAGAGATGATAAGCTTGTAAATATATTTTCTAATGAGTATTGATTATATTATTTTACAAGTAAAATTGGTAATATGTAACCATAATTGAGCACTTTAATTTATTTAGAAGAATTATTTTACTTGGAAGCTAGTAATTAGAATAATAGACATGATAAGAAATTTGATTGATAAGTATATGATAGATTATGTGATTGACTCTAGTATTTATCCATGATGTTACAAATTATTTTAAGTTATTTATAAAATTAACCTAGCTATTGTTTGAAATTTTTTGTCTTTATGCATTAGATGATTACCAATGAAGATGTCCCTTATAAGGTTCAATGTAATGATGGAAAATAAAGATGAAAAGTATTGAGGACCTATATTTTATTTTAATGGCATAATAAGATAACCCTCTACTAGCAAATGAAAAACCGTATGTGCTTCATTGTGTAATTATTGAAATTGACACCCTATGGTTTGATAGAAATTAGGATATATGGATTGATCTAAATGGAGTTATATCAAATAATTCTAGATCTATTATAAGTGACATAAAGCCTCAATGTCTCATTTGTATTAAAATATGGGGATGATGGAGCTTTTAAGAAATAGTTCCACAAAATTAGAGGGGTCCAACCATGTTTTCAATTAATTTAAAACTATTATTTTAGGATTTTTTTAATTTTTAAATTTATATAAATTTCTTACATTATTTTGAATTAAAATGATAATAGTGCTCCATAAATTACACAAAATTGAGTGTTATTAAAATTTTGGTTAAAAAATAAGAAGGTTAACCTTTAAAACCATTGAGGAAGGTATTGGGCTACTACAAGTGGTTTATCCATGAAGGGCTTGAAGTCTCATAAAGAAAGTAAATACAAGAGGAAGGAGCATATAGATGATTTCCTCAGAAGTATATAAATGTTTCTACTTGATTATTTATTTCATCCTAGAAGGAAACTATAAATGTTGTTTATCCTATAACTTTTATCTTATAAATAATCTTAGATGCATGTGACTTGTTAGCTTCCCTTTTCATTTACTAATGTAATTTAAGAAATTTATTATTAGAGTTGCACATGGTAAAAAAATGAGCTCCCCTCCACTAAGGGCTTTTTTTTTATTATACCAATTTGAGAATTTTATTATTTCAATTATTAATCCTAATCAAAATGTGGTGAAGGGGAAATAATACCCATCCAATAAGTGTTCCCCAATCCCTTCAAAAGGAAAACTTGTGTATTATCCAACTTGGCTATCATTGTTAGGATTCTAACTTCTAGTTCTACTATTTCTAGAATAGTACTAGAGACTATATTGATGGCTCCCTTCTCTCTCCTATGGATGAGGATCCCTCTAAGATTGGTTGTTCCACCTCTTCAAAGGAGATTAGTAACAAGGTTTATGAGTGTGGTAAATAGGGGAAGACGTTGGGTATATAGTGTACTTTAGACATGGTTGCTGAATGTAAAATTATTTAGACCATGAGAGGGTTGAAAAATTTAAAAATAATTGGAAGAAAACTATAATCTATAACATAGCATCCTTAGATGGTTCAAATTTTAAATGAAACAATGAAAGAAAGAATAAGAAAACAAAGATTAGTGTAAAATTATTTGAAAATAATTGGGTATAAAAATATCTTTAAATTTAATAGTTTTAACATGAATTAACTTCAAAATAGGATTATGTAAGTGAAAAAAAAGTTCTATTGCCTTCATTGAACCTAAATTTATCTAGTTAAGATATGTCTAAAATTAAGAATTCACACTAGAATATCAATATTCCATAAGAATCTCATAAAGAGGATGAATTCAATGGAAGATAATATAAAATCCTCCATATGAGGTTGAATTTTATCATTACATTATGAGTGAATCATCTCAATTATATAGCCAAGAACATAAAAAAATTATAGATTGGAAAGAAAAATAATCACACATTTATCATATTTTTATATGTATAAAGTTTAGATACCATCAAACTATTTAAACTTATAGATTGCATAAAGCTATAAATTTAATCATTAAAACTAATTTATTAAGAATCAAATCTAATAAATTTTGATTTCATATTGCATACTTGTTATAAATATATCACTAATCCAACCATACATTTAATATATGTTAAAAAATATATAATAACAATTTATACAACTTCTAATTATGATAGTAAATGTAATCAAACATGACCCAAATGTAGGATAAAGACAAGAATCTTAATCTATACCATTATTTGTTTGAGTGTTTAAAATTAGTTAAAAAAATTCTTTGAGGGATTTATACAAATATGACATATTAGAAAGATAATTTCATGTCATTTTGGTGAAGGTAATAACTTAACTTTTAATTTATCATTTATGGGAATGACATCTTCGAGAAGTTTATAGGTCATAGATGGACCACTTTTTGAATTAAATTTAGTTATGAATTTGTATTTTTTGGATGTGCATTTAGATTTAAATTTACATGCCAAAGTCACAATGTCCTACTCTTGATTAAATTCCTACAAGAAATTAAGGAACTTTGGATACCCACCTCCCAATGGTCTTGGAATGGATGCATTTAGATGGAGAAGGATTCCAAAAGGCTCATGGTACTTGTGGACCCATCAAAGGCATGATATATAACACATGAAATTTAGTTATGAAATTTGGTCTTTAGTTGTTTGCTTCTAGTATGAATGTGATCTATAAGGTGAAATTATTAGTTGAGACTCTCAATCTTCCATTGTTGGTTTCTAGTGTGATTATACAATATGAGCCAAGTATTAATTTCTAAAGTTAATTATTGAAAGAAGGTAGATAAATTATTCTCATCTTAATTCTCACATAGAGTTGTCTTAGTCAATTTCTCATATGATTTCCATATATTTGTAAATTTTTCTTAATATAAAAAACATATTTTATTTCATTAATTAACCTATCTATTCTATGTTACAAAGGATGCTTTTATTTTAAATTAAAAGTATATAATTCAAAATTAATTAGTAATTCAAGATAGAGTGCACACAATTTATTTAGTTAAAATAAAATAATATTCTTATTTCCATGAGAGTTATGTAGAATGGTAGCTTGATGTCTCAAAAATATTTCTTTGATACATACTAAATTTTTATCATTACATTATGAGTGAATCATCTCAATTATATAGCCAAGCACATCAAAAAGTTATAGATTGGAAATAAAAATAATCACACATTTATCATATTTTTATATGTAAAAAGTTTCTACCATCAAACTATTTATACTTATAGATTAAATTATTTTTGAATTTAGTTATTTGGGTCCAACATGTCATGCTATAGGATTTTCTTGTGTTTTCACTATTTTCATGTGTCTAGCTATGTATTTTATAGGTGTAGGAAATTTAGAGGAAGGAAAGGTTGAACAAAATGCTTAAGGATGAGATGACGCCCTTTTTACCTTAGGATTTGGTTGAGGCTCCCTTTGGGCATAATTGAGGGGTGGTTGGTCCTCTTCTAGACATGACTAATTTAGGTCTTGTCAAGAGAAATTAAGAGGAGATTGATAGAGACAAGAATCATGTTAGAGATGGATTAGTTGGAGTTCATTGCCTCTACCATTCTCTTGAATCACAACATTCACCTCTTGGTATTACTTCTAATAGTTTAAAAATATGAAGAAGGTTCAAGTTTAGAAGATTATAGGAACCCTTTATATTCCCTTTGGTCTCAAGCTTGGAAACTAAAGATGGAAACTCCATTAGAAAGGAACTAGGTTCATTAATGGAAAAGGATAAGGTTGAAAATAAGATATAGTTCCTTGAAGAATTTTGGATTCAAGTTGTGAAATGATAGATATACTAATGTTTTTGGGAAAACAACCCTCTTTATTAGATACATTGCCACTATTGGTGGAGTATTTCTAATTGGATGTTATTTTAATAATTTACAACTATATTTTTCTTGTTCTTGCTCCATGTAAATATGATTGATCCTTTATTGTCTCTTTATTGGTCTGTGTAAAAGGGTGGGGCCCTTTCAAAATTTCTATTTCTAATTCATAAATCCAACCAAAAGTATTCACCCTTAATTAAAATATAAATTTAAACTTTAAAATAGTATTTTTTATATTATATAATAGCCTCATGTATTTAATATAAATCCTATTATTCTTTATGTTTAATTTCAAAATTTTAATACTCTTGTATAGGTTACAAGTGCATTCTTTACATTTTTTCTCTTTCTTTTGTACTATTTTGTATGGGTGTCTTATATGCATTGCCTCAAAACATATAATTTTTATTTCAATTTAGCTTTCTTGTAAAATTTAAACTTAAGCTTGTACTTAAAAAAAATCATGTTTTCCTTGCTAAGAAAAATTGCAAACATTATGGAAATTTTATTACAAGAATAAAATATTTAAACTTTACAAGTTCAAGTCCATACATCAAAATTTTAGAATTTTACAATGTAATAAGCATCAATGGTTAGTAATATCTTAATTTCATTCTATTTTACCAAACATGGTGATGAAAACAACTCTATTACACAAAGTTACTTTCTTGAACTAAATAGGGAGAGTTTATTGAAGCAAATAGGTTTGTTGAAAAGGATTTAGAAACTTTCTTGAGCAAATGAAATTGAGAGTTTTAAAGTCAAATTCCACAACCTTCTCTCTACCTATGCCAAAATGGGAGCTTTGGAATAGGGTATGGATATCAATCAAGTCATCAAGGAAGGGGAATTTTACTAGATACATTGTAGTTGCAAGTGCCCTGGTAGACATGTATGCAAAATGTGGAAGCTTGGATAAGGCATGTGCACTGTTTGACATAATGCCTCAAATAAATATGCTAAAACACAAGTCTTTAGAAACATTCAAGCAAATGCAATTGGAAAACCTGGTGGAAATGTATGAAAAACGTGGAAGCATAGACAAGGCACGCTAATTGTTTGACAGTATACCTGGAAGAAATGTCATCTAATGGAATGCAAAGATTGTAGGATATGCACAAAATGGGTTTGTTGATAAGATTTTAGAAGCTTTCAAGCAAATGGAACTAGCACCTGCAAAGCCAAATTCAATGTTCTCTATGCCCATGCCAAAATTGGAGCTTTGGAACATGGTATGAAGATTTGAATCAAACCATAATGGAAGAGGATTATAGAAATTAAATTTGTTGAAAAGGCTTTAGAAACTTTCAAGCAAATGTAATGGGTAGTTGTAAAGCCAAATTCCAAAACCTTCACCCTCTATGTGCCAAAATGGGAGCTTTGAAATAGGGTATATTGAAAATCAAATATCAAATATATTTGGTCTCATGGAATGCCTTCATTTTAAAAAAAACACACATGTTAATTTGGTCTCATGGAATGCTATGATAAAATGAATTTTTCTATCACATTTCATTCATTTAGGGTTTAAATTTTTTGAAACAAAAGCAATTTGAAATCAAAAAATTGTAGCTTGTTCAGGGAACCAACTTGCTACTAGATAGAGGTCTGAGGTTGATGACCTGTGGAGAGGTGGTGCGTGTGTTTTCTGGGCCTGGGAGTTCACCATTCACCATTCACTATTTGGTTCGTCTGAGCTCTTCACGTTCGCCACATATAGATTTGAAAGATCAGTGATGGAAAAAAATCTTTTTAAAAAATCCCTAATTTAAGGGGTTTGGTTGAACCCCCATTCAAATGAACCCCTTAAAATATTATTATTTTATTTATGCGTTCGAGGATTCGGTCAAACATGGGATTCAACTGAACCATGTCATTTGACTAAACACATAATATGGTTCGGTTGAACATATATGTTTGATTGAAACCCTTCACATTGAGAAAACACAAAAAAAATGCATTTTCCTTCCTCCTTTTAATTGTAAAGCACTATTGTGGCTTAACCTAGGTAGTAAGATCTCTTCCTAAATCTTATAACTCTAAATTAACTTCTATTGAGGAAGCTAAAGATCTTCTTTTTAGACTATAGGAATTAGGTATCCCCCTATAAATTGTAGTGCACTTGGTAAAAAAATTTCACATGACTGGTGACACAAGTATGAAACATAGGCTCTGATACCATGAGGATAGGGGGAGACTATTAAACAGGCATAGGAAAACTAAGAGGGGGGTGAATCGGTTATCATGCAATTCAAACACAAAACTTCAACACATCAATTCCACAACCACACTCTTTTGTTATTAAGTAAGAGCATGAAACACAAATAACAGAAAGTAAATCAACACAATGAGCACCATATTTTTATATGGAAAACCCAATAAGGGAAAAACCATGGTGAGGGTTAACTTACAATATAAAAGATTATAAAATAGAGGCTCACTGCCAAGGGCTCACTACCCAAAAAAGGACTCACTATCCAAATACAAAGGCTCACTTCCTATAGAAAGAACTCACTGTCCAATAGGGAGGCTCACTGCTTATAGATACAAAAGAGAACAAAAGATCCACCACAACAATTAACACACATCCACAACTTTGAATATGAATTGTACAAACCTTTAGCTCACTGTCTTCAGGAATCCAACACAATAAAAACTATTGTCTCAACTCACTCACACACACACTTCTACTCATAGGATTTGTGGCACACTTTTGTCACTTTACATCACACTGTCATACAACTCTTCACAATTCAACTTGCTTTTATACCATCATTTACCTTAGAAACTTTCATTGAGCTTTGCCACAAATACCTTATTTCATAAATTCAAATTAGGTCGACAACTCAAAATTCTTGCGGTGGAAAGGAATAAGAGTTGACCAATAAAAATATTTTTGAAGATCAAAAATAATATTCTTGAATCAACCACACATTTCCTCAATTATATTTTATTCTTTGAATGAAGTGTAAACACCAGGTCGACCAAACCTAATGAAAAAAAATGAACAATGGTGTACATGCTTCCCAATGCAAAGATGACACATCCACAACAAGCTTCATTATGCATGAGAATACATCTCAAATTTCTTTAGATACATCTACAACAATTTAAACAATATGCTTCAAACACCTTTCATCAGTTCATCTAAACTGTGAAAACCTACACTAGAATACTGAAACATGACTTCTGGATCACCAATCTTCAACCTTCTTTTCCAAAACATAGAGAACACCATCAAAAGAAAAATCTCAGATCCACATGATCTAAAGTAGAACAATGAAGGATTGTGGAGTAGAAACATTTCTCCCAATCCACAAAAGATCAACTCTACCAATAGAATTTACATACCGGTGAACATAGTTCTTTCACATACTATCACACTAGAAGCTAAAACTCAGGATAAGTCACCACAAGATCACCATTATGAAATCTATAGAACTGCACATGCATAGAATCAACATAGGAGAAATGTGAAGCACATACTAGAGCACAATCCAAACACATCCATCACTCTAACTTCTCTTCTTTATTAATTTTCTCAAAAAAAATTGGAAACTCATCAACCCATCACATCTGCAACAACATAAAGATAGGTCCATGCACTCACAACATCTCAACTATATAAGTACAATCTACAACATACTGAACTATGTTGACATCAATGACAACACCACCAAACTAGCTCATACTTGCAACAACCTCCCCCTTTGTCACTGATGGCAACACATGGTGTGAAAAACCATCAAAGACAACATTTTACAATATTCTAGGAGAACACCTTCTATTCTACTATAACTATATTTCACATGACTTTCTCTCCCCCTTTGACATCAATGGAAAAGACCTTCTCTGATTACTCCCTCTTAGGAGCACACTCATACTACAATAATGAAAACATTTTCTACTCCCCCTGTGGAGTAGACCCTTCTATCAGTCTTGGTAAATAAATAATTTTTGAATTCACTGGACTAGTGCACCTTCATGTGCTCTTAGTTCAAAGGGCCAATGACCCCCAACTTCTCCCTAAGATGCTCAAAAGTATCCTTCAGAAGAGCCTTAGTAAATATTTCTACAATTTGTTCCTTTGTTGTCACATACTCCAATCTGACTTCATTCTCTAGCACTTTTTCTCTTAGGAAATGATATTTGATAGATACGTATTTTTCTCTTGAATGCATAACTGGGCTCTTTGAAATGTTTATTACACTATTGCTGTAACAGAAAATAGATATATGCTCATCACATTTTACTCTAATGTCTTTCAAAGTTTGCTTCATCCATAAAACCTGTGTGTAGCAGGATGTTGCAACAATATATTATGCTTTTGTAGTGGATAAAGAAACTGAGTCTTTCATTTTACTCAACCATGAAACCAATATTCTATCAAGAAAGAAATCACCACCATTGGTACTCTTTTGGTCATCTACACATCTGGCCTAATCAACATCCGTATAATCATTCAAGGTAAAATAATCACTCTTAGGATACCATAATCCATAATTTGGTGTACCTTTAAGATATCTAAATATCCTCTTTACAGCTATGACATGTGCTTCTTTAGGATCTACTTGGAATCCAACAACTAAACATATTGCATGCATAATATCAGGTCTAGTAGCAATAAGATACAATAGTTTGCCAATCATAGATATGTATTTTCTATGATCAGTCTTAGTAGATTCATCATCTTTTCTCAATTTACATCTAGTTACCATAGGAGTACAAATAGGTTTGGAATCATCCATCCCAAACTTCTTCAACAACTCTTTTACATACTTATATTGTGAAATGAATATCCCTTTATCAGTTTGATTTACTTGTAGACCCAGGAAGAAATTCAATTCACCAATCATAGACATCTCAAATTCTTTCTACATCTCTTCAAAATGATTTTTAAACATGCCATCATTTCCACCAAAAATGATATCATCAACATACACAACTACTATTAACATTTTGTTACCTTGCACTTTGAAGTAAAGATTTTTTTCAACATAACCTTTGTTGAATCCTTGCTTTGTTAGTTATCTATCTAATCTTGCATACCAAGGTCTAGGAGCTTGCTTCAGTCCATACAACGCCTTCTTCAACTTACAAACTATGTCCGATTTGTAAGATAACTAAAATCCTTTAGGTTGTTCCATGTACATTTCTTCCTCCAACTCACCATTCACAAAAGTTGACTTAACATCCATCTAATACACTTTGTAATCCTTGTGGCTAGAGAATGCCAAAAACATCCTGATAGATTCCATTCTAGCCATAGGAGCAAATGTCTCTTCAAAATCTATTCCTTCAATTTGTGAGTGTCCTTTGCATACAAGTCTTTCCTTATTTCTTAAAACTTCTCCACTTTCATTTAGCTTATTTCAGAACACCCATTTCGAGCCAATCATATTTTTAGTCACATTCCTAGGGACTAGTCCCCATGTCTGAATCTTTTCTATCTACTTTAACTTTGCTTTAATTTCTCTCATCCAACTCTCATCTTCACATGCTTCACTTACATATTTAGGTTCAATTTTATAAACTAAACACAATTTTACCTCAACTGCAACTCTACTTATTGTCTTCATGCCTTCACTCTTGTTTCCAATTATCTATTCCTCTAGATGATTCTTTTGTACATACTTAGTAGTATTAATAGTAGGTTTTGGCTCATTCTCTTCTTCTTCATCATCCATTTATCCTTCTTTATCTTCTCCTTCCTTCTCCTTAGTATCCTAATGTACATGTCCATAGATTCAACTTCATTTATCTCAATATGTTTGTGTATGTCTTCATCAACTTTCACATTGGAACTTTTAACAATCTTTCTCAATCTTTTGTTAAAACATTTTGATGCAGGAGCATCCAATGGTGTAAGGGCAATCTTGCATCACCCAAAAATAGTTAAATTTCAAGTTTCTCAGTTTTTAGATGTTTTTACATTTTTGGATACCCTTTTCATCATAATGAAATTCCCAATTTATGGTTTTTATTTTCTATTCCTGGGTTGAAAGATATTGCAATTTTAGTTTCCTAGATTTGCACCTGAAAATCTTCTGAGTTAGATTTGAGGCACCTAGAGTTCCTGGAACAACCCTGAAACTTACTAAAATTGGCATAGCAATTTTGAGCATGTTATTGACTTCGAGACCTTTCCAACGGTTCAAACGGTTTGCGAATCAGAGTCCTGGATCAAAAGTTATGGCCCCGAGAAGTTGGCACACTTTCTAGAAGATACAATTGCAAATGTTCTTTTAAAATTTGAACTTCAAGTTGTAATTTTTTAGCACCAAACCCCCTAAACTCAAATTTGAATGTTGTTTTGGTCCAAACTAATGAGGATCCCTATTTATGGGTGGGTTTCTAATTTTTGGGTAGCTTTTTGGGGACAAGCTCACATATTGCGAAATGGTTATTACGTAGCTTTCTGTAACTTACATGTGTTGTAGAACTTGGGGATTTGAGATCCTCTGCATGTAAGAAGCTCCATTTTCTGAATAATAAAATTATTCTCTTGTTTGTGGGTTATTTTCTATGTCCCAGGCTGTGCCCTCATCAAGTGGTATTAGAGCAAGGTTTTCTTGAGTGTGTGGACTGATCACCGATCTTGAGGTAGTTCACACTAGGACCGTGGTTGTGGGTCGAGGTCAAGAAAGATGCCTCCAAGAGTGATTCCTGGTAGGCATGGTGGTGCTAGAGGGGGTCGAGGCAGTAGAAATGCTAGTGGAAGAGATGCACTGACAGCCCTCCAGAGACAGATTGATGCATTACAAGAGTAGTTGAGAAGAGGGTTAAACCTGAGGGAGGAAAGTGAGGATGAAGGAGAGGAAGAAGGTTCAGATGTAGAAGAGGAAGAAGAAGCAATTGATCAAGACCAAACGCAGCTAATAAGGGCCATTTTGAAGATTGGGAAAAGACCTAGAGCAGAAGTCCCTAGTTATTCCAGAAGTCTGAACCTAGAAGAGTTGATCGATTGGATCAACGAGCTAGAAAAATATTTTGAGTATGAGGAAATAGAGGACCTAGATTAGGTTAAGTTTGCAAAAATGAAGCTAAAGGGCCATGCCAGTATTTGGTGGAAAGAGGTCCAGATGGAAAGAAATCAAAGAGGAAAAGTAAAGATCGCCAGATGGGATCACATGTTAGAGAAACTAAAGAAACAGTTCACACTAGTGGACCACGAGTTAGATCTGTTGAAGAAATTGAAAGGGTTGAAGCAAGGAAGCAAATCGTGAAAGAATATACTAAATATTTTCACAAGATAATCATTAGAAGCGGGTCACATAGAGGCCAATAAGAAGGTAGCTCGATATCTTAATGGGTTACGACCAGAATTTAGGAGGAGTTAAGCCTAGTCAGAATGACCACCATTGAGGATGTGTATCAGTTTGCTCTGAAGGTGGAAGAGAAGTTGAACAAAATATTTGATGGCAAGCAAAAAGGATGAGGAGGTCAAAGCGAAAGGGGCAATGGAAGACCTTCAAGAAGCCGAAATGATGATGAAAAGAAAAGTGAAGATGTGGGTACTAGTTGAAGCCAAAGGAATGACAAATTCTATCACCCTCATGATCAAAACAGTGGTGATCAAAGAGGTAGAGGATGAGGGAGATATGGACAAGGATGCGGAAGAGGTGGTTTCAAAGGAACTATTTCTAATGTGGTGAAAGAGGGCATCGAGCATGTAATATCCACATACCAAGAAAAGACAAAAGGTAAGGGTCATGAAGGTTGCACATGCGATGAGAGAGCCCAATCTAAACATTGAGATGATGCTAAAAGAGCCCTAGTGATTAGGAGAGCCCTAGTGACTAAGGAAAAGGAACCAGAACAGAGGAAATCTATTTCACACAAGGTGCAAGTGTGAAGGAAAATGTTGTGATGTCATTATTGGCGGTGGGAGCACTGATAATCTAGTGTCATAGGAGATGGTCACAAAGTTGAAGCTAAAGAGGAAAAGGCACATACATATTAGATTGCCTAGTTGAGAAAGACCACAAAGTTTTGGTCAATGAGCGGTGCCTAGTAAAGTTCAAGATCGAGCTACCATGATGAGGTACTCTGTGATATCATCCCCATGGATGCATGTCACATGTTGTTGGGGAGGCCGTGGTAGTTCGATAGGCGAGCTATACATGATGGCCATGCAAACACTTATTCCTTAACAAAGGATGGGGTTCGTCACAAGTTGAAACCCCTGAAGGAGACCGAAGAAAAGGTATGCAGTAGTGCTAGAATTTGTTATGTAGATGGAAGAAATTTTTTAGAAGGTATGAAGCATGAGCATGTGTGTTATGCATTGATTCCTAGAGTGAGTAAGAAGGATAGTGAGAAGGTTCCAGAAGAAGTTTCTGGGATGTTGGATGAGTTTCAAGATATTGTTTCTAGTAATGTACCTAAAGGTTTACCACCAATAAGGAATATAGGTCATTAGGCTGACGATTCACAGGCTAGTTTTACTTGCCAAATAAGGAAGCTCATAGAATGACTCCAGCAGAAAATGAGGAGGTTAACAAACAAGTTCAAGAGTTGTTGAGAAAGGGTTTGATACGGGAGAGTTTGAGTCCATGTGCGGTACCTGTAGTACTAGCACCAAGAAGGATGGGGAAGTGGAGGATGTGTACATATTCTGAGCCATAAACAAGATAACAATCAAGTACAAATTTCCCCTGCCAAGGATGGATGACTTGATGGACTATTTGAGTGGAGCTCAGTACTTCAAAAATATTGATCTAAAGAGTGGATATCACTAGATCTAGATTCGAGAGTGAGATGAATGCAGGATTTCCTTCAAGACCAAAGAGGGTCTGTATGAGTGGTTAGTCATGCCTTTTGGGCTAACCAATGCACCGAGCACATTCATGCGGCTCATGAAAAAGGTATTAAAATAATTTATGGGAAGTTTTGTTATTGTGTATTTAGATGATATTTTGATTTTCAGTAAGACTTTGGATGAGCATCTGATGCATATTCAGAGAGCCTTTGAGAAGTTAAGAGAAGAGAAACTATTGATTAATTTGAAGAAGTGCAGTTTTGTGAAGAGGGAGTTAGTGTACTTGGGGTTTGTTGTCTCAACAGAAGGTCTCAAGATATGGACAGAAGGTGAAGGCTATTCTAGAATGGCCTACCCCAAGAACTGCTACCGAGGTGATATCTTTCCATGGTTTGGCTAGTTTTAATAGAAAGTTCATTAGAAACTTCAGTAGTATTTGTGGACCCCTAACTGAAACAATGAGAGGGGATAGAAAATAATTCAAGTGGAGCACTAGAGCGGCAAAAAGTTTTGAGCTGTTGAAGCAGAAGGTGATAGAGCAACCTATTCTAGCCCTCCAGTTTCAACAAGGTGTTTCAAGTGGATTGTGATGCGGTGGTTGTGCCATTGGAGCAGTGTTGAGCCAAGAAGGTAAGTCCATTGCCTATTTCAGTGAAAAATTAAATGATGCCAAGAGAAAGTATTTTGTCTATGATCAGGAATTTTATGCAATAGTTCAGGCATTAAAGAAATGGAGACATTATTTGTTGCCAAAGGAATTTTTCTATATCGCGATCATTAGGCCTTCCTACCTAAATAGTTAGGGAAAATTAAATCAGAGGCATATGAAATGGGTAGAGTTTTTTGCGAGTTATACCTTTGTTTTGAAACATAGGAGTGGGAAGTCAAATAGGTTGCGATGCCTTAAGTAGGAGGCATACATTGATGACAAAGATGCAGTTGAAGTGGTTGGGTTCAATGAACTCAAGACCTTTGTATGCAAAAGATCTGATTTTGTAGAGGCTTGGAAAGCTTGCAAGGGACCTATTACAGTGGATAGGACAAGGTGGTTGGATTTCATAATTCAGGATGGCATGTTATTTAAGGGAAGCCAATTGTGTATCCTCAGGAATTCCATGAGGGAGAACGTGATAAAGGAGAAGCATAGTGGAAGAATGGTAGGACATTTTGGTCGGGATAAGACCATTGCCATTATCAGTGAGCATTATTATTGGCCTCAGTTGTCATAGGATGTGAAGAAGTTTGTACAAAGCTGCAGGGTATGTCAGATGGCTAAAGAAGTGAGCCATAATACAAGCTTATATCAACCCTTACCTGTACCAGAGAGGCCATGGGATGATATAAGTATGGACTTTGTTCTTGGTTTTCCAAGGACACAATGAGGGAATGATTCAGTCTTTGTGGTGGTTGATAGGTTTTCGAAGATGACACATTTCAATCCATGTCAAAAGACCCATGATGTAGTCCACATTGCTGACTTGTTCTTCAAAAAGGTGGTGAGGCTACATGGTCTGCCAAAGAGTATTGTTTCAGATCATGACACCAAATTTGTGGGGTACTTTTGGAGGACCTTGTGGAAGAAGCTGAAGACAAAGTTGAAGTTTAGTTCTGCACACCATCCACAAATAGATGGGAAGACAAAGGTTGTTAACAGGAGTCTAGGTAACCTACTGAGATGTTTGGTAGGAGATAAACCCAAGAGATGGGACTTGATCTTACCCCAGGTAGAATTTTTTTACAACAATTCTGTCAACAGAAGCACTGGTAGATCACCATTCCAGATTATGTATGGAGGTAGCCCCAGAACAACTCCAGAATTGAGGAAGATGGACCAAGAGAATAAAATAAGTGTTGAAGCCGAAGATTTTGCAAAGCACATCAAGAATATACATGAGAAGGTACGGGAACACATTAATAAGATGAATATGCAATATAAGGCTAAGGCAGATTAGAAAAGGAGGAATAAGGAGTTTCAGATTGGCGATGAAGTAATGGTCCACTTGAGGAAAGAAAGGTTTCCCATGGGAACCTATAACAAATTGAAGATGAAGAAATTTGGTCTCTGTAAGATTTTGAAGTAGCATGATTCAGGGAATGCATATGAGGTAGAGTTGCCTGATGGAATCAACATTTCCCCTGTGTTCAAAATTTTAGATTTGATAGAGTATCATGAAGGTGGAATGGAGGAAGCACCAGCAATAGGGAAGTATGACATTCTAGCACCTACTTCAAAAAGGGGGAAGATTGAAGCAGTCTTGGATAGTCATGTGGGAAGGAGTACTAGAAATAGGCAATATGAAGAATATCTGGTGAAATGGAGAGGAAGGCCTATAGAAGATTCATCCTAGCTATCTAAGGTAGTGGTTGACTGGTTGGGTTTTCCTCAACCATCTGAGATGTGATAGGGTCACTTCTCAAATTACCCTAGGTGTCTGATGTAGGAGCATCCAGTGGTGTAAGGGCAATCTTGCATCACCCAAAAATAGTTAAATTTCAAGTTTCTCAGTTTTTAGATGTTTTTACATTTTTGGATACCCTTTTTGTAATAATGAAATTCTCAATTTACGGTTTTTATTTTCTATTCCTGGGTTGAAAGATATTGCAGTTTTAGTTTCCCAGATTTGCACTTGAAAATCTTCTAAGTTAGATTTGAGGCACTTAGATTTCTTGGGAACGGCCCCAAAATTTGCTGAAATCAGCGTAGTAGATTTCGAGCATGTTATTGACTTTGAGACCTTTCCAATGGTTCAAATGGTTCACGAATCAGAGTCCCGAATCAAAAGTTATGGCCCCGGGAAGTTGGCACACTTTCTAGAAGATACAATTGCAAATGTTCTTTTGAAATTTGAACTTCAAGTTGTAATTTTTCAGCACCAAACCACCTAAACTCAAATTTGAATGTTGTTTTAGCTCCAAACTAATGAGGAGACCTATTTATGGGTAGGTTTCTAATTTTTGGGTAGCTTTTTGGGGACAAGCTCTCATATTGCTAAACGGTTATTCTGTAGCTTTCTGTAACTTGCATGTGTTGTAGAACTTGGGGATTTGAGATCCTCTGCATGTAAGAAGCTCCATTTTCTAAATAATAAAATTATTCTCTTGTTTTTGGGTTATTTTCTATGTCTCGGGTTGAGCCCTCATCACATTTGTATGCTTTGCTAGTAGTAGAGTATCCAAGAAAGATTCCTTCATCACATCTAGCATCAAACTTTCCAATATTTTCATCATCTCTTTAAATATAACATCTACTTCCAAATACCTTAAATACTTCACAGTAGGATTCTTACCAGTCCATATCTCAAAAGGAGTCTTTGTGTTGTTGTATATGATCTGAACTCTATTAAGAACATAAACAATAGTATGTATCACTTCTCTCCAATATAAATTCGGTACATTTTATTCTTTCATCATAGTTCTAGCAGCTTCCTGTAGTGTCTTATTTTTCCTTTCAACTACTCCATTTTTCTAATAGGTTCTCAAAGAAGAAAACTATCTTTTTATGTCATGCAATTCAAAAAATGCATTAAGTTCACCAGAAGTGAATTCACCATCTCTATCAAATATCAAACACTTGATTTTTAAGTTTACTTCATTTTCCACTCTTTCTTTGAATAACTTAAACCTATCCAGAACCTGAGTCTTTTCTCTAAGAAAATCAACCCATGTCATTCGAGTATAATCATCAATAAGCAACATAAAATACCTGTCACCATTCAAGCTTCCAATTCTAGTTGGACCATGGAGATTAGTGTGAACTAACTTCAACATTTGGGTAGTAGAGTGCTCTTTTCCCTTGAAGTTGCATCTAGTCTACTTCCCCAATTGACAACTTCTACAAATAGTATTAGCAGGTCTTGTGATTCTAGGCATCCCTCGAATAATCTTCGTTGAACTAATCTTGACCAAGTTATGAAAATTTACATGTCCCATTCTCGGGTGGCATAACCAACTTTCATTGACTTGAGATACCTGACATTGACCATCAACTCCCTTCAACTAATAGATGTTTCCATGAGTTCTTCTTCTAGTAGCAACCATATCACCATTTCTGGACCCTTTTCTAATTTCATAGGTATAGTTCTAAAACACAATTTTAAAGCCATTGCTTCACATCTGGCCACTTAGAAGGTTATGCCTCAAACCCTTCACATAATATACATCATCAGTACTATGCACTCCAAAAATAATTGAACCTTATCCACAAATCTTACCCTTCACCAAATATAACTAAACCACCATCATATTTCTCAAGTTTAGTGAACTTACTCTTGTCTTCGATCATGTGATTAGAACATCCACTATCAATTACCTAGAAGTCTTCATCCTGTCTTGCATAAAAATCAGTAACCAAAGTACCTTCCATCATATTATTCCTTTTCTCCAGAGCCTTACACATTTTCTAGAGTTAGTGGATACAAATTTATTTTCCAAAGCTAAGAATAAGCATTCACTATCATCAACTTCATTCTCAGATTCATCATCAAAAATACCTACTTCTTCTTTAACATAGTACAACTTCTTCTACTTCTTATCCTTTCTATCCTTATCCTTATAATATTTTTTCTTCTTATGTGCAACTCTATTCAAACATCTTGAATCATAATTACTAATATTACCACAACTTAAACATTTAAAGGAAAACATACCTTTATACTTTTTGGTGCCTTTTTCAACTTCCTGGTGAAGTTTTCTTCCAACTCATCATCACCATCGCTATCTAGTTCACCTTCAATCTTCATTGCCTTAAATGTTATTTTTTTCTTCTCTTCCATCTTGTCTTCTTTCCAAAACTTCCTCATCTCGAATTCTTGCAAGGTGTCAAATTTTTTTTCTAAAGTGTACTTCTTAGGATCATACATTTCTTCAATAACTGAAATCTTATCACTGTAGCAATTTGGTAGGGTGATTAGGATCTTCTCAATTATATCTTCATCTGATAGTTTTACTCCTTGATTTATAACTTCATTTGTAGTCAGTTCAACTCTTTGAAAGAAAATTGAAAATTCACCTTCTTCCATTTTTAGATTCACAATATGTGCTTTATTGCCAATTTCTTTGTCAATTTCACTTTTTCATTTCCTTCATACATGTCTTCCAACTTCTTCCAAAGTTCATATGCAGTATCTAGAGAAAGAAACTTAGCTCGATCATTTTTAGATAAGCCACTACAAATAGTGTACTTTTCCTTCTCATTTTCTTCATAAGCAAAAATCTCATCTGTAGTAGTAAGACCACTAGATGGGGGTGTATACTTTCTCTCTACAGCCTTCCAGGTCTTGAAACCAAGAGAGATAATATATCCTTTCATTTGTCCCTTCCAATCATTGTAGTTAGTTCCATTGAACATAAGGATCACCAACTTATGCACCATCAGATCTTCCTTTCATGATTAAGCTCTACACCAAGGAACCAGAGCTTTGATACAAATTATTAAACAAGTGTAGGACAACTGAGAGGGGGGTGAATTAGTTGTCACACAATTCAGACTTAAAACTTCAACACTTATCAATTCAGCAACCACACTATTCTATTATTAAGTAAGAGCATGAAAAAAAAATAATAGAAAGTAAATCAACACAATGAACACCATATTTTTACGTGGAAAACCCAATAAGGGAAAAACCAAGGTGAGGGTTAACTCACAATATAAAAGATTATAAAAAAAAGGCTCACTGCTAAGGGTTCACTACCCAGAAGACGACTCACTGTCCAAATACAAAGGCTCACTGCCTACAAAAAGGACTCACTATCCAATAGGGAGGCTCATTGCCTATAGATACAAAAGAACAAAAGATCCACCACATCAATTAACACACATCCACAACTTTGAATAAGAATTGTAGAAACCTTTAGCTCACTACCTTCAAGAATCCAACACAATAAAAATTGTTGTCTCAACTCACTCTCACACACACTTCTACTCTTATGATTTGTGGCACACTTTCATCACTTTGCATCACACTATCATACAACTCTTCACAATTGACTTGTTTTTATACCATCCTTAACCATAGAAACTTTCACTGAGGTTGGCCACAAATACCTTATTTCATAAATTCAAATTAGGTGAGCAACTCAAACTTCCCACGGTGGAATGGAATAAGAGTGGACCAATAAAAATATTTTCAAGATAAAAAATAATATTCTCCAATCAACCACATGTTTCCTCAATTGTATTTTATTCTTTGAATGAAGTGTAAACACTAGGTCAGCCAAAACTAATGAAAAAACAAATGAACAGTGATGTACATGCTTCCCAACATAAAGATGACACACAAACTCCACAAAAAACTTCATTATGCATGAGCATTTATCTCAGATTTCTTCTTATACATCTATGAAAAAACATGCTTTAAACACTAAACACCTTTCATCAGTTCATGTGAACTATGCAAACCTACACTGGAATACTGAAACATGACTTCTAGATCACAAATATTCAACCTTCTTTTCCAAAACATAGAGAACACCATTGAAAAAAAATCCCAAATCCATATGATTTGAAATAGAGTAGTGGAGGACTACAAAGTAGAAACATTTCTCGTAGTCCATAGAAGATCAACTCTACTAGTAGAATTCACATACCGGTGAACATAACTTTCACATACTATCACATCAAAAGATAAAACTCAGGAAATGTCATGAGAAGATCACCATTATGAAATCTACAAAACTAAATAAGCATAGAATCAACACAAGAGAAATGTGAAGCACATACCAGAGCACAATCTGAACACATTCATCACTCTGACTTCTCTTCTTTATCAATTTTCTCAAAATCACTTGGAAACTCATCAACCCAACACATCTACAATGACATAAAGATAGCTCCATGCACTCACAACATCTCAATAACATCTCAACTATATAAGTACAATCTGCAACATACTAAACTATGTTGACATCAATGACAACACCACCAAACTAGCTCATACTTGCAATAGAGACTAGACCTCATGACCTTTTGCTTGCAATAGGATGCTTTAGCCAATCGAGTTAGGCCCTTCACCCCATGGAAATCAGAGATCTAGATAAAATTTCAATGGATCAATTATATGGTGTCCTTATTGCATTTTAAATGAGAGAGTTTAACAAAGAAGGTCCAAATAAGGAAAAAACTTTTAAAGCTAATAAGAAGAAAATGTATGAAGCATCTGATCTAAATAGTGACATTGATGAAGAAGAAGAAGAAGAAAATTTTATAAGGAAATTGAAAAGGGGTATTGACAAGTACAAAGGTAAGCTACCTTTCAAATGCTAGAGGTTGGTCATTTTGTTTTTAAATGTCCCTTGAAAGATTCTAAAAAGAGAAACAAAGATTTTAGAAGAAATAAGTTCAAGAAGAGTCTCTACTCCAAAGAAGATTCCTTATTTTCAAAAGATTGTGATTCTAGTGGTCTAGATAATGAAGATGAAATCCTCTTCTTGGTTGCTAAAAGGATTGAAGATGAAGTTAAAGATTCAAGTGTGGTATGGACTGATTTTCATGCAAAAGATGAGGCAAACTCATGGGTGATTCATAGTGGTTGTTCCAACCATATGATATGAGATAGATTAAAGTTTATCAAGCTTGTGAAGTGGGATGGAGGCATTTTCAAGCTTGGAGATGATAATTTAGTGCAGATCTATGGAAAAGGTACAATAAGTATTGATCGAAAGCTATGACAAAGGATGCTCTCTATGTCAAAGGTCTTGGGCACAATCTTCTTAGTGTGAGTTAGATGTGCAAAAATAGATACAATCTCATATTCAATGAAAGTGGATGTGAAATTAGAAAAGGAAAGTCTATAAAATCGGTTGTTGAAGGATCAAGGACAAGTGGTGACATATACAATCTAAGGGATGTTAATGGATAATGGAAGAACTTGTCTTCTGGAACAAGCTAGTGAATTTTGGCTTTGGTATATTAGAATGGGACACATTAACTTTGAAAATCTTGTGAAGATCATCTCATTGCAAGTGGCAAGAGATATGCCTAAAATAATCAAGCTTGCAAGCACAATATGAAAGAAATGTCAATTTGGGAAACAAACAAGGATAAGTTTCAATTCTAAGAGTATTCTTCCTCTAGACCATTGGAGCTGATACATATTGATTCATGTGGATATAATGGAACAAAAATTTAAATGGATAAACGTATTCCATACCTTATTTTATGATTTCTCTAGGATGACATGGTTTACATTCTTGAAGGATAAATTTCATGCTTTTAGTAGATTCAAGATTTTCAAATCAATGGTTGAGAATGAAATGAATACTGGAATCAATTTTTTGAGGTTTGATATGATGGAACCTTCAAATTTTACAAATTTGAAGTGCCTATATTTGTTCAAAGTGTCAACAAAGTCTAGGCCTGCTTCCTTTCAAATATGACCCAAAGGCCATCTTTGCCGATTAAAATTTTGCAACTTAGAGGTCATCTTGCAAATGCCTTTGGTAGAATATTTGTTGGTACATATAGTAGTGTTCTTGTTTAGTTTTGTGCCTCCTAGATGAGTTTTTATGGGTTAATTAATGTTTGTTGACTGCGACAAGGCCAAAATTGGTATTCTGGAAAGTTTCAAATTTTCAAATTCTAAGGACAAACCATTTTCTTTTGGTTTAAAACATCTCTAACTCCATTTTCATCAAAACTAAGGTTCATTTGATACATTATTTTAATGTATTTTTGGTGCAATGAACACATCCGGAAGTCTAGTTTATAAAGGAGGTACCTAAATTTTTGGGGCTGGGAAAAATTTGATTTAAAACTCATGTTTTAATTGATCATGGTCGCACACAAAAATTATTAGCTCTAGGGGTCACCGTTTGTGTGTAGTGAAATTTCTCCATTTGGCCTACAGGTGTAATTAAAGTTTTCATTTTTTCTAATGTTTCAAATGCTTATGTTTAAAACATTTTTGAATATTTTAAACATTATGCAAATGTGAAAAATGCATTTAGGGAAAATTTATAAAATGTATTTCCAAATTTTTTTGGGGAGAGAAAGTTTATTTCTTGCTTCTGATCAGTCGAAGTTAACACAACACAACAATAGGAAAATATTTGAAGTTTCAAGTTTTTCTTCACGGCTGCACATTTCTCATCACTGTATTGATTGAAAATGGAGGAGAAATTAAACAATGCATCGATTGGTAGCAATTGGTATTCATTTTTCAAACTTCTAGATGCCTCAAAGTTTCCTCATGGAAACTCCATTGCTTGCTACAATAGTGAATGAAGAAATGAAACAATTAAAAAAATGGAATTTCTCATCACTCATCATCACAATGGTTTTCTTCTTCAAATTGTTTCCATGATGGAGCAATGGCGGGTTCTCTTATTGCACATCGCAGTAATCTTTCTCCTTGGTGTAGGGGCACCATGATAGTTTATAGGGGTTTGAATTCATTTGTTATTCAATAAGGTCATAATAGACCATGTTTTATGTAAATGAGTCAAGTTGGGTTCATTTTTACAAGAGTTGTCAATGTTTTCAAATATTGTCAAAAATACAAAGTTGTAAAAGTGCAAAAATGCACAATGTGGAAGCCCAACAGTCCAAGTAGTTCAAGGTTAGTTTGATTCTTCCCTGTTAAAATTTGTTGTTTTAGATATTTTATAACCTTTTAGTGATCCTTCAATGGATATTGGTGATTGGCAAGACAATTGGTTGGATGATGCTTTGTAAAACAAGCCTAATTGTGGCCATTTCTAGCATAGCAACAATTATTTGTTGTTGATGGTCTAAAGTGACCTCAAGAGGTTTTGAGATATGTTGAATTCCACCATAATGGGTGTCTGAAATGGTGTGGGTTTGAGGTGTATTCTACAAGATATGCTTAATTTTCATCATTTGATATGCTACAAGGAGATTGTGTTGGAATTGTGAAAAGTTGTTGGGTTGTAGTTTTGAGGGAAGTAAGATTGTTTTAGTTTTGTCAAATTGTGATTGTGGAAAGGTTGCCTCCCTTATCTACATCAATTGGTATTAGAGCATAGGTATTAGATCTCTTGAAGGTGAAAATTTGTAGATTGAAGAATAGAAAGGTTGAAAGTTGAAGGATAAAATGCCTCCAAAGGGAAAACCATTGCTAGGGAAGTGAATGAATTGAAGGAAAAGCATGCTAAGGAGATGAGAGATTTGAAAGAGATTCTTGATGCTCTAGAAAAAAGTTAGAAAAGAGGTATGGTTGTAGGAGATGCGAGTGACTCTAAAGAAGAAGAGGAAAGTGACAGTGAAGAGGAAGAGGAATTGGATCTTGATGGTCAAAGGATGGCTAAGTTGCTGAGAGTGGTCAAGGATGATAGACACAAGGTGAAGATTGATCTTCCTAAGTATGGAGGTAATCTGAATGATGAATAATTTTTGGATTGGATTGCAGCATGAGACAATTACTTTGAGTGTGAATATTTTCCTAAAGAGAAAAGGGTGATGATTGCAAAAGCAAAGTTGAAGGGTCATACACTATTGTGGTGGGATTATGAGCAATCTGAGAGAACAAAGAAAATTAATTCAAAGATTGTTTCTTGGGACAGAATGGTGGCTAAAATGAAAGGTAAGTTTTTCCCTTCTAATTATGTTATTCAAATTTTTAGGAAACTTCAAGGTTTGAAACAAAAAAAAAAAGGATGTTAAAGCATATACTAAAGAATTTTAGAAGTTGAGTATTAGGGAAGGTCACATGGAGGATGAAGTGGAAAAGGTTGCTAGGTATTTGAGTGGATTGAGATTTAACATTCAAGATGAGTTAACCTTGGAAAATCCAAGAACTGTTGAGGAATGTTATAAAATGGTAGTAAGGGTTGAAGAAAAGATCTAGAGGAATATTTTTGTTTTCTACTTCAAGACAATTAAATGAAAGCCAAGAAGATGCAAACAAAGGACAAGAACAAGTTGTTGATCAAAGAGGTGGTAGATCAAGCTTTAGAGGAAAATTTGGAATTCAAGGAAGAGGTTCTAGTGGATTCACAGGAAGGTGGTATCATTGCAATCAGTTTGGCCATCGAGTATTGCATTGCAAGGAAGAACAAGCTTCTAGTTCATATGGTGGTGAAAGGAGAAGTGAAAAGAGAGTATAGTTGGTGCAAGAAGATGAAGATGAGAATGTAAACTCTCCAATGCAATATGCTACTCCAAAATTTGGGGAACTCTTCATGGTGAGAAGAACACTCCTTAAAGCATCCAAGGAGAAAGAATCTACACAAAGGAGGACATTATTCAAGACCACCTCCAAATGCAAAGGAAAGGTATGCAAGGTAGTAGTAGATTCAGGGAGTACTGATAATATGGTGTCTAATGAAATGGTTGATAAACTAAAATTGGAGAAAGTACCTCATGAAACACCACATAAAGTGTCTTGGGTGAATGATGATCAGTCTATTTCGGTTAGTGAACAAGCCTTGATTGAGTTTAACATTGGTGGATATAAGGATAGGATACTTTGTGATGTTTTTTGAATGGATTTTTGTCATTTATTACTTGGAAGACCATGGAAGTTTGATAGACATGCCATATATGATGAAAGAGACAATACTTACACTATTGAAAAGGATGGAAATACCATTGGAAGGTTATTAATATGTTGTCATTTATGTCACCATGTTGGTAGTCTAGTCTGTTACTCTAAACTTGTGCATACACCTAACTTATCCTCTTCGGTGATAGATTCAGTATTTTGTGGTGCTACTACAGTATTCTAGTCCACATTTCTCCATAGTTACAAGTTTCTATTTTTAGTTTTGGGAAATCACTTATGAATGAAAAAGGTATGCTTGGTCAAGATATCTCACACTACAATGTCTGTATGAAGAAGTATCATTATTCTATTGGTTGCATTAAAGAATATTCTTAGCTGACCTATTTAGTTAATTTTGATATGATATGAAAACTTATGAGCAATCTAATTTTTGGATCAAGCTGATAGTTGATATCTTTTAAAAATGAGGTGCATCCAATTAGGATGACCTAATTTATTCTTATGATGGAGATCTAATATAAATATATGACAAATAGTTTTTGAAGTGAAGAGGATGTATGCGAGTGTGTGTGATTGTGAGAAAGTAGTGAAGAGAGAAGAAATGAGAAAGAAGGCAGTAGAGAAGAAATAATAGTGAATGAGTCATGAATATAAAGGTGTAATCAACATGGTAGTAGTTGATGGGAAAGTGAGAAAAGACTAAAGGGTGTAAATTCAAAATATTGTACATCATCAGAATGGCTCAACACAAGATAGGTGAATCTTTTTAGTTCATTTTGGGTTGTAAAGCCTCATTTTGTTTTGTATAATTCTATATAGGTAGTGAGCCTCTTTATTGGATAGTTAGTCCCTTTTGTAGGCAGTGAGCCTCTATATTTAGATAATGAGTCCTTTCTTTTGGCAATGAGCCTAATTTTAAAAAAGACTATATAGTGTGAGTTAACCCTCACCGTGGTTTTCTATGAAAAAATCTGGTGTTCATTGTGTTAATTTACTTTATGTTATTTTTGTTTCATGTTCATACTTAATAATATAATAGTGTGGTTGAAGAATTGATAAGTGATAAAGTTATGAATTTGAATTTGTTTGACAACTGATTCACCATCCCTCCTCTTAGTTGTCCCATGCCTATTTAACAATTCGTATCATATCTTTGGTTCCTTGTGTACAACTTAACCACTTGATGGATCCTGAAGGTTGCTTGAATGGATGATAAAGGAGAACTTTGAAATGCTCTTGAAGACCTTGATAAAGTGGAGAAAGAGAATAGATATCTGATGGAAAATCTTGATGAAGCAAGTGAATGTGTTCAAAAACTTAAGGAATAGTTGAAGAAATTTAAAGAAAGACATAGAGAAAGTAGTGAACAGTTGAAGTAGGAAATAATTGCAATGAAGGTGACTATAGAAGAAAAGAAGAAGATTGAAGAATTCTTGAATATAATGGTGAAAAACAAGTCTAATGAATATTCCAAACTCGAGCAGGAGATAGTAAACTTGAGAGTGGAGCTGGAGAAGGCTAAACTCTATGAAAATAATTTCAGAATTAGCTTTGGTAAACTCAAAGAACTACTTGCAGGACAAAAACCATGTAAAGACAAAGGTGGCTTAGGAGTTGAGACCGGTGAAAGTTCAAAAGATATGAAGAAGAATCAAGGAAGGAGTAAGCAAAGAAGGAATTTTTCAAGAAGACTGGTTGTGAGAAAACCTAATGCACCAAATGTACCCCTCTTTTGTTGGTATTTGTTTTTTCTATCACAAATATGGTCATAGAGCAACTAAATGCAGGATTAGAATGAACTAGTTCTCTAGTACTACCTTTGAAAAATGTTTTGAATGTTGAAAGATTGGACATAAGGCTATATAATTCAAAACTCATGTGAGAATGATTAGTTAGGTGATGCGGAATAGGTTTAATGAAGAAAAAATGAATCAATTCTTTAATGGATACTGTTACACTTTTAATAAATTTGGACATAGAGAAAATCAGTGTATATCAAGGAATAATGGAGGAAAAATTAATTAGAATAATGTGGTCTGTTATAATTGAAACAAGCCTGGACATGTATCTAAAGTCTGCAAGAATAAGAAAGGAAAGAAGCTTGCTCTAGAAGAAAAGGGTGAACCGGTAAAGAAGATTAAGGAAGAAATGAAGCAAGAGATGGATAAGATATGGAAGAAGAAAGAAGAAGAAAAACATAAAGCTCCTGATATGTCTATACCTTGATCTGGTACAGATGACTTATTTGAAATATAGACCTTGCATGGTCTTAGGGGGAGTATTATTAGAAAATCTCAAAAACCACGTAAAATTATTTCGTGTCAAAGGCTGGAACCTAGTTGGAATGTGGAAAATAGGTATTCAGATATGTTGGATAAAGAACCTAAGGAAACCATGTTGGCATGTGGATTTGTGGATCAAATAAAGAATCTTTGTCATAAGAAGACTACTTTTAACAACTTTTTGGTGTCTACTTCATTTAATGCATTTTAGGGTAAGCTCGATGGTATATAATATGAAAATTACAAGTACCTTTAATTAATTTGTGATCTTGAAGAACTTGTGTGACCGCGTGGAGTGACCATGGAGTCAGCTTGTAGCATTTCTAGAAGGAATTCAAAGGGATTATATTAGGTAATTTGGAAACATTTCTCTGAGTATAAAATAAAAGTAGAAATTTGAAGAAGTTTTGTTGAAATTCAAGAAAAGTATAAATATGGATAGTGGATTATGTGGTGTTACTCCTCTGAAGATGAAAAGAGTTGAATTAGATGAATTCGATCATGGAAAAATGAAAGGAATTGAATTAGGGTTAAGTGAAATTAAATTATAGAACATAAAAAACCCTTTATGGAGAGAATTTCCATGGATTATAGATAAATAAGTTATCTTATTCCTATTGAATCATTTCAAGGATAAAATAATCATTTTGGATAAACCCTATGTGATTTCAAAGAATACAATCAAAGCGATCACTTGATTATGCAGTGTTGGAGAGCTCCCTAGAAGGAAAACGGTGAAGTATAAACATGGGGAGGAATTCACTGGCATCAGTAAAGATCAATAGGCTCTATTGATTGATATGCTTATTGATTTGACTATTAGGTATGTTGCTTATGGTATTTCGTAAAAGTTTTATTTTAGAAACCGTGAAATTTCAACTTCTGCTATTGTTGTACATATTGCCCACATGATAGTCAAGGAGAACAAACAATTTGATTTATGTAGCTTGTTACTTGAGAATTTGCTTGAAAATATTCAAATTTCATTGGTTGAGAATTATCCCTTTCATTTTGGATCCTTGCTAGTATGTTTGGTATTTTACTTTATGAATTCTCTACTAAGAAAAGACAATGTGATATGGGAAACTAATGTACCTATTGGAAAGAAAAATTACAAACATCTAGAATCTTTGGAAGATAATGTGGACATGTGAAATTCATATTTTTTTATCTTTGAAAGAAAACCATAGCTTTGGTATATCTACATCAAGTCAATTTGAGGTGGGCTCTTCCTTTGGAAAAGGAGAATTGGAAGTTGTTAGAAGTGATTCCTCTCCAGAATCGAAAAAGAGAAAAGAGAAAACTAAAGATATCATTGATATTTCAGATGAAAAGGAAAAATAATTTTTGACTAGATTTGAATCCCTTGAATCAGGTTTTCAAGCCCTTAGAGGGGACTCATTCACCATGCATGGTGAATTAGTCCTCCTACAGGGATCTGAAAAGTGAGAGGATGATTTTGTACCTTTAGATCTGCACTCTTACCTTCTACAAGTGTCCACTTCAGTTTTTGCCGAAATCAGGTCTGCAACTAACTTTTTCTTGATGATTTGACTTGAATGAAGAGGAGAAGACTTGAATGACTTTGGAATGCAATCTTCCAATGATTCTAAATCTACAAACAAACAATACAAGAAGATAAATTTTTTATTGTTAAGACATGGGGGTTCGCCTTGGTCAAACCCCTTTGAGGTAATTAAACCAAATTGATGAAGTGAATGAATAAAGTATGCAAAAATGGAATAATCTACCTTACAATGATGATTGATCTTGTTGGTCTACAACAAGATCAATCATCATTGTAGAATCAACTCTTGGATGCTTTAGAATACTAACTTGAAGACTTCAAATGAAGAAACCCTAAGTTGCTTGACTTAAATGTGAAAATAGATGAAGAATGGATAATAAGAGATGTAAAAGTGAATTGGTTCATGTAAAATGAGGGTAAAAATACTTATTTATATACAAATGTTCCTTAGCACTCAATAATACTACATCACAGGCTGACATAAAGTGAAAATATACTTTAAATTTCACTTTTTCCCACTCAAAAGTCAAAATGGGTGCTAGATAAGACTCATTCCCCACACATGGAAAATGGGTCCCACTTGGATGGTATTGATTTTCCATGCATGGTGAATGGGTCCTGTTAGCTCTCAAAAACATAGGCAGAGTGCCTCAAGAGGCTGCCAATCTCTTGATATGCTTTAGGGTAACAAACAAGGTCAAAAGCTTTCAACCTTCTACTCTTCAGGTGCTGCAAGACTAGGCGGGTATACCTAACTGAATGAAGTAGACTTTATGTACTTATGATTATCTTTCTTGCAGTGATTTATCCATAGTAGCAGATGGAAGTGAACAAATGAAATCGAACTTGATAGCAATAGCAATCTTCTGATCTACATCCTAAAATGCTCAATTAACAGATATAAATAAAACTAAATGAATTCAAAATGATGAAGTGTAGAGACTAGTTCCTTATTGGGTATGCAGAGTCAAATGAAATCAAGATGAACAACACCTCTCTGGAGACAACTCAAATTATCTAGCATAAATTATGTTTAAAACTTGTATAAACATGCAAGATTGTGATTACTAATCTCTACTTTAACAATCCAAATGAATCTCTCTGATTACTGTATTCAACTAAAAGGATTTAATATTTGCTTGAAGGAACCAATCAATTAACCACATAGATACATCAAATGTGCACTGATGAATTGAGAATAAACTTGTTATATCAATTTAAACAATCAGAAAGAATCCATCTTGGAGATAGCTTAGCAATGCTTTTATTAAATTCAATAGATAATTGACACTAGAAATGTGTAGTAACATAAATTGACTTTCATAAATACCTCCATTCTGAAAACATGCATCATAGTTTGTGATTTGATAAATCTATTGTACTGTATCCATATAATTTTCCTACTATATATCAAATAACTGATAGTTGATGTTATTTTACAACCACACAATACATATTTCTACACTAGCATTAGAAGAACATATCACACTGAGATCCCATGTGGGCCCAACATAGAATTTGGGCTCAACTCATGTCGGCCTGCAACGGTTTTAAAAATTTTACATGTCGGCCATAGTATTTGAATTTTATTAATCATTAGTGAATCAGTCGCTGAGACAACCCAACAGTTATGCTAAAAGCAATTAAATCACTAGTCATTCCTTTTGTTCATTTTTCTTTCACTGTGACACATCAGAGTTGGGGAGATGTCATACAGCCAACATTATGTTTCATCGATATGCTTCTCTTAGTGTAATATTCATTCACTGAGACATAGGGAAACTTCTCACCAAGATGCACTTTTTATTCATTAACCTTCACCATAGCTCTATGATGTCGGGGAGACTTCTCAAAAATCATATTATGTTTCACCGAAAGCCCCCATGATCAAACTTGTTCACCGAGATAATTCCATACTTACACCGACAAAGGCCTCGTTGTGTTCAATTAGTGAGACCCACGAAACTTTTCCAAGATCACACACCGAAGTCATATAAGTCTTACCGAGCAGTATCCTTGTTTTATTCACCTTCGCCAAGACATTATGATTTTCTCACTGACAGAGTCCTCATGTGTATTATCAGTGAGACCGAAGGTCACTCGCCGAGAGATTACTTTGAAAGCCGTAACTCCTCCTGAGATGTATCCTTTCATCTTGTGTATCGGTGAGAAAATGCAATTCTTATACCAACAAAGGCCCTCATTGTGTTCCATCGGTGAAACTTAAAATAATCATTGGGACAATATTCTAAAACTACATAAGTCTACCGAGATGTCTTTTGATAGAAACCCCATGAGTAAATTTGGTGAGACCAAAGGTCACTTGCCAAGACCTCACCTCGATAGCTCTAACTCTTACCGATATGCCTTTTTGTTAGTGGTCAATGTAACAATTCAAATTTTCCAAGACTTTGTATTGAAAGCAACATGTTTGGCTGAAGAAATCCTTCCATGTGTTGTTTGTAAGACTCTACCCGAGAACCCATTGCCAAAGACCCCGTGTCAGCAAGAAATAACCACTTTACTAAGATCCTATTGCGATACTACTTAACTCTCGTAGATGAAACTCTTCATGTATTAGTTGGGGAGACATATAGAATTTGATAAGACACTACCCCGATGACCAAGCTCCTACTGATAGGTTCCTCCTCGGTCACTGAAATAACATATATGTCATGCCGAATGGTGAGTGCACAAGACTTGTCTTCGCTAAGACATCAAAGGAGTCTTGCTGACAGACCTGTAGCATACAAATGTTAGCATAAAAACAACATGGGTTGGGGAGGCAGTCATGGACTTATGCCGATAGGAATTGCAATAGGGAAAATACATGACCTGATGGATTTTATGGAGCAATATGGGCAAAATATAGGTAAAAATACCATGAAGCGAGGAAATTGTGCTCAAGGTAGGACTCACATGGGAAATGTATTGATGTGAACAATATGAAAAATTATCAGAAATTTATAGTTCCAATAGTGGCTCCATCTGGGGATGAATGATAGTAAGATCACTGCAAGGATCTAGAACTTTGGGTGAGAAGACTAGACACAGAGTGAAGAAACAATGAACAAAAAAGGAAATGAATGGGAGATGAATACAAAATGGAGATGGACCAAAATCCTAAACTAATTTGCATGGAAAATAATTTTAAAGAGGATTAGCAAGAGTTGTACATGCACTGGCAACCCTTAATCCTCTATGTTGCTTAAGAGAAAAACTGCTTCAAGAATTGCCCATGAATAGGAAATTCCTGATCTTCACCAGCCATATTCTGTAGATAGTAGGAGTCTTCACCTTTCTTTCCAACAATAATGAAAGGTCCTAGCCATAAAGATTCAAATTTACCATGCTTTCCCTTCTCCTGACACCTTGCATTCCACATCAACACCAAGTCATTTTCTTCAAATTTTCTATCCTTTGCCTTCTTGTCAAATAGATACTTCATCTATGTCTGTAACTTCATGTTTTGTTTTTGGGAAACTCTCCTTATTTCATCAAGTTCAACAAATTGCTCCATTCTTTCTTCCATAGGTTTAGGAACATCCAAATCCTCCTGTAGGACAAACTTGTAGACTGGTAACAAATTATGCAAAGGCATCCTGGCTTGTGCTCCATACACTAATTCAAATGGGGATTTTCCAATTGCCTTTTTCACAATAATCCTGTCAGCCCACATAGCCATCTTTAATTTTGAATCCCAAGCTTTCTTGTTCTGTCCTAACATCCTCCTTATAATCTTCAAAAGACTCTTATTGCTAGACTCTGCTTGACCATTAGCTTGTGGATGGTAAGGAGCTGCATAAGAAATAGTAATGCCATATGTGCCACAAAAGTTTTTGAACTCATCTAATCTAAAACACATTCCATTGTTAGTGATTAACCTCAGTGGCGTACCAAATCTAGTGATAATGTTGTCCATCAAGAAATTAGTAACTACCTTACTTGTAGCCTGCTTAGTTGGGATTGCTTCCACCCACTTGGTAAAATAATTAGTGGAAACCAGTATCCACTTGTGTCCTCCACTTGATCTTTCTTGTATCTCTCCAATGAAATCAATTCCCCATTGATGAAAAGGGGCATCATCTTGCAAAGGTTGAAGTGGAAAAGCTCCTTGATACTTTAGTTTTCCAGACATAATAACAATATACCATCCTTGTTCTTCCAAAATAGATCCCCATCCATGAAAACATATTTAGATGCCTACAACTTCAAGGTTCTTTTCTGGTTGTCACTCAATCCCTCCGGACACTTCATGTACTTAAGGTAATGCATAATATCAGTATACCAAGGAGTGTGCTCAATGCTTGCAATTACAGTCCCTTCTTCAACATTGCAGATTTGATTTGCCTCAATATTTGCTTCTATCATTAGCCTAGCCAGGCCTTGACCTCTCACTAGTTTGGTAATTTGTATGTCCATATCAAACTCTTGGATCTTGTTAATCCATTTACATCTTTTCCTTGTCACTTCAAACTATGTCAGAATATCCTTGACAGCAACGTGAGGGACATAAGCAATCACCTTTGCTCCAACAAGATATGGTTTGAATGCTTTTGTAGCCTTCACCAATGCAAATGCCTACTTTTCCATTATATCATACTTCAATTTAGACCCTTGTAATGACTTACTGAAGAAAGACACAGGTTGTTCATGACCATCCTCATTCTTCTATAGCATAATAGCAACAATCGTGTGCATTGAAGCAAATGAAAATATCTGAAAAGGTTTTGCAAAATCTAGACATTTAAGAATAGGAGCCTCCTTGATGGCCCTTTTGATAGATATAAAATACTCCAAGGCTTCTATAGTCCATTCCATTTTTTGTCCTTTATTCAACATTTTTGATATGGTCTTAATGATTTCAGCAAAGTTAGAAACAAATCTCCTAACAAAATTAATTTTTCCAAAGAATGACTGTATAGCCTTAACAGTTTTGGGAACATGAATTTTATCAATAACTTCAACCCTCTCAGGATCTATCCTAATTCCCTCTTTTGAAACAATATATCCTAGGAGCTTACCCTCTATGACTACAAAAATGACACTTCTTTGGATTTAAGCAAATACCATATTCTAGGGCTTTAATAAATACCTTCTCTAGATGTTGTGCATGATCTTCAACCTTCTTTGAGTAAGCAGTAAGGTCATCTTGGTGCACCACCTTGATAACATTGATCAAATCTGAAAATTCCACATCCATAGCTCTTTGGAAAGTCACTCCAGCATTAGTGAGACCAAATGGCATTCATATATATATATGTTCCCCAAGGAGTTGTAAATGTTGTCTTATATTGCTTAGATTCCTTGACTTTAACCTAGTTGTATCCTGAAAACCCATCCATCATGGATAACAGTTCACATCCTGTTACTTTATGCAATATAGCCTCCATATTGGGTAGAGGATAATTATCCTTGAGAGATGCCATATTCAGATTCTTGAAGTCCACACATAATCTGATATCTCCATTCTTCTTCCTCATAGGGACCAAATTTGAGACCCACGTTGAATGCCTGATTGGTTTAATAATTCCTCCATCTTTGAGCTTTGCCAATTCTTCTTGCATTTTAGGCTCTAGTGTTGGATTTATAGGCCTTTGCTTTTGTCTGAATGGTTTAGCATCTGGCTTCAATGGTATTTCATGCTGAAACAAAACTTCCCTGTATGCTTTCAGATCTTCATAAGACCAAGCAAACACATGTTTATATTTTCTCAGCAACTCAATCAGCATTCTTCTAATTGTAGGGCTTATCTTCTTTCCTATGTACACCTTTCTTGGTGCTATCTCAGTCCCCAAGTTGACTTCTTCAATACCTTCTGATGACTAGTGTTTACTTCATGAGGGACCGATCATTTCCATCATACAACCTCTTCAATGCCACCAAGCCCTTAGGAAGCTTTTTTTTTTTGAGCTGCAATATCTCCTTTCCAAACACTATTTGCTTCCCATCCACTTCTTCAACAAAAGTATTGAAGTCAATTTCCTAGGCTTCATATTGATCTATACAGTGGAGAAATTTCAAAAGGTCAGTATCATCATTGAAGAATTGCCAACTATAAATGTTATCAGGAACAACAAGCCTTGTCTTGAATTCAACTATGAAACCCCAACCAATGTGATATCATCTCTTTTGATCACCACATTTTCCAAAAAATCAGCCATTATGTTCTTTGATCTGTCAATCCACTCAATTGAAAATGCATCAAACAACTCAACTATGTCCCATACAAGATTCCTATATCTCTTCAATCTTTTGTGCTTTGCTGCATATTTTGACTTTATTTGTGAAACAACCAACTCAGAGTCACCCAGAACTGCCATCAGCTTGATCTTATGTTTCACAACTATGTTCAGACCTGTCAATAAAGCTTCATATTCCACCACATTGTTTGTGCATTCAAATGTCAATAGGAATGAATATGTAAATGTAATACCTTTAGGTGAGATAAAAACAATCCCAGCTCCATTACCTTCCTGGCTACATGCTCCATCAAAATACATCTTCCACATTTCATTGCAGCTTTGTGCCACATGCTTTTCAATTGGATCACTATTGGTTAATTCTAGCTAGGCTGATTCTATCTTAAAACTTCCAAAATCAACATCACAAAAACAATGGATCTGATCTTGTGGTATATAGTCAACAAGCTGGTTCATTCTTGGTTCCCTATACAACTTCATTTCTTGGCCATTCACTGGAATTGTACCATAAGACAAATCAAATTGAACATTTCCTCCAATTGCTGCTATCCATTGTCTTGATAGAAGCATCCCAAATTGAGGAGGAGTATCAATCACTATTATATCTATATTATAAGCCACCTGTGGATAAGTAGTCAGTTTGACTTCAACATCTCTCATAATACCTACCACAAGAACATGTTGGTTATCCATTGCATAGAATTTACTATCATATGTATCAACCCACATGCCAAGCTACTTCATAACTCCTATTGGAATGATATTTATAGTAGCACCAAAGTCTATCATGCAATTTCTTAGCAATTTATTATTTATAAGCAATGTAGTGAAAAAATATCCACTTGTGGAGGAGTTGTTAATACATCACCCATACAGACTTCTGGGATATTCACTTTCTCCTGCCTATTGATTGCTTTAATAGCTACTCTATTTTCATAATTCACATGTTTTTCATTTTAATTTGTTATCAATTGAACAACACTATCTCTGTACTCCTTAACTTTCATCATCTCAAGTAATGGAACAAACATTTTTACCTGGGATAACACTTGAGTGAAGTCAAAAGAAGAGCCCTCCACCTTAATAGTCTTCTTTTGCTCTAGTGTTTCTCCTTTGTTTTCTTTTTTTTTTCTTTTTTACTAGGTTGGTTAGGCATTTGTATCTCTTTATGTAATTTCTTCACTTCCTCCTTCTAGATAGGCTTTTGTTCACTCTTACCAGGATGTTTATTTTCTAGCTTTTTCACAATTCCTTGTGTCACCTTATAATCTTTCATTAAGATTCCATTGGGGACACCCTCTTTCTCATTTACTGTTCTATTTCTCAGCCAATATTTACTCTTTGCTTCTTCAACTACAACGACAGTTAGTCTCTCTATTTCATCTCTAGTGAGTCTCCTCATACTGCATTGAGTAGGTGCCTCAACAAAATGTGGATCTGTATAATCTTCTTCAGAATCAGAAATGACCTGCTGTTCAACCATATGGACATTGTATCTCTAATTTAAAACATCATACTCATAACCTTCATCCTCTAAAGATGAGTACCTCTCTTGAATATGATGAAAAGTATTTGAATTCAAATACACTGTGTGATCTTCTCCATTGTTTTCCATCAGCATTCCCTCTTCTTGCATCCTTTGGGCTACAACACAATAGTTTTGGGAGTGTGGCTTATCACAAGCTTCATAGAAGTAATTATTACTCACCATATAAGTTCACTTCTTGCTCAATGGATCATGAGTCTCTTTGTTTCTAGGCTTAGCTATTATAGATTTTCCATCCTTCCAGTCTATATTATAAGGCATGTCATGCGACCTCGGCCTTTCATTTCTTTATGTATTCTCCTAGCTATACTAATAATTATTGCTTTGCTAAGGAGGCCTAGGGTTGTCTCTTTTACTGATTATACCAGCAACCCTCCTGTTGTTTTCAATTGTCAATGCTATCTTCTGAGCTTCAGCCAAATCTCTCAGGAATCTATTTCTTAGTTCATACCTATTTTAGGATCAAATGCATTCAAATAAACACTCAAAGCAATAGAATCTGGAAACCTTGATCCAAGAGGTATTTTAGTCTGTAACTTGTTGAATCTTTGGTTGAAATCAAAAATTGAGTCATTATGATTTTTCTGTATTCGCATCAACTCATGAAGAGCAGCATCTGGTGCACTTTGATTCCCATATTGCTCTAAGAATCTATCTTGAAATAGTTAGAGAGAATCAATAGAGGCTGTTGCTAGGCTGTTGAACCAATCTCTGGCTTCTTCAGTAAGTGACATCATGAATAATCTCATATGTAAATCTTCATGAGGCACATCCAAGTCTTGAATGAAGGCATTGAAATTCCTTAAGTGATCCTAAAAAAAAAATGCATTACTCCCTATAAACTTAGGCACCATACCCCTCCAACAATCATCCATAGGGTAAGGGAATAATTGAAAGCCTGCTAAATCAAACTGTCTAATCATTGTTGTATGCTAGTGAGGGGGAGGGTTAGGTGGATACTGATACTAATGCATAGGGTTATTATATTGTGCATTATGTTGTAGGATGTAGAGCAGACCAGGAGGTGGATGCATATTTGTACCCTGTGTGAGAATATGAGGTGGATGATCTGGATGCTTGTGGTGATTCCTTGTCTAATGGTGAGGAGACACTGGTGGATCAGAAGGCCCTGTACCATGATTACCTTGATTATGAGGTGGTACATACTTTGGATGATAACCAATAGTCTGAGCAGTAATTTGGGATTTTTGCAATTCAGCCCTCAGTTCCTCTATCTCTTTCCTCTGTAATTCAAATTGTGCTTTTACTTCATCAGAAAGCTCATGTTCAACAAACACATTTTGGTTACCTTCCATCTTTTGATCATATTCATGCTGAATTTTGATTCTGTCTGCCTCTAGTCCAGCTCTAAACTCAGCCTGTTTCTGAGGATCGAGAAAAAATAAAGGATTTCTTTGATGCTCTGGGGTAGAATGCTCTGCACTTGAATTGTTTCTCCATGTATCATAGTGATCAAATTTTTCACAATGTTCTTTTGATGCTTTATCTTTATCTATTATGCACATGTCCTCATTTATCCTTTTTCCCTTATCCACCTTGTCATCTTTGTGTGTCCATTTACTACTACCAACAAGAGCTCTAGTATGACCTCCCCTATACTAAGATCTTCCATTCATGATGAACAGTTGCAAAATTTATGTCAGAGTTGCCCAACTTTTTTCAAAAGTGAGAAAATACTTGATGTTTCTTATTATTCCTAGTGGAGTCTCTATAAAGTTCTTGAATCTATGATTAAGGCCTTGATTTTGAATGTGTTCCCTAGCAGAGTCGCCAATTTTCTAGCTCTCAAAAACGTAGGCAGAGTGCCTCAAGAGGCTACCAATCTCTTGATATGCTTTACGGTAATAGATAAGGTAAAAAAAATTCAACCTTCTACTCTTCAAGTGCTGCAAGACCTAGGCGGGTATACCTAACTGAATGAAGCAGACTTTATGTACTTATGATTATCTTTCTTGCAGTGATTTGTCCACAGTGGTAGATGGAAGTGAACAAATGAAATCAAACTTGATAGCAATAGCAATCTTCTGATCTAAATCCTAAAATGCTCAATTAACAAATATAAAGAAAACTGAATGAATTCAAAATGATGATGTGCAGAGACTAGTGCCTTATTGGGTATGCAGAGTCAAATGAAATTAGGATGAACAACACCTCTCTGGAGAAAACTCAAATTATCTAGCATACATTTTGTTTACAAGTTGTATAAACATGCAAGATTGTGATTACTAAGCTTTACTTTAACAATCCAAATGAATCTATTTGATTACTGTGATCAACTAAAAGGATTTAATCTTTGCTTGAAAGAACCAATCAACTAAACACACAGATACATCAAATGTGCACTAATGAATTGAGAATAAACTTGTTATATCAATTTAAAAAATCAGAAAGAATCCATCTTGGAGATAGCTTAGCAATTCGTTTATTAAATTCAACAGATAATTGACACCAAAAATGTGTAGAAACATCAATTGACTTTCATAAATACCTCCATTCTAAAAACATGCATCATAGTCTGTGATTTGATAAATCTATTGTACTGTATCCATATAATTTTCCTACTTTATATCGAATAACTGATAGTTGATGTTATTTTACTACCACACAATACATATTTATACACCAACATTAGAAGAACATATCACACTGAGATCCCATGTCAGCCTAGCACAAAATTCGGGCTCAACTCATGTCGGTCTGCAATGGTTTTCAAACATTTACATGTTGGCCACAATATTTGAATTTTATTAATCATCAGTGAATCAGTCGCTGAGACAACCCAACAGTTATGCCAAAGGAAATTAAATCACTAGTCCTTCCTTTTGTTCATTTCACTTTTGCTGTGACACATCAGAGTCGGGGAGATGTCATATAGCCAACATTATGTTTCATCAATATGCTTCTCTTAGTGTAATATTCATTCACTGAGACATAGGGAAACTTCTCATCGAGATGCACTTTTTGATTCATTAACCTTCACCATAGCTCTGTGATGTCAGGGAGACTTCTCCAAAATCATATTACATTTCACTAAAATCCCCCATGATCAAACTTGTTTTCTGAGATAACTCCATACTTACACTAACAAAGGCCCCCTTGTGTTCCATTGGTGAGACCCACGACACTTTGCCAAGGTCACACACCGAAGTCATATAAGTCTTACCGAGCAGTATCCTTGTTTCATTCACCTTTGCCAAGACATTCTTATTTTCTCACCGACAGAGTCCTCATGTGTATTATCAGCGAGACCGAAGGTGACTCACCAAGACATTACTTTGAAAGCCTTAACTCCTCCCAAGATGTATCCTTTCATCTTGTGTATCGGTGAACAATGCAATTCTTATATTGACAAAGGACCTCATTGTGTTCCATTAGTGAGACTTAAAATAATTGTTGGGACAATATTCTGAAACTACATAAGTCTTACTAAGATGTCTTTTGATAGAAACCCCACAAGTAAAGTAGGCGAGACTAAAGGTCACTCACCAAAACCTCACCTTGATAGCTCTGACTCTTACCGATATTCCTTTTTGTTATCAGTTGATGCAACAATTCAAATTCACCAAGACCTTGTATTGAAAGCAACATGTTTGGCAAAGAAATCCTTCCATGTGTTGTTTCAATAAAACTCTGCCCGAGAACCCATTGATGAAGACCCCATGTCGTCAAGACATAACCACTTTGTTGAGATCCTATTTCGATACTTCTTAACTCTCACCGATGAACCTCTTCATGTATTAGTTATGGAGACATATTGAATTCGATAAGACACTACCCCGGCGACCAAAATCCTACCGATAGGTTCCTCCTCGATCACCAAAACAACATATATGTCATGAAGAATGGTGAGTGCACAATACTTGTGATCGCTGAGAAATCAAAGGAGTCTTTTTGATAGACCTATAGCATACAAATGTTAGCATAAAAATAACATGGGTTGGGGAGGTAGTCATGGACCTATGCCAATAGGAATTGCAATAGGGAAAATACATGACCCAATGGTTTTTATGGAGCAATATGGAAAAAATATAGGTAAAAATACTATGAAGGGAGGAAATTGTGCTCGAGGTAGGAATCACATGGGAAATGTATGAGTGTGAACAATATGAAAAATCATCAAAAATTTATAGTTCCAACAGGTCACACATGGGTCCATTTGACAACTCATAAGCCAAGGAATAAGCCTAAAATATAGCTTAAATTACAACTTTATCAAGTGTTTTATCAATTTAAGCCTTGGGATGAAAAATATGGGTTAAAATAGGTCTATTAATGATGATTTGAATGTTAGATAGGGCTAGGGACACATAAATCAATGTGGAAGTGTAATTAAATACACCTTACAACAATAAAATGAGGTTCACACAACCTAGGAAGGGACAAGGACCAATGTGAATGTGCAAGACACATTACAACACTAGTTTAACATTAAATTAATTTTAAAAGCCTTCTAAAATGATGTGATGATGTATTAAGGTATGTTGAATTAGGAAGAAATAGGTTCATTAAGTCTAAAAAAGTGTGAAAGTATCTTACAAGACTTTACAACACCTTTACAAGATATCAATAAACATACTTAATTTAGTGTAGAAGGGCCCAAGATCTAGTTTGGATGCATGAAATGCCTCACAACACCTAAATGAAGGCCTCATTTAGTCCATTTATCATGAATTATCCCATGTTAAGAAAAGGGTCATTTTTTTCTACGGCACATGCTTGAAGGTCCAAAAGGACGTAAGATGGGAATCCTGGTTGAAAGATGTGAAAAGCTAAGCAGAGGTTGTCTAGATTGATTGTAGAGACAAAAGGGTGTGTTAAGGAAATTTCAAATGTTTATAAGTATTATCTTCGGTGGCCTGCTAATATGGACAATTTTAGGAGAAAAATTGAAGCAAAAGTAAATAACATTGGAAATAATCTTGACATATTTGAAGACAAAGAAGGAAAGCAAAGAATAAGAGTTGGAGAACTACATGCAAAACTAATCATTACACAAAGATAGAGAGATGATGTGATAAAGACCTTTTAGATTCTTAAAGAAATTTCTGAAGTCCAGTTAGAGCATCTTTCTAGAATTCTCATTGCTGCTGAAGATGTTGAGAAATAAAGTTTTGTTATAGATTGGTCACCCTCTTTTACTCTATTGGGTTTATTGGAAAGTACTTGCACAAAATTGGAGTTTGTTGTTTTCAATTGGAAGAAACTATTTCCAATTCTCAAGGAAAGATATAAGAAGGTATTCTAGGTGAAGAACATCATCTTCACTTAATTCCTGTATGCTTAAAAGTTCTAAATTGTTGGAAGTTTTTCAAGTTTTTGGAAATCTTTTGAAATTTTGATGTCACCATGTTTAGAACCATTTTTGGCACCCTTTCCATTGATGTCAAAGGGGGAGAGTGCTGGGAAAGTGTTGGAGATAGTGGAGAAAGTCTTGAGTTTTGAGGAGAGAAGGAGATTTTTTTTTGTTCACATGTTGCCATCAATGACAAAGGGGGAGATTGTTGGAAAGTTATCTATATGTTGTCATTGATGTCACCATGTTGGTAGTCTACTCTGGTACTCTAAACTGGTACATACAACTGACTTATCCTCTCTGGTGATAGATCTGATATTTTGTGGTCTTGCTCTAGTATTCTAGTCCACATTTCTCTGCAGTTGCAAGTTTCTATTTGTAGTTTTGCAAAATCACTTATGAATGTTAAAGGCATGCTTTGTCAATATATCTCTCACTAAGATGCTCGTACGAAGAAGTTGCACCATAGAAAAAAGTACCTCTTGATTGAAATGAGAATAATTCATGATAAAATGGACTTAATAAGGCCTTGATTTAGTTTGTTGAGGCATTTTATGCATCCACATTAGGTCTTGGACCCTTGTAAATGCATTTATCAATGTCTTTTAAACATGTTGTAGAGTCTTGCAAAATACTTTCACACTTTTCTATACTTAATAAGCCTATTTCCCTCTAATTCAACATTATAAAATGTGTTTAGTAACATTATCACATCAATCTAGAAAGATTATAAAATAAACTTAATGATAAACTAGTTTTGTAATGTCTTTCACATTCACATTGGTTCTTGTGACTTCCTAGGCTATGTGGACCTCATTTTAGTGTTGTAAAGTGAATTTAATTATTCTCTCACATTGAATTATGTGTCCCAAGCCCTATTTGATATTTACATCATCATTAATAGGCCCCTATTACCCCATATTGTGCATCCTAAGGCTTAATTTGATAAAATACCTAACAAAGTTACAAGTTAAACATTATTTCCTTATCTCCCAGCATCTTAACTATCAAAATGGCCCCTTTTGGACCCATTCACCATGCATGGAGAATCATTCCCATCTAGGTGGGACCCATTTACCATGTGTTCTGAATGAGTCTCATTTGGCCCAATTTTGACCTTTGAGTGGAAAAAAGTGAAATTTAAGTTTAATTTTACTTCATGTCAACCTATGATGAGGTATTAACAAGTAAAATAGGAGAATTATCTATAAATAAAACCTTATAATCCCTAATTTATACCTCTCAACTCATTTTACAACTCATCCATCATCTATCTTCTCAAGCAAGCTAGGGTTTTAACATTGCAAGTCACTTAAAATCAATTTTCAAACATTCAAGGGTAGATTCTTCATGTTTTGCTATATAATTTCAAGATCAATCATTATGGAAAGGTAATCAACTTCATTATTACATGCTTCATTCCATTCTTTCATAATTTTGGTTTAATTTCCTAAAAGTGGTTTGACCAAGGTAAACCCCCATGCCCTAACATTCAACATTTCTCTCTCTTTTCTTGTGTGTTTGTAGATTTATGTCTCTTAGAAGCTTAAGAATAATTGAAAATTTCATTTGAAATTTATTCAAGTCATCTCTTCACTCAACAAGTCAAAATATCAACAAAAAGTCAGTTTTAGGCTCGAATCTGATAGTTTCAGAAGTGGACACCTATGGAAGCTGAAATGTAGATCGAGAGCTCTAGATCCCACCTTTGAAGATTTAGGAATTAAAAAGTTGACTAATTTCCCAAGGATGGTGAATGAGTCCCACTCGAAGGTTATTTTTTGGTTTTCTGCATTTTTAGATACCCTTTTGTCTTAAATCAGCTCCGATTCAGCTTTGTAGAACTAGGATTGATTCACCCAGAATGGTGAATGAGTCCCTCTAGGCCTAAAAATCAAGATCAACAAAATTTGAAAAGCCATTTCTAGTCTCCATCAAGATATTAGGTGCACACTTTTAGTTTCATCAAATTCTGTTATAGTTTGCATTCATTTCTAGGTGTTTTTGCATTACACAATGTGTTTTCAAACATCATTTGCTTCTTAAGTTTTGCATTTATAATCATTCAAAAAGCTCATTTATTTGCACTTAGATCATCTCATTTAGTCTAAATAGTATCATGCGTATCCTAATTTGAGTGAACCACCTAGATTTTGGGTGTGGGATCCATCTCTTTCCATTAGGTGAAAGATCCTAATTGAGTAAAAGAGGTAAAGTATTCATAGCCCCTAAAATCTATGGTTCATTTTCATGAACTTGCAGTGATAAACACCTTCTTTTCTGCTTTGGATGCATTCATCATAGATCTATTTTAGCATTGACCTTGCATCAGTTCATTTGCATACTAGGTTTCAAATTTTTCATTCATTAAAAAAGTGCATTTAGGTTGTATTTTTGACATCTAAAATCATACAATTTCTCTAAAAATTTTCATGTTTATCTTAGGTCTGCATCCTATAGCATCCAAAATTTCAAAACCCAATGAAATTTTTTGAAAATCTTGTAAAACACCCTTATTGGGACTCATTTGCCATCTGTTGAAAATTAGTCCCTATACAAATTTTTCACTATCTGAAATAGCATCAAAAATCTCATTTTTATGCTTCCTAAGGATCCTAGCTTCATATACTATAAGTCCGGACAATTTTTGAAACATTTTTTTATGTATTTCGCTCAAAAACATCAATTTAGGGTAGTCATTTTTGTAATCACTTCAATTCCAATCATCATTAGGTCTGAAAATGCCTACATTTCTAAAATTTTGTATAACATTGCTCAAAGCACTTTTCAATTTTGCATATACAATGTTTCTATTCATAATAATTTTCCTAAGTTTTTTAAAATTTCTTTTTATTCTTGCATATTCATTATGTACATTCTTCAAATCTTGCATATATTAGATAAGAATGTTTTGTATCTTTGATATACATTGTTGGTGCAAGGGCACCCAAGCTCCTTAAGGATCACTTCAAGGGATAGGAGGATGCAGGGGTCATAAAGACCTATAACACATCTCAGAGCATCAATTATTCCATTTTGGAACCTATAATGGCTTTTGGAATGGGTAAAAGCAATGCAGGAATCAAAAGTCTTGAGGGTCCTGATAAGGACCCTAGGACCAAAATGAAATGTAAGTGGACCAGTAGTCTCCTAAGGGTCTAGATAGGTTTTACTTATGTCAATTAAGGTTGAATGATAGAATGTAATAGGGTTGGATGGTTTTTAGTTAGTGGAAATCAATAAATGAGAAGTTGGAAATTCAAATTTTTAAATCCAATGGCTAGTTGCATTTTGGTCAGGTAAGTAGGTTTTAGGTGATCTAGCAATAATAATACAATGAAACTGATCAAAATCAGTTGGGACAGTTGTGGAATGAGTCTAAAAACCTAGAGAAAGCATTTTTATGGAAGGTTGGTTGATGGTACATAATTTGTAGGGACTGCTACAAGAAAGAGCAAAAAACATCAAATTTCTTGCATTTTCTTGTGTCTTTTGGTGAATTTTGGATTTTGATTGATGAAATGTTCAGTTGGATGATTTAGGGACTTTCATTTACATGTTTTTAAACCCTTTGTATGTCCTGAGAAGCAATATCAATCAATTCTTTGTATAATATAACTGACTGTCCTAAGGAAGTGTAGATTTTCATTATTTTTTGGGAGTTCCAATGTATGATTAATCTATTTCATGGAATAATTTGACTAAAACCTATGAAATGGATCACTTCTAACATGTATTATACAAACATTAACAATTTAATGTGAAAGAAGGACAAGTTCTAAGGTGTACACTAAGATTTGACAAGGCAAAGTGCATGAAAATGGTGGCTAAGGTATAGCAGTAGGAGTTATACCTAAATAAGGGGCATGTTTATGAGTTGGAAATGTTTAAGCATGTTCAGTTATTGGTGAAAAGTCAAAGAACTAGTTCTGGAAGTGATTGGAAGGTTAGTATCCAAGAAACCCTAGTTTTAGGAGATTTAATGGAGGGTTTTGTGATCGACGAAGTTAAAGGTGTCATAGGAGTCTAAGACCTTGAAAATCCTTAGTTTGGAGACAATTCAAGACACTATATAAAGTTTCATAATCAAGGGACAAGATTTGAGTAGGGTTGCTTTGAGAAAAAGGGCTAATTAGGCCTTAATTATGTGGAAACAATAGTTTTTGAAGAGATTGTTCCAAAACAAGAGCCAACAGGGTTTGGATATGTGGTGTAGAATCAGAAAACACATGTAAATCAATCATTATTTAGAGGATTCATTTAGAAAAGTTGTGATAAAAGTAAAAAAAAAAGTCACTGGAGACCTAGTTGGGCTAGAAGCCTAGTCAAGGAGAATAAGTGGGTTTGTGTCTAAGACAGAGGCTTGGGACTTTGTAATCATTCAAGTCAAGTTTTATTGAGTCTCCTAAGAACATTCCAAGGTTTTGGGTCCATAAGGGAATTTTTTAAGTCACAAGTAAACCATTGAGCCTTATCTCCATAAGGGTGCCTAGAAGAGGGTTTGAGAGTGCATCATTGTAATCCTTGAAATCATTGTGTTTTTCCAAAAGCCCCATACCCTCTACATCAATTGTTCATATTGCTAAAACATTACATGAAATGGTTACATGTGCTTTTCATCTTTATTCAATCAATGCTAGTACCTTACCTAGTTAGACATGTTAAGAAACATTTCCTATCCTCTACCTTTGAGAGTGTGTTTGTGAAAGAGACTACAACTTTGGCTATTCCTCACGATCATATTTTTTCTTCTCCCAATATCTATCCTATTGGAAAATTAGATATCTTGGTGATAGAAGAACCAATCAATGAGAGTGTTGATAATCTAAGTTTTAGTTCTCCTCTTACCTCTCCTAGTGGACAAGACATTGATCAACAAGACCACTGAAACATAAGCAATCATGATAACAACATTTTCCCTTCTCCTAGTGTCTCTCATAATTGTGAAGTAGATACTTTGTTTGAGGAAGGTCATGAATATTTTGATTGTCCCTCTTCTCCTAGGGAAAACCCTATGGAGCAACACAATTCACTCATTGATCATTCCCCTACTAGTAATGAAGTTCTTTTAGAAGAACCAATCTTTGAATGTCAACAAAATTTGGCTTGTAGTTCTTCTAACAACTCTTCTCCTAGGGAGAATATCATGATGCAACATAATATGAACATGGACACACATCCTTCACACATTAGACCTTCCCTAGGTGATGATAATCAAGTTATATTAGATCCCCTTTCCCTAACACGACATGAAAATAAAGACAAGATTCTTGATGTTCTAATGACACAAGTGAGATCTCCTTTAATTAGTGATCTCCCTAAGTCACCTTCCACTAGTGAATCACATAAAAAATTTAGAAATATCTTGAAATTCATGATGCAATCTACCAATAACAATGTTTTGCAACCACTAAGTTATAACTTAGGGACTCAAACATGTACAGGATCGCACAACACTCCTACCCCACTACCTTTTCTCCTACATAGAGTCCCTACTATTCAGGACCTTAAAAATACTCTTGTTAATATATCTGTCTGGGAACTCATTCAACTATCCCCTATAGTCAAACTTCTATTTAATGAAATGATAGAAATTTAGAAGGAGATACAATCTTACCTAGCATCACAAAGTGTAACATCCTCCCCTTCTCCCCTACAAGTTACTCAATTAAACATTTCCTTCCTTACACATGAAATTTCTTCACTTACAATTCAAAACTAGAATGACCCCTTGACGATAAAGGTGATTATTAACAACACTTTAATTAGGCACACTCTTATAGACAATGGATCTAACATCAATGTTTGTAGCATTGATCTCCTACATAAAATTGGCATAGAAAAAAGGCTCATTCAACCTCCTTATGTTCATATATGTGGCTTTGACAATGTTTCTAGGAAACCACTAGTGATGATCACATTACCTATTAAGGTTAGACCTGTAGTGTTTCATACCCCTATCCATATCGTGCCAACACCCCTTACATACAACCTTATCCTTGGAAGACCATGGATTCATGCTATGAAAGGAGTCCCATCCACCCTTCATTGTACAATGAAATTTTAGTACAATAACAAGATATGCATGGTTGATGTAGTGAACGAAGCTATCAATCAACTAATCACACCATTTCCAAATCCCCTACTCTTACTAGATCACAATTTTAACCTCTACAGGTTGATGCTAATTCTTCTACAACAAAACTCTTTAGTGATACTTGGGGGTTGTTAGATTCTACACCTACTTTCAAAATATCCCCCTCATGGTCCAATGAGTCATCTACAAACAATTCCTTTTCATATACAAATTTTGGTAGCACTTGTAGAGGCAAGTGTGTCATATCACAACCTACAAAACCTTGAGTTTTATACCCTCAACTTGATTCATCATCCACAAAATTGACACATGATAGTGATGGGGGAAATATAACTCCCATCCCTCATAAGGAGATGACACATAACATTACAAAGGATTTGTGTTCTTGCCAAGAAACTAATTCCTCTCTGACACCTAAGACCCCTTTATCTAACTTGGAAGATTGTTATGGTATTGGTTAGAATCTCTCTCCTACACATAGAAACAATGCTCACATGAACAAAACTAACATATCACACTCTTTCAAGAAATATATATGGACATCTCCACAATCTTCACTTTCATCTAACACTTTGTACACCAATATTCAACCTCTCAAGTGGTGCGGTGCCCTTTCTTGTGAGAAAGCACCTCATTCCTCTACCTAATACTTTCTTTCATCCTATTTGGCTCACCTTTGTCTTGCACTAAGTAGGGGCAAGGGGTTCATTAGCCTTGTTCTCATATGTCACTTCTTCTTTCTTCTTTTGGCTAGTTGTTAACCTTTCATGAACATATAAGACCAAGCTTGCGATGTGGACAGCATGTATTAAGATAGACTCGCATGTGACATACTCACTTTCTTCATGACGTAGCTTATCAAAAACATATGACTTGGCATAGGGATTTTTGAATAAGAACTCATGTATTCTTCTTGTACTTTAAATCAATTTCTCACAGTAATGGTGTTCACAACCACTTTAAAGTGGTGGCATACATCACCACTCACATTTCATTGTGTGACTTTTTTCTTCTTGCGATGCATCCTTTTCTTGGTGGAGTCATTGGGCTTGATTTCCTCCAAGAGCATGATATTTATTTTGACACATTCTCTCTTGGAAACATTAAGCATGATGTTCCCTAAGATGAGACCTTGCAAGAATTAAGAAAAATCCCTTTGAACAATCCTTACACTATTCTACATTAACAATGTCTATGAGTGTCAAGCATACAAATTTTTGCATACCTTATAGAGCTCAAACCAAAATTTTCCTTTGTGGTGCCTTATTAAATTTCTCAGGAGGTATACATTTGGTATGGTTGATCGGGAAGCCCATTCTAAGGCATGGATTTCCCCATAGCCACCTTTGTGTTGTGAGTACATACCATCTAGTGTATGTTTCTCTCTTTTGCGCCTTCTCACCTGATGGATAGCCATGAGTCCTGTTGCCCTAGAGTGAGTATGCATTCTTCTTTTTAGACAAATGATTGAAGCTTGATCCACCTTTTATTATTATTATTATTATTTTATTACTTCTTTGGGACAACTCACCCTGCAGATGATCTTATGTTCCATGTTCCTAGAGTGACCTCATCTTTCCCACCCCATCTTTCTTCTTTCCATTGTATGATTTGATCTTGGGAGCTTGACTTCCTTCTTGATCTCTGCATTTGTACACTCAAAATCTCTCTTAAATGTCTACTTTAGTGTGAGTTTGAAGCATGTTCATCCTCTCACTAAAGTGGGGGCTAAATGCACCATATAAAAAAGTACCTCTTGCTTGACATGAGAATGATTCATGATAAAATGAACTTAATAAGGCCTTGATTTAGTGTTTTGAGGCATTTTGCGCATCCACATTAGGTCTTGGACCCTTGTAAATACATTTATCAATGTCTTGTAAAGGTGTTGTAGAGTTTTGTAAAATACTTTCACACTTTTCTATACTTAATAAACCTATTTCTCTCTAATTCAACTTTATAAAATGTGTTTAATAACATTATCACATCAATCTAGAAAGCTTATACAATAAACTTAATGATAAACTAGTGTTGTAATGTGTCTTGCACATTCACATTGGTTATTGCACCTTCCTAGGCTATGTGGACCTCATTTTAGTGTTGTAAAGTGAATTTAATTACACTCGCATTAAATTTTGTGTCCCTTGAGCCCTATTTGACATTTACATAATCATTAATAGGCCCCTAGTACCCCATATTATGCATCCTGGGGCTTAATTTGATAAAATACCCAACAAAGTTGCAATTTAAGCCTTATTTAATTATCTCCTGACATCTTAGCTATCAAAATGGCCCTTGTGGTATCCATTCACCATGAATGGAAAATTAGTCCCATCTAGGTGGGACCCATTACCCATGTGTGGTTAATAAGTCCCATTTGGCCCAATTTCAACCTTTGAGTGGGAAAAAAGTGAAATTTAAGTTTAATGTTACTTCATGTCGACCTATGATGAGGTATTAACAATTAAAATAGGAGAATTTTCTATAAATACAACCTTCTAAGACCTAATTTATATATCTCAACTCATTTTACAACTCATCCATCATCTATCTTCTCAAGCAAGCTAGGGTTTTAACATGGCAAGTCACTTAAGATCAATTTTCAGACATTCAAGGGCAGATTCTTCATGTTTTGTTGTATACTTTCATGATCAATCATCATGGCAAGGTAATCAACTCCATTATTGCATGCTTCATTCCATTCTTTCATCATTTTGGTTTAATTACCTAAAAGGGGTTTGACCAAGGAAAACCCCCAACCCTAACATTCAACATTTCTCTCTCTTGTCTTGTTTGTTTGCAAATTTAGGCCTCTTGGAAGCTTAGGAATCATTGAAGATTGCATTTAAAAGTTATTCAAGTCATATCTTCACTCAACAAGTCAAAATATCAAGGTATGTGCAGGATTATGATGGGCCAAAAAGTGGCAATATGATAGGTATGTGGCTAATGACTTTTTTTACCCAAAATTGATGAAACAAAAAGGGTTTTTAAAGAAGATTCTCAGCTTTCCACTAGTATAAATTATGCTTTAATTTGAATTTAATAAGTAATTATTATTCATTTTCTATTCAAATTATGACTAAAGTCCTCATTGATAGATTTATTGAAAAACATCTATAGCTTTTAAACAATATTACATTTTTTGAATCCAAAACATGTGTCACATTCTATGCTTTGCATACTATAGGATTAAAAAATGAAAAATTGAATTTCATGAAGTTTTGACCAAGTTAAGGTGGTGACATATGAGTTTTTATATTTTTTAAAATTTGTAATAAAAAATTCATAATTAATTATTTACCTGGAAAAAAATTACAAAAAAATATGCATCACATCAAGACAGGAGTCCTCTACTTATATCTAAAATGTTATAAAAAATAATTATCACTTTATTGTGGTTAGGGTGGTCAGAAAAACACCTACTTGTTGTTTCCCTGAAATTTAAGTACTACTGCATTGAAATTTCAAATTTTCACCAAATAGATTTCTTTTTTTTAAAACAAGCCTAATAGTTTAGAAACTACATTCAATTTTCTATAGATTCTATTCTTACATATTTTTGAAATAATATAGATAACTTATTCAAATTTTTACATCAAGTTTCCTAACTTTGATTTTTTCTAATTTTTTTGCCACTTAAGGGCATGTTTTTTCCATGATGATCCTGCACATACCCATCAACAAAAAGTCACTTTCAGGCCTGAATTCGATAGTTTCATAAGCGAACACCTGTAAGAAGCCAAGGTGCAGACCGAGAGCTCTGGATCCCACCTTTAAATAATCAAAATTCAAAAGTGGAATTATTTTCCATGGATGGCGAATGAGTCCCACTTGAAGGTTAGTTTTTGGTTTTTTACATTTTTAGATACCCTTTTGTCCAAAATAGGCTCTGGTTCAGTTTTGCAGAACTAGGATTGATTCACCCAGAATGGCGAATGAGTCCCTCTAGGCCTAAAAATCAAGATCAAAAGCATTTCAAAATCCATTTCTAGTCTCCATCAAGATCTCAGGTGCACACTTTTAGTTTCTTCAAATTTTGTTACAGTTTGCATTCATTTCTAGGTGTTTTTGCATTACACAATGTGTTTTCAAACATCATTTACTTCTTAAGTTTTGCATTTATAATAATTCAAAAATTTCATTTAGTTGCACTTAGATCATCTCATTTAGTCTAAATATTATCATAAATATCCTAATTTGAGTGAACCACCTAGATTTTGGGTGTGGGATCTATCTCTTTCTATTAGGTGAAAGATCCTAATTGAGTAAAAGAGACAAAGCATTCCTAGTTGCTAAAATCTACAGTTTAGAAGTATCATTATTCTGTTGGTTGCATTAAAGACTATTCCTGGTAGAATTATCAAGCTAATTTTGGTATGATATGAAAACTTATGAGTGATCTATTTCTTAGATCAATCCAACAGTTGATATCTTTTAAAAATGAGGTGCATCTAATCAGGCCAACGTAATTGATGCTTGCAATGGAGATCAGATATAAATAAATGAGAAACAATTTTTGAAGTGAAGAGGATTTATGCAAGTGTGTGTGTGTGATTGAGATAAAGTAGTGAAGAGAGAAGCAATGATCAAGAATGCAGTAGAGAAGAAATAATAGTGAAGGAGTCATGAATATAAAGGTGTAATCAACATGGTAGTAGTTGATGGAAAAGTGAGGGAAGACTAAAGGGTGTAAAGTCAGAATACTATGTATCATTGGAACTGCTCAACACAAGATAGGTTCATCTTCTCAGTTCATTTTGGGTTGTAAAGTCTCATTCTATTTTGTATAATTCTCTGTAGGAAGTGTGCCTCTTTGTTGGACAGTGAGTCCCTTTTGTAGGCAATGAGCCTCTGTATTTGGACAGTGAGTCCTTTCTTTTTTTAGTGAGCCTATTTTTAAAAAAGACTATATATTGTGAGTTAACCCTCACCATGGTTTTTCCCTTATTGGGTTTTCCACTTAAAAACATGGTGTTCATTGTGTTAATTTACTTTATGTTATTCATGTTTCATGTTCATACTTAATAATAGAATAGTGTGATTGAAGAATTGATAAGTGATAAAGTTATGAATTTGAATTTGTGTGACAATTGATTCACTCCCCCTCTTAGTTGTCTTGTGCTTGTTTAACAAATACTTTCATACTGAAACCATTGTAGGAAGATGTTAATGAATAGACCATGGCAAAAAATGTGATTATGTTTGGCAAGGATTTGTGAAGCTTGAGGAAAGGAAAAATGATGAGTGTGTAGCCACTTCAAGACTTGAAGGTGTTGGGATAGTAATTTTGAAGGTTGATTTGGTGTTAGAAAGAAAAGATGGTGCTTTGGTGTCAAAGGAAGAAATAGAGAAGGTAAAGGATGAAATAGTTGCAGTAGTGCAAAATGGGTTAGAAAAGCATGATGAGATCATGATAGGGGTAGTGCTTTGTCCTTTGGTTTCAAGAGAGGTTAGTGGATGTTCATATTATATCCTTGTAGTGGTTAGTAAACTTGAAATATAGTGGTATTTGGAGTAGAGAACTTTGGGACAATGATAGAGGAAAAAGGTGAAGTGAATAAGGGTGTTGGGAAAAGGAAAATGCATGAGTTTGAGTATCCAACTAAGGTAAAGAGGAGGATAGTCCGAGACAAAGTTTGTAAAGGTAAGTTTGTAGATATGAGGGTCAATTTAGCATCAATTTTTTATAAGAAAAAGGTTAGAAGATGCTCATCAGATCAGTTTGTAAAGATGGAGCAGTATGTAGGTGGTAAATAGTTCAAGAGCATAAGGGATGATGAAAGTCTTCAATACTTGGTTCAGTGGAAGGGCTTACCAGATGAAAGATATTTTGGAGGTCAAAGACATGAAGTGGTCAAGCATGATCCATTGTTGCAACTCAGTCCTCAAAGGGACTTGAGAACTTTTTTTGGCCGTGTATGGTGTAGGGGCACCTTTATAGTTTATTTTGAAATTTTGGTCATTTGGTAGGATTTAGGGGTTTGGAGCCATTTATTATTCAATAAGGCCATAATAGACAATGTTTTATATAAATGAGTCAAGTTGGGTTCATTTTTACAAGAGTTGTCAAAATTTTCAAATATTGTCAAAAATGCAAAGTTGTAAAAGTACAAAAATGCACAATTTGGAAACCCAACTATCCAAGTAGTTAAAAGGGTAGTTTGGTTTGGTTTTTTAGTTGATTTTGGATGGGAAAATTTTAAATATTCTCAAAACACTTGATGTAAGGTTGTTGAATATTTGGTTGAAGGAAGCAATACAAAAATCTCATTTTTTCTATGTTTTCTGAAAACGTTTGTTGCTCCAGATTGTTGTACATATTTGTATAGGAGGAAATTGATCTAAGATTTTTTGAAATTGATATATACATGTTTTAACTTCATTTTGGAATTGGTGTGAGGAGATTTCATAAAGAAACAAATATTTTATAGTCTTTCTACTAAGGATAGGTCTATAAACCCTGTTTGAGGGTTTGAAGTTGTTTAAAATGTATTAAAGACCCATTCCACCAATAGATTATTTAGGAACTTGGTGGAATAGGTACCATTAGGGTAGTATTAGATGTTATAGGAGGAATTTGGAGTAGGGATTAGTGTTTGAAATTTTTTTGTTGCTACCCTAGTTACAAATTTATGAGTTTTGGCTTGAAAATGGTGGGGTAAGAGTTGAGATTTGGTGAAAAGCTAATGTTAATGGTTGGAAGTTGTTTTGTAAAGCATGTGCAAACATATATTTATGTGATTGAGGCTTTTTTAAGGTGAAATGAGGTTGGGAACCTTGAGTTTCAATAAACCCCTATTGTAACTAGTCTAATTAGGCTAAAACAAAGGTTTTGTAATTTGGTAGATTTGTGATTGTTTTCCCTATTAAAAGTTGTTATTTCAAAGCTTTTATAACCTGTTAGTAATCCTTCATTGGAGATTGGTGATTGGAAAGGTGATTGGTTGGATGATTCTTTGTAAAACAAGCCTAATTGTGGTCATTTCCAACGCAGTAACAATTATTTGGTGTTGATGGTCCAAATTGACCCCAAGAGGTTTTGAGATATGTTGAAGTCCACCATAATAGGTGTTTGAAATAGTAAATAGTTTATGGTTTTGAGGTGTATTCTGCAAGATATGCTACAAGGAGATTGTTTAGGAATTGTGAAAAGTTGTTGGGTTGGGGTTTTGAGTGCAATAAGATTGTTTTATTTTGGTCAAATTGTGATTGTGGAAAGGTTTCCTCCCTACTCTACGTCACTCCCTTTCCACATCACTTTTTCACAATGATATTTTTAGTGGCTAATATTCACCAATTGGCTAATAGTTGAAATTTGGGAATCCAAATTTGGCTAATAGTTCAAGATGTAACAAGACCTGACTCGCCACATTTAAAAAAATATATTTTAACTCAAAAAATTTGCCACAGTATTTGATACATGATTAGATTTGATTCACCTAATTTTTATAAGTTATAGTAGGAATCTAAATTAATTCATCAATAGTATATCATAATTATTAGTTGCTTTAGAGCCATATTTCCAGTCTTTTTTTGCCTCCATTATTTAAAATATAGTCTAACAACCCTCATTGTATTTCACAAAGTAAAATGTACTTGTAATCTGTAATGCTCATGGAGCTTGAAATAAAAGCAATTTCAGGCCCCATGAGCATTACAAATCAGAGGTACATTTTACCTTATGGAATACAATGAGGGACTTTAGATTATATTTTAAATAAATGGTGGCAACTAAATTTTAGAGAGTCTTCCCATTAAACCCATTAATCATTTCCACCTTCAAGCCCCTACTTTTCCATGAGAATTATTATTTTTAAATGGAAGGATTTTCCATCATAATTAATGTATTTTCTATTATTTTCCAAGATTTGCCAAGATTTTCTACAAAATTTTAGTGATGTACAAAAATCACCAATAAAATTGATAATTTTTTGAAAAACAGGAAATATTCACCAATATAAATTAATTATTTTTCCCAAAAGAATGAAAGATTCACCAATATTTTATATCTTTTCTTGAGGGGGGTTTCTTAAAGTTATCACTACTTCTACAATGTGTGATATGTGTTTGGGCCTATGAAAATAAAATGACAAATATTTGAGTTTTATTGTAACAATGGGTAAATAACCAAATGTGAAAAACCACGGGTAAATGAAGTCTTCCACAACATATGGAAAAAGAAATAAAGGCTTTCCCGAGTAGATGAAAAATATTTAATTGTTGGGAAATAATTAAAATGTAATATGCATAGGTAGTGTGACTTTCACAGCCTGATTAAAAAAAACTAAAGCCTTCATATATAAAGCCAAAAAATTTGAGTTGCAGGTAAGGTAAAATGGTGAATGCTTAGGGTAGATGGTTTTTTACAACTGGATAAAGAAGAGGGAAAGGCTTTCATAAACATAATATTTTTTAGTTACAGGTAAAAATGGAGGAAGAAGTGAAGTCTTTTACGATAAGGAATAATTTTCTGGTGCATGGCAAGTGAATGAAGATGTAGGAATTTGAGTATAGAAGGGCCTTTTCTTTAGGTGGGAGTAGTTATTGATTAAGGGATCCGAATGATGCTAGTTGTCAACAAGGATGTGCATTTGGGGGTTTTTGGTTTTCCCTTAAATGTATTCTCCTACTTCATTTTTGGGAGTTTCTTATTCTTTGGTTTCACAGGAATACTTTTTTATAACAGGGTCTGAAATTTAATGTCAGTTTTAGGTTTTTGGAGTGGTCTAGGTTTGGAGAATGTAATCATGGTATTGTCATATTTGCATGAAAATTATAAGATATTATGAGTTGGTTGTCTATACAATGAACATTGTATGGATTTTAAATATGAAGTAATCAAAGATTACCAATATTTTTCTTCTTGTCTTTCCTTGAATGTTTGTTTAGTGTTGTTACTTTCATTCAAAGAATGAATTAAATTATATTAACAAAGATAGAGGTTTATGAAACTATGTTCCAGGATTATTAATAATGACTAGCTAATTTTTTGGTGTCAGTGGTGTAAGGAATTATCTTGTAGGCATATTTATGACAAGGTAAATACTGTGATGAGTTTTAAGTTACATGGTTTAGGTGACTTCACCCTGGAATATGACACTAGTATTTTAATGTTGTAGTCCCCTGAGCTTGTTTGTGGTAGCTACAAATTTAAATCGATTTTACTTATCCATATTAGTATGATTGTGTGTGTTGAACTTAATGTATTACATCTCTCATGTTTAAATCATACATTGCCATGAAGGTCAGTTAAGTCTTTAGGGTATTGTGTCTATTAAAAATTTGAGGAGAATCATCTATTTACAGTGCATTTGATACTTTGGCACACAAGTATCTACAAGCACACTTTTAGGATTACCCTCCTAGGTTTTACAGAGCTCAAAGTGCAGGGGAAAGAGGGTTTTAATTCAATCTCTTGTTTGTTGGCCAAATCTCTCTTTGAATCTAACTATTAGGCCTGTTAGCCCTTTAGGATTGAAGTTGATTATAGATTTGGGGACCAATAGACTAGAAACTCTACTAGGGAGAACTTTGAATCTCCAGTTGTAGATTGTCCTATCACAAAGCCATGTTATTTGTTGATTTGAGCATTTTGTTCAAACATTGAAGGAATTCATACCTGGAGAAGGAAATTGTTGTAGTGAACTTGAAAGTTTCATGATTTGTGTTGCTCTATTGGTGAAGGGAACTTAGAAGGAAATTCATCTTTGAAGGAGCTTCATATTGCTTGAAGTTCAATCCTCTATGAAGAGAGGTGGAAACTTTTCTAAAGAACTTGGTGAAGATGTGAAGAAAGTTTCAAATCTATAAATATTTCCAGTCAGAAAGAAGAATTTGCAGTAGCTGCAACATACCTAGGTATTTTTTCATATTTTGGTTTTCCAGAAGAATAAATATATATATGAAGACCATGTTTGAAGGTCCTAGAAAACTTTGGTTCCATTATTTAGTGAAATTGAGCACTGTAAGAAAGAGAATGGGTTTTGAGAATTAACTAGTTGTAGAGGGAACAAATTTTATTTGCAAATATGTATGGGTGTCCTAGTTCTCCCTCTACAAGTTGTAATGTCATACCTAAAACACAACCATGTCCTCAAAGAGGGATTGCTCACTATTTGGTCTCACAGGGGAAATACATTTTGTAACAGGGTCTGGAATGGTAGTGTTGACTTTAGGTATCTCAAGTTTTTATGAATCTTGTAATGGAAAATTAAATCGAAGCATTGTCATATTTGTATGTAAATGATAAGAGAATTTGAGCTAGTTGTCTCCACAGTGCATATTGTATAGATTTTAAATATGAGTAATCCAAGATTGCAAATATTTTTCTTCTTGTCTTTCCTTGAATGTTTGACTGGTGTTATTAATGTCATTCAAAGAATGAATTAAACTATATTAATACAAATAGAGGTTTATGCAACTGTATGATGGGATTATTAAGTATGACTAGTTAAGTTTTCGGTATCAATGGTGTAATGCATCACCTGGTAGGCATAGTTTTGATAGAGTAAATGTTGTGATGTATTTTAAATTACATGGTTTAGGTGACTCCACCTTGGAATATGGAACTAGTCTATTAAGCTTGCACTTTCGTGAGATTGTTTGTGAGCAGCTATAATTTAAATCAACTTTACTTTTCTATCTTAGTTTAATTATGTATGGAATTTAATGCATTATATCTCTAATGTTTAAATTGGAAATTACCATGAAGGCCAACCAAATCCTTAGGGTATTATGTCCATTAAGCATTTAAATGAGAATTATTTTTTTACAGTGTTTTAGATGCTTTGACACACAAGTATTTATAAGTACACTATCAGGAACATCCCCTGGGTTTTATAGAGCTCAAAGTGCAAGGGTGAAAGGGTTTTAATTCCATCTTTTATTCATTTTCCAAATCTCTCCTTGAATCTGATATTAAGCTTGGAAGCCCTTTAGGATTCAAGTGGATTGAAGATTTGATAACCAACATGGTAGAGGAGGTGAGTTCACTTCAAATGAGTTTGATGGTTTTTGTCAAAAAATGGAATAAAAGGCATCTATCTTTTGCTAAAACTCCTCAGTAGAATGGGGTAGTGGAAAGAAGAATAGGATTGTTCAAGAGATGGTAAGGACCATGTTGAAGGAAGAAAATCTACTTGATGTTCATTGGAAAGAAGCAGTTCATACTATCCTCTATATTCTTAATAAAGGATTATTAAGGATAAACAACATTAAGACCCCTTATAAGTTATCGTATGGAATACTTGCAACTGTGAGGTATTTTAGAGTCTTTAGAAGCAAATGTTACATGAGAAGAGATGAATATGTGTTGGGGAAGTTTGATTCAAGAGTTGATTAAGGTATATTTGTGGGATATTCATCTTAGAGTAAAGCATATAGATGCTACAACAAAAGATTTAATAATAGTTGAAAGTAAAAATGTTAAGGTAGATGAAGACCTACATTACCATATGTATGAAATTAAGGACTATGGATTTGATGCACCTCCCTATTCAGAAGAATAAGTTTAAGAGAAAGAAGAAACATAGAAGAGCATAGCAAGACCCCTACCAAGTATGTTCCAAGGAATAATTTAAAAGATTAGATTATTGGTGATAAGAATAATGGAGTGCTAACTAGGAGAAGGCCTGCAAAGACAAGTGTGTTAGTGTAGGTATTTTATTTTCCTTATGTTAGGGAATATTTATTTTTCTTACACATTATTTTTTGAATCAGAAAACTAAGAGGTAGGGGGGTGAATCAATTGTCACATATTTTAGCCTTTAATTCAATCACCAGAACTAATACTTAAAAATGTTTAAATGATTAATCATCAAATGCCAATGCAGAAAATAAAATCCAACACTTAAACATAATAACACTAGATTTACATGGAAATTCCAATAAGGGAAAAACCACGGTGAGGATTAACTCACACTATAGAGAATATCAAAACCAATTACAAAAAGGCTCACTACCTGAAACAAGGAGTCACTGTCTAATAGGGCTACAAATCGAAGGGATCACTACCAAAAAGATACAAAGAAGACAAATAAGAACTTTTATAGAGAGACTACAACCCCAAGGCAACAAAGGATTCCACCACAGTTACTTGATCAACTTGTATGAATGATAGAGTTCGCATTCTGCTCACTGCATCCAAAAAATGATGTAGATTAGGGTATCAAATTTGAAACTCAACCAATCAACTCTTTACCAAATCATTTACACATCAAACACAACAATTTCCTTCACATATTGACATTATTGCTTGTAACACAAAAAATAGGGGTTTTCCTTCATAAGTTTCAAACCAAAATTCATACCCATAATCTAGAAGCTATTTTAGATACCCATTTGGAAGTTTTAAAACATACTCAAAATTTAGGGGTGGTCATTTTGAAACAAAAAAGCCAAAAATCTACTGCTACTCTTTGAATAAGGATTGAAATGGAAAAATGAATTCGTGTTTTTGGGGTCATAACTTTTAGACCAAAACTGATTTCCAAGAAAGAAAACTTGATTCAAATACCTATTTTGTCCTTATTTAATATATCTCAAAATCAGGGTAGGTTGTTTTGTATGGAAACCCTCAAAATTGGACTATTTTCCCTCAAATTAGGCCTACTTGGGTTCTTGGCTACTTTCACCAAAACACTTGTAACTTTCTTAATACTCAATGGAAATTGATTTAAAAAAATAAAATGAAAGTATATTCACGTAAAACCTCACATTAGTTTTTAGATAATTTATTGACTGTACCAGGCCGTACAAAGCTCTGAAACAATAATTTAATGTTTATAAATGCAAAAACAAGGATGTCTTTTATTGATTTCACTTCAAAAATATTACCACCAACCTTGGTTTCAACCTTCACCAGGCTATTTAAATATTTACAACCATATCTAATGTTTCTCAACCAACTTTTCAACTTACAACCATTAAAATTCTCACTTTATGCAACATTGACCCTTCATATTCCACATTGTGCAATTTGACAACATTGACAACATTTTACATTTTTTTCAACAAGACCCCTAATGACCCAAAACTAACTAAAACACCTATGAAATGGTTTTATAAGAAATATTACATGAAATTAACTCAAGTAAAAATAAAATTTCAACATTCGACCCCTCTTTGGGCATGAAAGCCCATGGGTGCCCCTGCACCATACTCCCAAGGGAAAGAACTCAAGTCCACTTGAGTGCAGGTTTTTTCTTTCTCCCTGGTTTTCCAATTTTTTTGCAACTTTTCCTTCATCTCTTCAACTTTCCTTAGATCCTTTTTCTTTTTCTTGCATTGTCTCTTACTGAGCATCTTTTCAACTTTTAGGTTCCAAAATTCTAGTTCTCATTCATATGCCTCAGTACCATCGTCTATGTCTTCATCGCCATCATTGGAATACAGTTGATCAACCCATTCATCATCTAAAATATCAAAACATACAACCATTACCTTGATTGTTTTGGCATCATCTTCTTCACCATAGTGTGCTATATTTGTATAGTCGTCTTCATACACTTTTTGCACTTCTCCTTCTTTAAACTCTTTTCCATCTTCATTTCCATCTATTGCACCTATAAACACATACTCACACAAAGGATTAGTTTCAGAAACACAAGATTTACTTGTCTCTTCAGATGCTTCTAACACCCTTCCTTTCAACGTAGCTTGCAACTCATCCATCCTTGTTGCTATCATCTTTTTCCTTCTCCTTTGAATGATCTTCTTGATAGGCCATTTAACCTTCTTCTTTATTGGTAAATGCCAACTATTTTCTTGGTTTGCTTTATCAAGAAGCTGCTACATCTCAAGTTCCATTTGTTCCAAGGCTTGTGTCAAATCTGTTATCTCTTGCTCAATATCAATTTTCTTTTCCTTCTTAACCTTCTTCTTTATCTCACTTTTCTCTTATTTTTTTCTTGGTGCCTCCTTACTCTGCAAGTCTCCATGAACTATTCTCCTCAACACGTACATTATTCTTCTTCAAGAAAGTATCTTTCACCTTTCTTCCTTTCTCTTTGTGATACCTCATGTAGGTTTTCTCCTTTCTTCACTACCTAGTCTCTTGGCATTTAGGTTCTTGCTTCAACCTACAAAAAAATAACACATAAACTCCAAAAAATTATCTTGCCTAGATCTTTGGGCTTTGATACAAATTTGATGTAGATTATGGTAAAAAATTTAAAACTCAACCAATCAGATATTTACCAAAGCATTTACACATCAAACACAATGATTTCCTTCACATATTGACACTATTTCTTGTAGCACAACAAACAGGGTTTTTCCTTCATAAGTTTCAAACCAAAATTCATACTCATAATATAAAATCTGTTTTGGATACCCATTTGGATGTTATAAAACATACTCAAAATTTAGGTGTGGTTGTTTTGAAAAAAGATCCAAAAATCTGCTACTATGCTTTGAATAAGGCTTGAAATAGAGTAGCAAATTCATGTTTTTGGGTCATAACTTTCAGACCAAAATTGATATCCAAGAAATAAAAATTTATTCAAATACCCATTTAGACCTTATTTAACATATCTCAAAATATGGGTAGGTTTTTTTTATAGAAACCCTCAAAATTGGTTTGTTTTCCTTTAAATTAGGCCTACTTGGGTTCCTGGCTGCTTTCACCAAAATGCTTGTAACTTTCTTAATACTCAATGAAAATCAATGAAACAAAAATAAAATGAAAATAGATTCACATAAAAAACAACATACAATTGGATTTTATATCATTAATTGATTGTACCAGGCCATACAAAACTGTGAAACAACAATTTAATGTTTAGAAATGTAGAAACACAGATGTCTTTTATTGATGTCACTTCAAAAATGTCACCACCAACCTTGATTTCGACCTCCCCCAAACTATTTAAACATTTACAACCATTTTCTAATGGTTTTCAACCAAATTTTAAACTTACAACTATTAAAATTCTCACTTTATGCAACATTGACCCTTCATATTCCACATTGTGCAATTTGACAACATTTGCAACATTGACAACATTTTACATTTGTTTTTAACAAGAGCCCTAATTACCAAAAAATGACTCAAACACCTATGAAATGGTCTTATAAGACCTTATTACATGAAATGAACTCAAGTAAAAAAAATCTCAACATTGACCCCTCTTGGAGCATGAAAGCCTATGGGTTCCCCTGCACCAGAAAATCAACATTAAGTTTCACACTGATCTTTCACACACAACTCAAACACACTTTCTGAATAGAATCAATGTCATGTCTACTCTTTCACTTATCTTCCTTCTTTTCTCTTTTATATTTTTTATTACTAGCTCATCCTGTATTTATACTATCTCCAACCTTGAAAAAGATACAAAGTCGACCATCCAACTTAAAATTCAAATTAGGTCGGTGCCAAACATCCTAGGGTGGAATTAGAATGAGGGTAACCCAAACACACACTTCATCAGGACCCAAAATAGATCCAACACGCTTCGTTAACTTTGAAGATAGTGCTTCACAAAAGGTCAGTCAAACCAATGTAAAACACATAGAACAATTAGGCTCAAAACTTCTAGAAACCAAAAATATCTCCAATGCAACCAAAACATCTTAACTCTAGAACCACAAGTTAGAAGACTTCATCAAAGAGAAATTTAGATCAGCAACTTTTCTCTCTGACCTCAACCAGAACAAATAAAAACATAGTTCACAACTGGTGAACACAACTTGAACTTTACAACAAACCAACAACCACAAATTTGGATATAGCAACCTTCAACAACCATGACCAACATATCTGAATTACATGAACATAGGGGAAAATACTAGATCATCATTTAGAGCAACAACTGAATACTTGTAAACTTTCTTTAATCTACAATTTTCTTAAAATCCTCAACATATACATCCAATGACAACAACAACCAATAGATAACCAGTTGACCAATTGACATCAATGACAACACCTTCATTTATTTTTCCATTCTTGCAACAATCTCCCCCTTTTTCATTGATGGCAACATATGATGTGAAAAAGCATCAAAGACACCATACCATTTTTGAATATACTTCTCAATTTTTTTCCTTTTTTCTTTCTCCCCCTCAAAAGATAATTTTTCTCATTACCTGCTTTCTCTCATTAACTTTCTCTCCTTTTCACATGCTTTCTCTCTCCCTTTGACATATGAAAAAGGAAAAGATATGTTCATTGAATCTTCCTTTGACATGAAAACAAAATACTCACAATGACAACACCTAAAACTACCTACTCCCCCTAAGAGGTAGCCACCAAAAAATTAGTCCAAAAAGATAGAACCATGAATCCACTAAACTGATGCATCTCCAAATGCATCTTAGTTTATGAAATGAGGAGTAATAACCCCTAACTTCTCCCAAAGATACTCAAAATTATATTTAAGAAGAGCCTTTGTGAAAATATCAACAATCTCATCCTTCATCGGAACATACTCAATTTTTACTTCATTCCCCATGACCTTCTCTCTCAAGAAATGATATCTAATAGATGTATGCTTCATCCTTGAGTGCATCACAAGATTCTTCAAAATTTAATTGCACTTGTATTATCATAGAAGATAGAAATAGGATCATCATATAGCACTATGATATCTTTCAATGTTTGTTTCATCCATAGAAATTGTGTACAACAAGATGTAAAAATAATATACTTAGCTTCAGCAGTAGACAAAGAGAGTAAAACTTGCTTTTTACTCAACCATGCCACCAATCTACATCCAAGAAAGAATGCACCACCACTTGTACTCTTTCGGTCATCTACACATCCAACCCAATCTACATTGTATACGAACTAAGTGTAAATTCAGTATCTTTAGGATAACACAATCCATAATTTGGAGTGTCATTCAAATATTTGAATATTCTTTTAAAAGTAGCAACATGTGTTTCCTTCAGATCTTCTTGAAATCTAGCCACAAGACAAACCTCATGCATAATAATCAATCTAATAGCAATCAAATTTAGTAGTCCACCAATCATAGATCTATAATTTCTTTGATCAACCTTAGGTGAATCATCATCTTTACCCAATTTGCAACTAGTTACCATAGGAGTACTCATTGGTTTCGAACAATCCATCCCAAACTTCTTCAACATCTCTCTCACATACTTAGACTATGAAATGAAAATTACTTTCTTTATTTGATTAATTTATAGCCCAAGAAATAAATTCATCTCCCCGAACATAGACATTTCAAATTCTTTCTGCATCTCTTCTGCAAACATCTTGCACATGTTTTTCATTTCCTCCAAAGATAATCATCAACATATACAACTACAATCAAGATTTTGTCATCATTAATCTTAAAGTACAAATTACTATCTATCATACCTTTCTTAAATCCTTATTGAATCAAATGCCTATCTAACCTTGCATACCAAGCTCTAGGAGCTTGCTTCAATCCATATAAAGCTTTCTTCAATTTTCACACCATATCCAGTTGATCTATTAATTGAACTCCTTCTAGTTGTTCCATGTAAACTTCTTCTAGCTCACCATTTAGAAATGTTGACTTGACATCCATCTAATAGACTTTAAAATACTTATAAGCAACCAATTCCAAGAACATCCTTATAGCTTCCATTCTTGCTACCAGGGAAAAGTTTTCCTAAAAAGTATATACCTTCTACTCGTGAGTAGCCTTTAAACACAAGCCTTGCTTTGTTTTTGACAACTTCTCCATTCTCATTAAACTTATTTCTGAATACCCATTTTGATCCAATGATATTTTTATATGCTGGTATTGGGACCAATTCCCAAGTCTGATTCTTCAAAAATTATTCTTTCATTGCTTCCTTCCAATATTCATATTTATATGCTTCACTTACTTCCTTCAGCTCAATCTCAGAGAATAAACACAAATTTATTTTAGCAACAACTTTGCTTCTGGTTAACACACCTTTTGTTTTGTCTCCAATAATTTGATTTTCTGAATGATTTCTCTGTACATATTTCAATGTCCTAGGGGACATCACCAGAGCATATTATTCTCTTTCATTTTGTTCATCCTAATTTTTTTCTCATCTTTATCCTATTCTTCCACAATTTCTTCTGTTATTGCACAACCATGTTCATCAAACATATATCCATCAAGATCAATAGAATTCTTCATTGTCTCATCAACCTTCACATTCGAGCTATCTACAATCTTTCTCAGTCTTTTTTTGAAACATTTGTATGCCTTGCCTTTAGTAGAGTATCCAAGAAATATTCCTTCATCACTTCTTGCATCAAACTTACCCCAAGTTTCCTCATCTCTTCTGATACAACATTTGCTTCCAAATACCTTGAAATATTTAACTATACGAATTCTTATGTTCCATAGCTCATAGAGAGTCTTTGTACTATTTTTTCTTTCTTGAACTCAATTAAACACATAAATAGTAGTGTGAATAGATTCTTTCCAGTAAACTTCCAGTAATCTAACTTCAGTAATCATTGACCTAGCAACCTCTTGAACTATTCTATTCTTCCTTTCAACAACTCTATTTTGTTGAGGAGTTCTTGGAGAAAATACCTTTCCCTTTATTCTATTCACTTAACAAAACATATTGAACTCATGGGAGGTGAATTATCCACCTATGTTAGATCTTAAGCATTTTATCTTCAAATTCACCTCATTCTCAAGCATATCATTGAATACCTTGAATCTAACTAATGCATTTGATTTCTCTCTAAGAAATGTAACCCATGTATATCTAGAATAATCATCAATTAAAAGAATAAAGTAGCTTTCATCAAGTAGAATTCACACTCTCATAAGACCACATAGATTGTTATGAACTAAATCTAGTAGTCCAATAGTATATTGTTCTTTTGTTTTGTAATAATTTCTTGCCTTCTTCCTAATCTAACAATTCATGCAAATAGCATTAACAGGCTTTATAATTCTTGGTAAATCTCTCACGGCCTGAACAACACTAATCCTTGCCAAGTTATTAAAATCCATGTGACACATTCTCCTATGCCATAACCAACTATCATTTATCTAAGTCATAAAGCAATAACCATCAACACCTTTAAGTTGATAAATATTCTCTTTAGATTTATTTTCTATAGCAATCAATGTTTTCGATCCTTTTTGGATCTCACATTTCAAATCTTGAAACACAAGATCATATCCTTTTCTTTACATCTGACCAATGCTCAAAAAATTATTCTTTAAACCCTTAAGATAGTAAACATCATCAGTATGATTCTTGCCATAAAAAATTATTGAACCTATCCCATAGATTTTAGCACCAGTATCATCTCCAAACATAACCAAGCCTCCATCATAATTCTCAAGCTTAGAAAAATTACTCTTATCACCAGTCATGTTATGTGAACAACCACTATCAACTAACCAAAAATTATTTTCTTGTTTAGCATATAGGGTAGAGATAATCATACCTTCATTTTTCTCCTCCTTCTCTGGAGGGCTTTCCTTTACCTATTTTTTTGAATTAGTAGAAGTAGGTTCATCCTTAATTACCAAGAACAAGCATTCATTGTCATTTGGATCTTCATATTCTAAATCTTCATCTGAAATACTAGCATTCTCATTCACATAGTAATCTCTGTTAATCTACTTTCCTTCTTTTCTTTCTCATATCTTTGTTTATTCCTTTTTAGCTCTTTTTGGACACTTTGCAACATAGTGACCTATTTCTCCAGAACTAAAGAATTTAAAGGGAAGCTTACCTTCAGACTTACTAGAACCTTTTCTCATTCTTCTCATAAAGTTAGCTTCTATTTCATCAAAGTTCTCTTCATCTGGATATTCAACTTTTGTAGCTTTAAAAGCAATCTCTAATTTTCCTCCATTTCTTAGATTTTGCTTCCTCATTTCATAAGATGTCAAAAATCCTAACAACAAATCCTTAGTACAAGTATTATAATCTATAGTCTACTCAATAGGACTCACCTTCTCACTATAAGCATCAGGAAGAGTTTTGAAAATCTTCCTTACAATCCTAGTTTCATCTATAGTAGCATCAAGTGATCGCATTCTAGCCACTACCTCATCCAATCTTTGAACATAAGCTTTAACATTGTCATCTTCAAACATATGTATAAGATCAAATTGTGTTTCCAAATTTTGCAATTTTTCCTCTTTAACTATTTCATCACCATAATGTGCTATTTCTAAAGCATCCCAAACTTCCTTAGATGTCTTCAAATTTTGAACCTTAATCAACTCGGAATGTCCAAGCTATTCTTCAAGATGAACTTCACTTTATTGTTCATTTCATGTGCTCTAATCTCTTTAGGTGTAGTCAGACCATTAGTAGGAGTGTATGGATTTTTGTAAGCTTTCTCCACATCACATCTGCAATACTCCAGATGTTCTTCCATCAAAACTTTCCAGATACCATAATTAGTTCCATCAAACCTCAGATAATCAAAGACCATCTTGCTAGCCATCCCAGAGCTTCCTCAAGCAATTAAGCTCTTCACCAAGGAACCAAGCTCTAATACCAATTGTTGAATAGGACAACTAAGAGTGGGGGTGAATTAGTTGTCACAAATTTTATCATTTAATTCAATCATCGAAACTAATACTTAAAACTACTTAAATGATTAATCATCAAATGCCAATGCAAAAACTCAAATCCAACACTTAAACACAATAACACTAGATTTATGTGGAAAAACCAATGACGGAAAAACCATTGTGAGGATTAACTCACACTATAGAGAATATCAAAATCAATTACAAAAAGGATCATTACATGAAACAAGGCTCACTTCCTAAGATAAGGCTCACTGCCTGAAACAAGACTCACTCCCTGAAACAAGGACTTACTATCCAAAAGGGCTACAACCCCGAGGGCTCACTACCATAGAGATACAAAGAAGATAAAAAATACTTGTTACAAAGAGACTTCAATGCCATTGCAACAAAGGATTCCACCATAGTTACTTGATCAACTTGCATGAATGATAGATTTCGCCTCTACTCACTACATTTGAATACTCAACATTAAGCTTCACACTGAACTACCACACACAACTCACACACACTTTCTAAATAAAATTTATGTCACATCAACTCTTTCACTTATCTTCCTTCTTTTCTCTTGTATGTTTTTCATTACTAGCTCATCGTGTATTTATACTATCTCAAACCTTGAAAAAGATACAAAGTTGATCGTCCAACTTCAAATTCAAATTAGGTCGGTGCCAAACATCCTAGGGTGGAATTAGAATAAGGGAAACCCAAACATTGACTTCACTAAGACCCAAAATAGATCCAACACACTTCATCAACTTTGAAGATAGTGCTTAACACAAGGTCAACCAAACCAACGTAAAAAACATACAAAAATTAAGCTTGAAACTTCTAGAAACTAAGTATATCTTCAATGAAACCAAAACATCTTAAATCTAGAACCAAAAGTTGGAAGACTTCCTCAAAGAGAAATATAGACTAAAAACTTTTCCCCTAGACCTCAACCAGAACACAAAAAAACATAGTTCACAACTGGTGAACACAACTTTAACTTCACAACAAACCAACATCCACAAATTTGGATATAGCAACCTTCAACAACCATGACCAACATATCTGAACCACATGAACATAGGGGAAAATATCAGATCATCATCTAGAGCAACAACTAAATACCTATAAACTTTCTTTAATACAATTTTCTCAATATCCTCAACATATATAACCAATGACAACAACTAGTAGATAACCAATTGATGAGTTGACATCAATGACAAAACCTTCATTCCTTTTTCCATTCTTGCAACATTATTAAGAATACTTAGGTTATATTAGAATGGTTAGGATGAGGACATGTGGCATAATCCATCAATCACATGTGTCACTCACACCCACCTTTTGGTAGTTGAGTCTCACTTCCTCTTTTGGATTCTTATGCCACCTCTCGTAACCATTTCTTGTCTTTACCTAAGTAGGCATAACCATGTAATTTGAAATTTACCAAGTAGGTAAAACTCCCACCTATTATGGGCACTTGGGAGTTATTAGTCCTCTTGGAATCATCTACCATTATTTTTTTATATAAATATCACTCACCCTCCCCTTGGCTAGTAATATGGAAAGCTAGTTCAATGCTAAGGGAGTGTTGAGTTTATTCATCTCTAAATCTCTTTCCTTGCTTTCCTTCAATCATTTTGATCTCGGGTGATTTCACAACCAAAAATAACATGGTATTAGAGTTGGTTGTGAGTTTTGGGTTAGAAATTTTTTCAATCCATTCTTAAAAGCAAAGTATGATCTTCTCTTGCATCCTATGATGACTTGGAGAATTATAACTACTAGATATAGATCTCAGTTCCTGGGGGGATTCCTTTCTATTGCATTTTATTGTATGTATATTAGAGCTTCTTCGAGACATTATGAGCTCACCATTGAGCTTAGAACAACCCAAAAAGTCAAATTAGGCTTTTGTTTCACCAAAATTGGACACTAGATGCAACATCTATGAAGGGTTGAAGAAAGAGGTTTTTTGAGAGGTTCTAGAAGGTAGTTGTCAAATCGGTGCATTTTCAACCCAAACAAACTTCATCATCATGCTCAAAAGGAATCAAAACCTAAAGATTGATTGTCAATTTTTCAATTTTGTAGCAGACAAGACCATATGACCCCACCTAAGCATGGTACAACACCTCTTTTGAAAAATAATAATAATTAATTTTTTCTATGCTCTAATTTATTATTTCAAAAAATATATATATCACAAGCACAAATTTTTATTTATTTACAGTTTTTTTTTTAAATATATATATATATATAAATAAAAAATAAAAAAAGGTACCAAGGGTACCTGTGCCTATGCAGGCCCCTGTACCATGAGGTGCGTAGGCTCGTACATGCCCCCCAACTTGTTGTGCCACCTCATAAATTGCTCCAACAACTTTAAATAGGTTAGATCCATTTATAAAGGGATTCGGGGTGTGGTTTCGGTCCCCCACCTTTTTTGAAAATAAATAATAATTTTTTATTATTTAAAAAAAATCATTAAAACAAAAATCCAATATTAAAATCCAAAAATGTGTTGTGCACCTTATGTACTTTCCTTGACCTTTGCATTATACTACCTCTATAGTTGCTCGACCTTCACGCTAGACTTGACCCTTTCAAAGTTAACAACTATTTTGGTTGAATCACTATATTTAGTGATCAGTACTTTTATCTGGCATTTTTCTAAAATTGGTGGGTTTTCAAAACTAACCAGCAGTTCTTCTAAAGTTGGTGGAGCACTAAATTTACTAGCAGATTCACCAAATTTGGTAGACATGATTTTTTGAAAACTTGAACCCCTCTCTATTGTAGTTTTGGTTTTTGCACCTCAACTTCAGAGCACCATATCTTCTAAGCCATACAAAGGTATTTTTGAGTGCAATGTTTATTGATTTGGGGTAAAATTTCAAGCTCTTTTTTAATTTTTTTTCTCAAGTGATCCTATTTTTCTAGAAAATTAGTTTTCTCATTAGATCTAAAGGACGGTCCTCTGTTTTTGAACTTCAAATGGATGTAACTTTCACATATGACCTCAAATCGAGGTGACTCTTTTTTTGAAAGTGAATATTTTTTTGATAACTACAAATTGGTGCTATTATGAAGTTCTCATTCAAATATTTTATTGTACTTTCAGTAATTTGGTCCGTTTTGGACATTGTAAAACTCTAGAAAACAACTCCAACATTGTAAACACACTGATTTATAAAGTGCCAAATCATTTTTTGTTTGGAGGATTCTTGATTGACTAAAAAAGGGGGTTTCTCTTTGTGTGTTTCTTCTTACATTTTCTCACATTGCAAAAACAATCTAAAATGGATAACATAGTTCCTCTACTCACACCATACAATTACTTTGAGTGGAAAAATGAAATGGAACTTCACTTAAGAAAGTTAAGATTCTATAGAATAACAATGGGTATTGTTAAGGAACCTACATAGGATGAAGAAAAGCCTAAATGGTTCAAAAAATTTGATGAATCTTTTAGCACCTTATGCATGGCTATATATCCTAATATATGATTTCATATTATGTCTGTAAAATCACCAAATGAAATGTGGAATACTTTGAATACTAGATCTTTGGAAAACAAGATGATTTGAGAGCACATTCATTGGAGAAGGAGCTCATAGGATTGAGACCTTGCAATGTTGACACCATTTAGGATTTATTTACTAAGTTCAATGGCACCATAAGATTGCAATTGGAGCAATGTGGAATTATAAAAGATGACTCATGATTGATTTTAAGCTTTCTTTCAAAACTTGGTCCAAATTATGCAGTGTTTGTTTCTACATTTCATGTAATGAAAAGAGCTTGAGGAAAAGGATTTACTATGCCTTCTCCAGGTGAGTTCACTTCTGATCTCTCAAAGAAGTAAGATAAATTGATTCAAATGGGAATTATTAAATTTTTAAGTCTCATGCCTTGGCTATAAAATAAAGAATTAACAAGAAAAACAAGAAATAAAAGAACCAAGGAAATAGAAAGATTTAGATCAATCTTCATCTACTTCTAAAGTAGACTCTGAATTCTCTTCAAAAGAGGATTCATCTAAGAAGGAGAATTCCACTTGTGCATATTGCAAGAGGAGTGGACATGAACAATATTTTATAAGAAGGATATGGATGAACTAAAACATCTTCTTGAGAAGAAAAAAATCAATTTTCCTTCTCAAATGATTGATTCAACTTCTTCTTCTAATTCAAAAAATTCAAAACAATCAGAATATGATAAGGAAGAAGGCCATACTATTGGGTGTATAGGAGAGAATTTTCACCCCTTAGGAAATATCCCCTTTCACATATCCTCACCTTAGAAAATAAAATCCAAGGGTGAAATTCCACATCACCCACCTGCCTTCCACCCATTTGGTGTTTATCATGTGTGTCAGTGAGAGAATATTTTCCAAGAACACAAGTACAATGCATGGATGTCCACGCAATGCACTACTATCCCTAATGAATTCATGTGTTTGAAGTTGGAAAAGGTGTTACACACCTAAGTGATGCTGAATTGTAACGTCCCTCTTTGACCAACCAACCCAAAAATGACTTATTCTTTCTCATCACACCTTCAAATTAATTCATCTCACTTCCAATTCAACTCTTTTCACTTGCATTCATTCTCTACACATTCAATCACTTCACTTCTTCACTCTCAAGCAACATTCCAACATTCCATTATGAGCATTACAACAGCTTTGAAGATCCATCAACTCCACATTGCAAGTGTGAGGCAAGCCATAGAAGTGTGGGCTTGGAGTCTTGCGAGACCTCCCTTCATCACCGCTATAGCTGTGGTGACTTTTCCAGGTCCATACCTTGCATTCTCCCTCCATTGGCTAGTGAGATTTTGGGTGGAGGTGGTAACGCTTCACTCCTCTACGTTGTGATTTGATAGAGTAGTATAGTATTGTTTTGTAGTGTTCATTGCAATCTTTACTTTTTACTTCCTTTATCACATATTCTACTCCATTTCTTTCTAGTTGTCTATGGAGGTGAAAACACCAAAATGAGGGTTTGACTGAGGTAGGCCCCTATACAACTCCAACAATTTTCCTTTTGTGTTTATGTGTAGGTGAACATCAACGTGGAGCTAGTTGGTGAACTGGTGGTTTTGTGAGATTATCTTCATCACCCAAGATTTTATTACTTTATCATCTCCATCTCTATTTTTTGTACTTTCTTATTCTATTTTTCCTGTAAAAATAAATTAGCTAGGTCCTTAGTAGGATTTTTTATAGTTTTTACTATACTTCATGGTTTCTAGTTGTAGGGATGCCAACACGCTAGAAAGATGCTAGTTCACTAGGCTATTTTCCTAGAATCATGTTGTCCTCAAACAAAGAGTTGTCTAAGGTATAGTAGTGAATCCAAAAACCAACTCACCTAGCCCAAACATGAATCCAGGGTCTATAGAGTGACAAAATCACTTCATAGTGCTCTCAATTCTTGATTCTCATCCTAAAACATCCTTTAGAGTGAGGTAAGCTAGGGCAGCCCTCCACTCTCAGCTCTCCATGACCTAGAGCCTTGACATGGTTGGTTCCCCTCTCTTAAATTTTTGGTGAGCCTAATGTGAAGAGCATCTACCAATTTTTCTATGTTGAGACTTTTCTTGCATACCTTGTGATTGTTGTAACCCTAAGTGTTGTGAAGGTTAATGAGCATCACAACCTAGTCCATGACTTCCATGTACATTGTTAAGAGAAGTGTGCAACACCTATAGATGGAGAAGATGAAGGACACTTCTAGTTTCACCTCTGGTTTTTCCACTGGTTTAGCTAATGAGTTTACTATTGGATTTCCTACAAACTATGCTAACCATATGGGTTTCATGGAAGAGACCACTTGTGTGGCTAGCCCTCCCATATCCCCTATGGCTTTGTCCATAAACGAGGATGTTGCAGTGTGTATTCATGTAGAAAACCTTATGGAATTAAATAATATACTACTAGACCTTGTAAACCACTTAGAGAAAGAACCAAACATGGAAAGAGTCACTAGGCTCACAAGTGAGTGAGACATTTTATAGGAAAATATTGAACAGGCATAAAATTCCTACATTGTCTTGCAGATCTAATCGAGGCTTATGTCCCTTCATACAGGCCTAGATTGGGTACCACTTGAGGAGAAATGCTTGATTCCTATGAAATATAAATAGGCGTATCAATGCCCACTACATCCATCTTCATGGAAAAATTAGGACCCTTGATTAGTGTCTCTTTTGATTCTCAAGAGCCTCACACTCTCAAGGTGAGTAAAACACCCCTTGGGTTCAATTTGACCCCTCCTACTACCCTTGGCAATAGGGGCTCTAGTGGAATGGGTGGCAGTGGACTTAGTAATGGAGGTGGCATTGGTGGATGTGGCTTTGGTAGTGGAGGTGGCTTTGATGGAGGCCCTACCAGTGGTGGTGGCACTAGAAGAGGTCACAACAGTGGTTCTGGAGGTTCCTCTGAAGGTGGTTCTGGAGGTTTCAGTGGTCCCTTGTCATCTACTAGCCCTATTTTAAATTCCTAACATCAAAATATGGGTCATATGCAAAACTAGCTAGCAATTCTCTCCCAAGCTCCTTTCTAGCCTATCTTTCAACCCTTTTTTTGACATAGCCCATTATTGATAAAAATCCTAAGTACTCCCTTCCCACAAGGAATGGAGATACCAAAATTTTAAAATTATGGTGGTAAAGGGGACCCGTAAATGCATGTTTCCACCTCTAATTCCATGTGTATAAACTTCTTCCATCACGATGTGTTGATGGAAAAATTATTCCCTCAATCTCTTAAGTATACAACACTCAAGTGGTACTATTCCTTACCCAAAAATTCTATTTTCTCTTTTGATCAACTTGTAAATTAGTTTCTTTGATAGTTTGATGCATAGCATGGTGGGCTTCAAGGGTTTTTATGGACACAGAGCTTTGATTTTGAGAGATCACTCAAACACCTCGCAAACTCTCTTCAATGAAACATGGTTTTATAAGGCTAAAGACACCAAAATAGGAACTAAGACCCAAATCACTCATTTAACCCTTAATACACCTTAGAGATCACAATATTGACTAGATTAAACCAACCAAACTCCCTTAGAACACTAGTTTCACCATTTCCCAAACACTCATACCCAAGAGGCTTATTTGCTTGTAAGAATCCAAAAGGAAAAAATGGGTGTAACTTTCAAACCAATTTGAATCTCCCAAAAATAAACCCAAATTTAAATACCCTTTTGGTTTGAATTTAACATATCCAACAAGTGACTAGGGTTGTTTTGAAAAGTAACCTCATAAAAATGACTATCTTGCTGTCCTAAAGGCTTAATTCAACTACTTTGCATGAGGGTTTATTAGATCCCGATACTCCTGACCTCCAAAATATTTACCAAAGGCCAAGAAACATAAAATATGGTCTGTACATGCTCATTAAACCATTTTTCATCATCCACCATTGATCATTCTTCAAACTCTAACCTTTAGGTATCACTTTTGCACAAAATAATGAGTTTTCATATCTAGGGCATCACCATATTAACTAAAAAATTTATTCCTAACTCTTGCCATTTGTGGAACATGAAGAGCATGTATGTAAAGAATTTTACACTAAGTTTTATGAATTTTCAACCATTAAAATTAAAGTTATGCATTTTTCTTAAACATCGTTAACCCTACTCAAGGTTCAGACCTACTTACAGTAAAATGGGTGTAACTTATTCAAAACTTACTAAAAATTAATAATACTTGAAGAAAATTCAAGTATAATTCGATGGATTTCATCTACAATCATTCTTAGACCAAGAGTAGGTCGTACAGGTCTATACCATGCAAAGAAACAAAGAAAAAATTTAATAAAATGCAAGAAAAATGAAGTTGTTTCATTATTTTTTGTCTCAAACATCAACAACACCTTTTAAAATGATGCTCAAGGCCTTTTTATTCCTTTTACAATATTTTCCAACCATTTCTAACCACCCAACCAACTTCTACATGACTTTTCAGTAGATGACTCTTCAACTTCCTAATTTTACATTTTTTTGCATTTTAGCAATTTTACATTTTGACAACATTTCAAGCTTTTGCAACATTTGCAATATTAAACCCAAATGACTCAAGTTAGATCAAAAATGTTCTATTATGACCTTATTTTCATGACTAAAGACTCAACACCCCAAAAACCAAACCTAAAACCATATTTAAACAAAATAACATGGTGCCCCTACACCATACACCCAGATTGAAATAGAACTCAAGTCCCTTGAGTACCATGCTACATCACATCATTATGCTTGATTATTTCATTCCTCTTGTCTCCAAATGATGCCTTCATCTAGTGTACCCTTCCAATGAACTAGGTATTGAAAAAATGCACTTTCACTTGTCCTTTCGAATGGTTTGGCACCCAAATGTTTCTCTAACTACAGAGATCTGTTTGGTAAATGATCCTTGAATCCTTCCTTACTTGAAAATATCATTGAACCTACATCAATATTCTACTTCATCTTGAATCCAGGTTTATCCTTTCTTAAAGATGCAATAACAATAAGAAAATAGCATATTCCATCCTCCTTTTTATCAAATGCATGCTTAAACTCATCAACCTTCCTTAGCAAGTCATCCTTAAGATTTTCACCTTTGCCTTCCATCTTTTGTATTTGATATTTTTCCCCTATGACTGTTACTTTAACAAGTTCACTAACCTTTGATGTGAAAAAAACTCAAAGACCTTTATCCTCTTTGAAAAATAATTAAGAAAACACCATTTCAACATACCTTTGTAGCCAACCTTGATCCTCCAAGATCAATTCATCCTTGACCTTCTCTAGGTCTATTTTTGACATCATCTCACTACCTTTTCCCTCCAACAAGGAATCATTCATCAAACTTATTGTCTTCACATGTTCCTTTTTAATGGTGGCTACAAAATCCATGCATTATTTTCATTCTACCATAATCACCTTAGCTTGTTTAGTCTGTTCATCATCTTCCTTTATCAACAAAGGTTCCTTCACATCTAGTTTTACTATCTCCTCATCTTTTCCTTAGAATAATCTTTCTTATAGGCCATGTAACCTTCCTCTTAACCAATAAGTGATAACTTGATAGTTGGCTTGCTAATTTCTCCAATACAATCTTCCATCCCTCTACCATATTTTATCTCAGCTCTTTTAGTTGTTCCATAGCCTACCTCAGCTCTTTAATCTCTTGGTCAATTTCAATTTGTTTTTCCTTTTCTTTTTCCTTCTTCATCTCTTTTTTTCCCTCTTTTCTACAACACACACAAACACACAACCTTCCTTTTATAGATTCTACTAGTTCTGATACCAATTGATGCAGACCATGGTGGGCTTCAAGGGTTTTTAAGGACACAAAGCTTTTATTTTGAAAGATCACTCAAACAACTCACAAACTCTCTTCAATGAAACATGGTTTTACAAGGCTAAAAGGCACCAAAATTGGAACTAAGACCCAAATCACTCATTTCACCCTTAATACATGTTAGAGATCACAATATTGACTAGATTAAACCAACCAAACTCCCTTAGAACACTAGTTTCACCATTTCCCAAACACTCATACCCAAAAGGCTTATTTGCTTGTAGGAATCCAAAAGGAAAAATCGGGTGTAGCTTTTAAGCCAATTTGAATCTCCCAAAAATAAACCTAGTTTAAAATACCCTTTTGGCTTGCCTTTAACATATCCAGTAGGTGACTAGTGTTGTTTTGAAAAGTAAACTCATAAAAATGACCATCCTATTGTCCTAAAGGCTTAATTTAACTAGTTTGCATGAGGGTTTATTAGATCTCGATACTTATGACCTCCAAAATATTTACCAAGGGCCAAGACACATCAAATATTCTTTTGTACATTCTTATTAAACCATTTTCCATCATCCACCATTGATCTTTCTTCAAACTCTAACCTTTAGTTATCACTTTTGCACAAAATAATGAGTTTTCTCACCTAGGGCATCACCATATTAACTCAAAAATTTATTCTTGACTCCTGCCATTTGGGAAAAAAAAGAGAATGTCTATACAGACCTTGACATTTATTTTTATGAATTTTCACCAATAAAAATTAAAGTTATGTATTTTTCTTAACCATTGTTAATCCTACTCAGGGTTCAGACCTGCTTATAGTAAAATGGGCGTAACTTATTCAAAACTTACTAAAAATTGATGAGACTTGAAGCAAATGAAAGTATACTTGAAGGGATTTCATTTTCAATTAGTCTTAGACAAAGAGCAAGCTGTACAGGTGAATACCATCAAAAGAAACAAAGAAAAATGTTTAGAAAATGTAGGAAAAATGAAGTTGTTTCATTTCTTTTTGTCTCAAACTTCAACAACACCTTTTACAATGATGCACAAGGAATTTTTATGCCTTTTAAAATATGTTCCAAACATTTCTAACCACCCAACCAAATTCTACATGAATTTTCAATAGATGACTCTTCAACTTCCTAATTTTACATTTTGACAACATTTTAAGCTTTTGCAACATTTGCAAGACTAAACGCAAATGACTCAAGTTACATCTCAAATGGTCTATTATGAACTTATTTGCATGAACAAAGACACGACAACCCAAAAACCAAACCTAAAACCATATTTACATAAAATAACATGGTGCCCCTACACCATAGTTCCAAGCCAACATCGGATCAAAGATGACCTTTTCGAATCTCGTTCGATGCAAGCAAGGGGATAATGAGAAGTGTAGACACCTAAAAATTACCTAGGCCTACAAGCTCTATTTTTACCAATTTCATCCTAGCATAATTATGACATTTAATTATGTCCTTGGTCCACATTCGACTATTAATTAAATAATTCATAATTATTTAATTAATTCATGTCCTTTATTCTTCATGATTATTAAATAAATAAATTTATTTATTTATTAAATATGTCATTAATTGCCTAATTCTTCCCCCAATTAAATAAATTTATTAATTTATTTAATTATTAATCATATCTACTAAATTAAATAATTATCTTTAATTATTTAATTGTCAAAATTAACATTTTTCTCATTTTAAATAAGTTAATCATTTAAAATGATTTCACATTCTTAACTGATAGTTCATTTTAGTAAATAATCTAAAAATTGACTATTTATTATCTCACAAATCAATATTTTGAATTAATTAAATTCAAAATGGTAATATTCCTCCAAAAATCAAGTAATTAGGCAAATTCTTGATTTTCCAAATCTGATCTTCAGTTCAACTCTTATCTTCTTGATTTTTTGAATCTCACAAATTAGGTAGTATTTATCTTCTTAATTTTCAAAAATCTTTATTTTTCTAATTAATTATTTCATCTATTCTCCACTGCCAATTCAAGTCTCTCAGATGAGATCTCGACCACTTGTTTAAGGATTTTTCCCTAACCCTAATTAGGGATTATCAAATTAAATCTCTTCCTCTAATTTTAGGTCTCTTTCAAAACTTGATCTCGTCCATCCATTCAAAATTGCATTTTCTATAAAATGCTATTTTGTTCACATTTTTGGGGTACACATTACACAGACATAAATTTTGTTATTTTGACACATAAATACTTAGAGTTATTTGGCATTGTAGGGTTATATTGCCATAGGCATAGGCATAGTTTTTAGTTGAATCCTTCAAATCTTGTGTAGGACTTAGTCTTTGGCATAAAATTGCTCACATGTTCAATCTGAGGGCAATACAATTTGTAGCAAGTAAGGAGGTGTTATGGAGGTGAACCATGGAAGCTTTGCGAATTGGCTAGTATAATTGTTTCATTTTGTTTTAAGCTTTCTTTGTGCTTCATAAATTCTTTGGGTTTATGCTTATATGATTTTAATTCATTTGATAAACTAACCTGAAAATTAAACCTTAGATACATTGGTGAACCTGACTCTGTATTTTTTTTATTTTTTCCATATGGTCTTTTTTTGTTCTCTATCATTTTTGCAGGTACAGGTATGAAGCACCACATTTGTCTTTTATCGTGATGCATCTGATGCATTGTGACACATTCATTAGCCCAAACACCACAATTGCTCTGATGTGTTGCAATCGAAGTCTGGAAAGCCATTTGAACAACTGAGCCACATTTGCAGCATAGAGCGATGCATTCGGTCTATTGTGACGCATTTTCCTGGTAACATTTTCTTCATTTTGGCATTCAGGTTTCTCTATTTTTCTACTCTTTTTTTGTTTACTTTCTGGTTTTTTCTCCAAGAATTCTAGTATTCTTTTCTACATTCTACCTAGCATAGGTTTTTGTGTTACTAATCTTAGTTTGCAGCGTGTGGCGATCACATTCTATGGGTCCAAGACTAGTGGATAAGAAACTCCTAACTTGTGGTTTGCAGATTTGAATGTTGAAGGCTAAATACTAAACATTGTGCTTGTATTTTTTAGATTAGGACACATTTAGTTTTGGTGCACATAAAATAAACTTGTTTTTCTACTTTGTCTGAATGTGTTTGCAAAATGGTAGGTGATTATGCTCTCACCTTGTGAAAACTTGGTGATTAGAAAACCAGACCCATTTTTATATGTTATTACCCTCATGAATTAGTAATCGAAGTATCCTCTCCCCTTGTGCTTTCAAGTGATCCTGGGTGTAAGAGAAATGTTTACTAACTCTAGAACTTGAGCCTATTCTGGTGGGAAAAAGTACTCACCCCAGGACAACTCAGACCGATAGCACCCTAAACCTGAGGGACTTCTAGCCAGTATATAAAAGTGGATTCTTGGGGAAAGCCCAAGAATCATGTGTATGGTTTCGATGAGATGGATTTGAAAGGGGACTCTCGTGGCATGGATCATGCCCTATGAATGGAATACCCTTACTAAACACCTTTTGTTTTATAGGCCAACCATTCTTCAGCCATTGCTTGGTATAGTGTAGGGTATAGTATCATGCCCGAAGACACTCACTACTAATCCCCTTGAGTAGAGATAGCAATTCTTGGGAAGTCACTACCCAAGAATCCAAAGTTGGTGTGCTCGAAAGATGTTAATGAACCATGGAGGGAATCCAATGCCACGAAACTTCTAAGCTATCCTCTCTTGAGAAGGAACGATGTTTAGCACCAATTTGGGGTATATCGGTGGGCTATACCAAGTATACAAACCCTTGGATTATTGGCCTATTAGGATTGTACTTGTCTTATGTGTGCTTGCTTACACCCAAAACATTGTGCTTGTCAAGTGCTTGCTAGATTTTTTAACATTATTCACCACATTTTCACTTCTGGACAAAACATTCAACATTAGACAGATCGGATTTTCTCTCAAAACACTAGGAAACTCAATTTTGACAAATTATGTCACAACTATTGAACCACATTTGTTGTTCTGAAACGTATCTAAAAATATTGAGACACAATCACACTCTTAAACTGCATTTGAACCCACAAACACTACATCTATCTGCATCATGATGCATCTGAGCCTCATAGAATTACATTTGCAAAACTTAGTCACATTTGTTAGTCCCAGAGCCACATTTTCTCAAACCAAACTGCATTCAAGACACTGTGACGCATTCAAGGCCTCGAACGATGCATTTTCCTATCAAAAGTAAAACCCTGATACAAAGTCAAATATGAGTCTAAACTCTATCAATATTTTTTCAAACATTATTTCCAAGGGGATTCTATTAGAAACCAACTTTGAAATTGCTCAAAATCTTCAACCATTAGTTTGCATTCACACAACCATAGGCTTCATCCTTAAAATTTTTAGTTGCATACATTAGGCATTAGTTTGACCCTAGGTTTTCATCCTTGCATACTTTGGATTATGTGAATCTCAACACAACTTGCAACGTCATTGCTTTCTAAACTAGGTTATCTTGGACTTAATCATCATTCCCTTTTTTACTCATTGTCCCTTTTGTGAGATTTTCCAACTCAACAGTCTAGTTGGGAAAACTCACTAGTCATTTTGACCTTGTCATTTTGTCATTTTGAACAAGTCCTCTAGTAACTGAAATCAAAAACAAAGATTTAACTTAGGTATCCTTTTCTCCAAATTGCATTCTAGTTCATACCTTCCATACTTTATTCCCAAAAATCCAAAAATATTATTCATGCTAGTCACCATTTTGAACCTAGACTTTGCATTTATCATACTAATTCCTTAGTCAACATTACCATCTTAGTCCTCATTCAACATTTTGGTTTTAACAATCTTGTCATCTTACATCACTCATTTCCTTAACTAAACATCACTATCGCCTAGTAATCTTCACACTTAGTAGTCATTCCCATCATTTTTCGTTTTGAGAAATCTCATTTTATGGTGGAAACTAGACACCAAAAAAAAATGACAAATGAAAAATCTTGGACAAGACTCCACTTCCAATGTTAACAATTACATGTATGACCCAAATTAGACTTTTGACAATCCATTTAGAAACATGAATACTCAGTCTCTCACGACCATAACATCCTCATCAAATAGTCCTTTTGAACCATAACATCAAGAGGCGGCCTACTTTGTAGAACAAATGGTCTTATATGATAGAGACAGATATTTGGCTATACTTTTAAGTCAAGGTGCTAAATTACCTCAAGGGTTCAACATTGATACCTTGAGATTGACATCTCCTGCCAATAACATCAACACGCATAACATGTCAAATAGTGGCCAACCTCCAAACACTACGAGCAATACCTTTTTTGATGCTACCTCACAAAATGTCACAATGACCATGAATACTACCTCCAACATTCCAAACAACTCCAATTCAATAAATGCTACATCCATTGGAGGATCACAATCTGTCATAGTGCCCACAATATCCACAACATCATCACAATTAGCTGGAACCACCTTTGGCTCTTTGGCAGTGTGGGCTAGTTATTCCAATCCTCTCTTTACCACTACAGTAAATTCCATGGTGGCATCATCAAGCCATCCAAATCCCCCATTGATAACTACATCTAATACCATGAGTACATCTTCCTCATCCTCTCATTAGTATCTCACAAAATCCTTTGGGTGGAGGAAAATGACATATCTTTAAAGTACAATAATCAAAAAATGTTATCACATCAACACAATCAAATGCCATCACCTGCCAAGGACAAAATACGACCATTCCCCTTGTACAAACTCAAAAATTTGGACAAGGTAGTCAAAACACACAACCTATGGCATCCTTCGCACACCAAAATATTCATGCTCGCCATATTCCCCAAATATTGACCCAAATGGCTAGGGGACACATCCCAACATACTCATCCCACATTCATACTCACCAACATACACCCAATCCAAACTTTCAACACACAAATCTGAACACATCATACATGTCACAACAATCCATCCCTCCACAATACATGAATATCCACAAACAAAAAATGGGGACCTATGGCATACCAACCAATCCTATGTATGGGACCACAAATGACCCCATAATCGATGCCTTACAAGAAAAATTGATGGGTCTATAGAAGACCATAGAAAATATACAAATATCTGCCAAAAAATTAGAAGTGTCATATGATCTAAACGTTTATCCCTTCGACATGAACTTATACATGCCACCATTTCCTCTAGGATATGTGTCACCTAATTTTACCAAATATAGAGGAAAGACAAACCCCATCAAACATGTCCACTAATTTGCAACCAATTGTATGGATGTCACCTATGAACAAACATACTTGATGAGACTCTTTTCTAAAAGTCTTGCAAGTCTTGCCCTTGAATGGTTTTCCACCCAAAAGGATATCCAAACATGGGATGAGCTTAAACACAAGTTCATAAAAAAAATATGTGTACAACATTGACGTGGACACCTCTATTACTAGCTTATACGATCTCATGCAAGAGGATGCTGGGGAGACATTCATCCCATTCTTTCAAAAATGGAGAAGTTTAGCTAGTCAGTGTCACATTGACATACCCAAAAAGGAAAAAATAAACATGTTCATTCAAACACTTCTAGGACCCTTAAAATATGCATTGCAAGTGCATTATTGCACAACCTTCATGGACCTAGTCGAAAAAGGTGTCCAAATTGAGAAAGCCCTTATTGGAAAGGGAGAGCTAAGATACGGTCCTAAAAAATAAATGCAAATCATCCCACTAACAAAAACAAGTACTGGGTCAAAAAAAACATGTTACAAATGATGGTGTTGTTGACACCAAGACTATAAACACTATGGGTCCTGTACTGGCTATAAAAGGGGTTGAACCACAAAACAAACCTACAATTATATCAACACCCCCTACCAATGTCCCTTCAAACAACCAAAGTGGCCAAAACAATCAAGGACAATACCGTCAAAGGAGACAATTCCATAGGGGTCGCACATACCCTCCCTTGGGTGAGCCCATTGAAGAAGTCCTCAAGAAATGACTTCAAAATGGTGTCATCACACTTCAAGAACCAAAACCATATGACCCAAGACAATTTAAACCAACATGGTGGGACGATAATGCATTTTGTGATTATCATCGAGCAAAAGGTCATAAAACTTCTTTCTATTAACAACTAAAAAACCTGGTACAAGACATAATAGAGAATCATATCATTGAGGTAGGTGGACCACAATTTTCCTCTAATTTAGATCATACCATTCATAAGAACCCACTGCAAGACCATGATGCTTCCACGTTAGGTCCAAAGATAAACAATAATCAAGCCAATTTCACCTGTACCAAATATGATTATTCTAGTGGACCTATTATAAACAATGTCTAAACTAATGATGAATACATCAACACCATTACAATCAAATGAGCACCCCAATGCAATTCCACTACTCAAAGCGGCAAGGTCACCATAGCTAGTCCATCTCCTGCTAGGCAACCTAAGATTACGATACCTGGTCCATCTCCTAAGCGGTCACAACTTGCCTTGACCACAAAGCAATGGAAACCAAAGAGTTAGTTTAACCTTATCGACCAACTTGGAAAAACTCCCATGCAAATTTCTATACTCGAGCTACTTCACATCTCTCCCACACATAAGGCTATACTAGATAAAACTTTGCAAGAGTTGTCTATCCATAAGGTTATTGATGTCAACCAATTTGAGACTATGGTGGGATACCTCACTACACCTCACCACGTCACCTTTTATGATAAGGAATACTCGTTACCTAAGACTAACCATAATGATGCATTACATATTGAAACTTTCATCCATAAGCACAAGGTCAGAAGAGTTTTAGCAGATGACAGAGTAGGATTGAACATATGCACATTGAAATTAGTTAAGACCTTAGGATTTTCTGATGCATGTGTGGACCCTACAAAGAGTATAGTGATAAAAGTATATGATGACAAAGAACACTCTTCACGAGGCATTAGTTCTCTTCCTATCAAAGTGGGACCAATCATTGTGGACACAACTTGCCAGGTCCTAGATCTAGAGTTACGTTACAATAGCTTGCTTGGTCAGCCATGGATTCATGCCTTAAAATCTATTCCATCCATGTATCACCAATGCTTAAAATTCCCATTTGATGACACAAAAATCACTATATATGGTGACCCTGACCCTTTTCAATATTGTACCAACCTAAGGGGTATTTCTGAAAACTGAGTGCCTATCAATTGAGAGCCTTCTAGACCCTCATCTTCTAAATATGTTGACCCATCCACACTCACATCATCTTCCATGTCCACTCTGTCCACATCTTCTGCCACACCACCATCTTCCACAAACCCTAAGACTGAGACCACTGTTAAGATCTACGACCTCGACTATGGGGAATTCAAACTACATATAACATATAGCATCACAATGTTACCCAAGTCTCTAAAGGTCTATGGTCGGCCATGTTTTAGAATGGAACCCAAAGAAATTTTCTAAGTTCCACCAAAAATGATTTTTATCAAATGGGGAGACATGAGTAATGAGGACCTTGCCGATATTATAGGATGGATCTACAAGGAAATGGAAGACCTACCCCCATTACCAATTAAGAAATATGGCAAGGGATATGACATAATGAAAGCTAAGGGCTACGATGGAACTAGTGGTCTAGGCAGAAATAAAACTGGGCAAAGAGAGCCCATAGAACCTTTCAAAATACCAAAGTATCTAGGATTAGGGTATGGATTGCCCGACAATGGTGACTGACGTACTAGTGGAATTTTGATTAAGCGAGTGCATGCTTCAGAAAGTGTCGATACCGCTAAGGAAACCTCCACCGAAACTGACTCCCAAGTGTGGGAATTTGGATCACAAAGATCCTTAAGTGATTGTTGCCTCGATGATTTGTTCCTTGAAGGTGGGGAACTAACTTCTGAATAGAAATTTTGGCAAACATTTAAAATTGATTAGGCACCAAACATTCATAGTTCCATTACTATCCCCCATGACATACAAACCCCACCATTTGAATCCCTTTAGTCTAATCTATTTGAATTAATAGATGACATTGACAACCTTGACTCTAAGTCTTTCACCCCTTATTTTGACAACGAATATGAGACAAGTGAAGGGGAATACTAGATAGAGTGTGATGTCGAATTAGATGATGATAATTTCATCTACAATATCACTAAATCCATCTACATGCTTTCTGCATCCTCCCCTCAATTCACCAATGATGATGATGGTATTTCCCTGGTATATCCCCAACTAATCGATTGGGACCAACAAGGCCCGCTAGTCTTGGACACCTTTCAGAATGATGAGGCAATTGCAAAGTTTATGGGATTGCGTGAGGGGATACCAAATGGTGATCACAAGGCAAGATTCACTATTGATCTAGATTGTGCAGCCTACTTCAGCGATACTGCTCCATCCTCCAGTCATGAAATTAAAAATAAAAATAAAGCAAAAAATGAAACATCTTTGGGTGAAAATGGAAAGGCACCTTCTGATGAAAAAAAAGTAAAAACAAAGGATATATTTGTAGGTGAAAACCTCTTTGAGGTGCCTAAAGATGGAGGATTGGACTTTCTTCTCGTAACTCAAGAGAAATTAGCTATGCTCATAGAGGAAAGCATAGAAGAAAACATATCAATAGTAGAAGACACCAAAATAGTCCTCTTTGGTGTATCCTTGACTAAAGAAGAGAGAAAAAAATTTCACAAATTCTTTGCAGAACGTAAAATCAACTTTGCATGGTCCTATGCTAACATGCTAGGATTAGACCCAGAGCTACTTTTGCATCATCTAACACTATTTCCTAATTCCAAACTAGTCAAATAGAAGTTAGGAAAAATACATCCTCAGGTCGCTCTACTGGTCAAGGCTAAACTGAAAAAACTTCTAGATGCTAGGTTCATATAGTCTATGGATTATGCTTAATGGATATCTAACCTTGTGCCAGTAACAAAGCCAAATGGAATGATCTGAGTCTACATGGACTTTAGAGACTTAAACAAGGCATGCCCAAAGGATGACTTTCCTTTGCTAAATATTAATATCATCGTCAACCTCACAGTGGGATACAAAATGCTATCCCTCATGGATGGTTTCTCTGGCTACAACCAAATCTGCATTTCCCCTAAAGACCAACATAAAACAACATTCACTTGCCCTTGGGGTACATACAATTGGAATGCCATGCCATTTGGTCTTAAAAATGTAGGTGCTACATATCAGAGAGTAATGACCACAATGTTTCATGACATGATGCATAAAATAATGGAATATTATGTGGATGATCTTTTGGCTAAATCACTAACAAGGAAAGATCATCTGAAGGTGTTAGACACAATTTTCAAGAGGCTAGAAGAATATAAGGTCAGATTGAATACAAAGAAATGTGTCTTTGGTGTCACATCTGGCAAACTGTTGCTATACATAGTGTCTCGATGAGGCATTGAGGTTGATCCAGTGAAAGTAAAAGCCATCGTGGACATGCTTCCTCCCAGAGGAATAAGTGAACTCAGGACTCTACAAGGTTGGCTGCAATCTATTCGGCGCTTCATAGCCCAACTAGCCAATAAATGCCAACCACTCCAATATCTTCTACGCAAAGGTATCCCCTTTATGTGGACAGATAAATGCTAAGAAGCCTTCCAGCAAATAAAAGACTACCTATTGTCACCGCTAGTCCTTATGCCTCCCATTCAAGGAAATCCTTTGATATTATACATCTCTACCACTACTTCAACACTAGGGGCATTACTAGCACAAAATGACCAAGAAGAAAAAGAAAGAGCTATATATTACATCAGTCAGACACTGGTCGGGTATGAATTGAACTACAGATCAATTGAATGGGATTTTTTTTCCATGGTCTTTACAGCATAGAAGCTAAGACATTATATGTTAAGTCATCAGACAAAACTTGTAGCAAAGATTGATCCCCTCAAATATCTATTAAGTCAGGCAGCATTAATAGGACGTTTGGAAAAATGGGTCATGATTCTGAGTGAATATGATATCCAATATGTAGAAAGAAAGGCAATAAAAGGATACGGCATAGTAGACCAACTAGTGGAAGCACCTTTACAAAGTGATCACCCATTAGTGGTCGATTTTCCAGATGAATCGATATTCCATACAAAACCTAAGTAACCGCAGAGACTCTACCTTGATGGATTGAATACTAATCATGGCTTGGGAGCAGGGATCCTGTTCATCACCCCTCAAGGAGACTCCATTCCTAAGTCTTTCCACATAGCTTTCCCATGTGCAAATAATGTGATGGAATATGAGGCACTAGTTATATGACTTAGAATGGCAATAAAATGGAAAATTAGAACACTACATTTCTATAGGGATTCTCAGCTTGTCATCAACCAAGTTAATGATGACTATGACACAAAAGATGAGAAATTGATGCCCTACAAATGAATGGTTGGTAGTTTTCAAATGTACTTACACATGGTAAATTTTGAACAAGTTCTAAGTGCACAAACCAAAGTGGTAGATGCAATGGCTACAATAGGCTCTCTCCTTGACATTCCAAGCAATATGTCTCAACCGGAATTCCTAATAGAACAATTGTTGGTTCTGACCTATGACATTCCAGAGTGAGAAATGGTTTGTGAACTTGTTGGTCCTAACTCTCCCTGGTACTAAGATATCTATGACTACCTTATGCCTCAAACCCTTCCACCTAACTTCTCCAATAACCAAAGGAAGTTTTTCATCTAAAAAGCCACAAGATATGCCATCGTCAGTGACACCATTTACCGTTGTAGCTTTGACGACACCCTCCTTAGATGTCTCGACACCAATGAAGCACGTACAACCTTACGCAAAGTACATGAGGGTATATGCATGTCTCATTTGAGTGGTCCTACTCTATCCAAGAAGATAATGAGACTTGGGTACTACTGGCCAACAATTGAGAAATATGCACTAGCATATGTCAAAACTTGTCACCAATGCCAGATCCACAGTAATTTGATCCATGCTCCAGTGCAGGAACTTCAACTGATCACTTCTCCTTGGCCCTTCACTCAATGGAGACTCGACCTTGTGGAAAATATTCATCCTACCTTGTCCAATGGCCATAAATTCATTATCACCACCATTGAGTATTTTACAAAGTGGATTGAAGCCATCCCCCTAACGTACATAACTAGCAAACAAATATCCAAGTTCATCCTTAACTACATTATTTTTCAGTATGGCCTTCTACAATCTATCATCAATGACAATCGATGTCCATTTAAAAACCAAGATGTTCATGAGTTATGTGACCAATTTCACATCCAACACCATTTTTCATCTCTGTATTACCCACAAGGAAATGGTCAAGCTAAGGCATCAAATAAAATCATTGTCAAAATCCTTTAAAATACTGTCAATGACGCTAGCTGTGACTGGCATATTCAACTCAAACCTACTCTGTGGGATTACCACACTAGCATTTGTACACCTACAAGAGCCACTCCTTTCACCTTGGTCTTTGGAGTTGATGCCATCTTTCCCATTGAGGCTAAAATTCCTTCTTTATAAGTCTCCCTAAAGGGTCCGACTGATGATGAGTATAGATAGTCACACCTACATGAGCTGGAGATGCTAGAGGAAAGAAGGAAAAATTCCATAAACCATCTACAAGTATATTAGAACCATCTTTGCTACATTTACAATAAGAAATTCATGGTCAATAATTTTAACATTGGTGACTTAGTCCTCATGCAGAACCCTAAGAACCAGGCTGACAGAGAAAAGTCGAGAAAGTTTAAACCAAATTGGTTGGGTCCTGACATCATTATATCTTCTTTTGGTTCTAGAGTTTATAAGATAGAAACTCCAAATGGAAAACAACATAGCCTATCAATAGTTTACATCTCCAAAAGTTCTACGCATAGCATCAGGAGATCGAGCTGAAAACCTTAAAATACACAAAAAAAAAAAAATGGTAAAAAATTGTTGCCTTGATGAAAACTTGGAAAATAGGCATCTTGGCAACACAAAAAAAAGGAAAAATGGAAAATATGGTAAAGAAAAATAATTTGTCCAATAGTGAAAACCTGGCAAATAGGCGCTTTGGATAAGTACCATGGTGAAAACCTGGCAAACGAGCACCATGTGTAATTAGTCACTGCCCTTCCATCTACTGTTACCTTGTCTACCTTGGCCTAGGATGAAATATATTTTCCGTCACTACCACAACATCTGCCATGACATCATACCCTTCCTCTCATGGTTGATAAACGGTTGACATCAAGTCCTCTATATTGTCCATCTATCACCCCAGACACATCCCTTTCACGTCCTTTAAAATTGGTTAAGTCTTGGGCCTAACTAGGGGAAAAATTTGATCATGTAACTGTAGTGGATATCACGAATGGTCTCAACAATTGCTAAAAAGTCCTAAAAAATGACAAAAACATAAGAAAAAGTCTTGAAAAAAGACAAAAACATGGCAAAAAGTCCTAAAAATTGAAAAACATAGTCATTCTATCAAATCAGTCAGTCTTCAACATTTTTTGAACTACGTTGTCTCTATGCATTTGCTATGTAGGCAAGACTCATTTTTGAGTCCTCGAGACATTAGGTCAGTCCTTTTAGGTTTGTCAAAATAAAATGATGACACAATCTTTGGTCATCAACACAAAGTCATTGGTCATGTCGAATTATGAGGTCTCTGAGTGTATGACATAGGCAAGGCCATCTGTCGATGAGCCCTTGAGGCCACACTAGGTCAGTCGATTAGGGTTCATGGAATTACACTGGCACACATAGAAAAAGTCTTCAAGCTAAGACAAATCATTTTTTGGATAGGAAAAATCCTAAAACAAAGTATGGAAATCATTTATTCAAACATGAAAATCACAATAGCATGTCAAAGAAATTGACATATGGTCAAACACAAGTCAAAATCAGCCAAAACAAGTCAAATGATTATAACCTGTCAAACTATCAAATCTTGGTTATCTTTTAGATGTGGCCTTCTAAAGAATAGCCTCTATCATTCATGTCTTAGGATGTCTTTCATATGCATTTTCATTGTCATCAGATATTTTTGAGGGATCCTCTAGACATTTAAGGATCACTCTTCTTGACATCAAAGTTCTTTTAGATATTTCCTTCTAAAGAACAATCTCTGTCATTTATGCCTTAGGATGTGTCCTTCCTAGGCATCGTCATTTATCATATGGCATTTTGGGGAATCCCTTTCGACATTTAGGGATCAATCCTCTTGACATCAACATTATTCAGGATGTGTCCTTCCTGAATTTGGCAATCTTTGGCATTCATAATCTTGCCATCGTCAAAACCTTAACACCTGGCATCTCGACATCATCAAACCCAAAAAATTGACATTAAGACAGTCAACATCTAGACAGACTTGGAAAACACTTGGCAGTTGTCTTTTTACTTTCATCATGTTACTAGTTTTTTGGCAAGATCCTCACAACAGGATTTAGAAAAACTGCGATATCTCATGATTGTCTTATCTTGTCTTTTGGTTTTTACTATCGTGTTACTAGTTTTTCAATTAGATCCCAACAAAAGGATTTAAGGAAGCAATGATGTATCATGATGTTTGTCTTATCTCTTGACATGCATGTTACTAGTTTCTTAGTGATATCCTAATTTTAGGATTTAGAAAAATGGTGTATCATGATATGGGCACTATTTTATTTTTTGGTAATTATGTTGCTAGTTTCTCAATGATGTCATGGAAACAAGATTTAGAGAAGCAACAACATTTCATGATTTATCCTTTTGGATTTTTTCTACTTGTGGTAGGTTATGAAAAAAAGGCTAGGGCAATTGCACTCTTGGTATGAGTCATGATCATCCTTATTTGTGACTACTTGTCTTATGTGATGGTATGACCTTGTACACCTTGATCTATGTTATATCATGGTGTTTATCGGCCATTGCAATAGCTTGCCCAATGATGATTAAGAGCAATAAATCTTAAAATTCCTATGCTAAAGTTTTGAAAGATTTAGTTTAGGAACTAACATGCATCTTCTCTCATCAGTCTGGCCATCTTCTCTCATCCATCTCATGATGATATCCTGTGACATACAAAAACATAAGTGCATACATGATCATACAAACATTGCATTAGGTCCATACAAAAATCATCCATAACATTAAATCATATATATTTCATTGCATATTGCATTAACATTATCATAAACATGGCATCCATTCTGATAAATACTTAATGCATGTCACTATCATCATCATCAAAAAATCCACATAATATATAAATAAGAATTGCTTCATGGCATCATATCATAAGTAAGCATCATAGGAAATACATGAAAAGACATATAAATAGTACCATCATACATCATAAATCAACATCATACATAAAACATCCTATCACATATATCATAATGCATAAATCAAATAGCATTGCATAACACACATGTGGGCCACATCAAAACTGCATCATCATATAGCATCATCTCAAAAAATATACAATGTCATAGGATAGAGTCACAGATATCCCAAAAATGGAGCTCACTGGCTCAATGATCTATACATAATGTGTCATAACATAGAAACAAATCTGGAAAACATGCCCCTATGAAAGGCTCTCATCATCCCCTCGTGGTGGAGCTTGTGGAGGTTGAGGATCTGTGACTGGAACTAAGATAATGGGTAGACCTATAGCAACCTCTGTCTGAGAAACCAAGGGAATTGAAACTGATGGCATCATCTCCATGATAATAGACACCTATGAGGACACAGTGGCCTAACTCTATGAGGATGAAGGATCTATCACTGGTGGTTGTCTCTGTATCGATCTCTACCCTAAACTAGTGGACCCATGACTATGGCTCGAATGATGACTCAAGGCATGCCTGTGTGAGTGGTGGGACCTATGCCCTAATCTGTGCCCTAAGGAGGTGGACCTTCCTACACTGGTATGGCTCTTGCTTCCCCTCCCACTCCCTATTCTGTGACCACTACTTGTCCTCATTTATGAGTGAGATAGTGTAGCATCTTGTCGCTCAGTTGGCACTGCCTACTCATATAGAGTCTTGTACTTTCCATACCTAGTGCTCACCCTGGCAAGCTCATGAGCAATGTCCCCAAAAGGTCTTGAACATAATGTTGCAAAGTCCACACACCACTATACCAACTCCTGCCTCTGGATCTTAGCCTGATCTTGCTCTACTTGAGCCACCTCTAGCTCTGCCCATAGTGCTCTGACCTATGCCATGCTCTCATCTAGCCTCCTCTGTAGATCTTCCACCCTCTGGTTTGTCATGGCATTCAGGGGCAATGTCAAGGAAGATGGTATATCCTCCTCTCCCTCCACCATCCTCCATCTTAGAAGTCTCTCAGCCTCATCCATGGCATCATCATCATCCTTTGCAGCATCCTCACCATCGACTCCCTCATCCTAAGGCACATCCATGCCCACCTCCATGTCCATCTCCACATCCTCCTCCTCTCCCTCCTGCCTCGACTAATCCTCCTCCTATCCCTCCTCAATCACAGCCTCCTCATGTCTCTCCTCCTCCTGCTCCTACCTTGGCTGCTCCTCCTCTCTCTCCCCCTCCTCAGCCACCTCTGGTATAGCATCTAGTTCCACTCTATCCACACATGGTCGCACCCTCTAGCCCTACCTCTGACCATCCCTCCTCCATCTCTAGCCATCTCCTCCATCATTCCCATCATCTCCATCATCTCCACCCTGACCTTCATCCTTGCCCACATCTTGTCCTCCACTCTAACCTCCATCTCTCTACCTACCTCCATCCATCCCTTGGCCTCTGCCTCCTCACCTAACTCTTCACACACATGGAATAACTGACCTCTTGTCCACAAGTGTTGGCCCATCCAAATCTATCTATGGCACTAGTCAATGTGCCTCCCACCACAAGTCATAATCAACAGTGGTCCCAGGATTTGCAACTCCACCTCACCATCCCAACTGCTAGGCTACTATCCCATCAATTTGCTGCTCAGTGAATGCTACTGGAATCATTGGACCCCAAGCTGACTCTTTGGAAGACCGAGCATACTTGGTTGTCCCTACAGGTACACTCTACTGCTCTCCAAACTGTCTAAGGACACACTGCAATAGATACATATCTATAATCAGTTGGCTCTACACTATCCTCCCTATGAGGTAACGGTACTATCTACATAGGCTGAGATGGTCTACCTCATCCTTCCACTACTGGCAGCCTTTGTATGGTCTCCAGATGAATGGAACCATAGTTTCAATATGATTCTACCACCAACCTGTATCACCCAACTCTGTATTTTTTTTTCCGTATGGTCTTTTTAATTTTTTTCATCTGCCTATTTAGAGATGGGGGTAGGGACGGAGGTCAGGGTGGAGATGATGGAGATGATGGGGATGATGGAGGAGATGGCTGGAGACAGAGGAGGGATGGTCAGAGGCAAGGCCAGAGGGTGCGACTGCATGTTGCCAAAGTGGCACTAGATGCTATCCCAAAGGGGGCATTGATACTCTATACCTTCATTGGGGCATGGCTTTG
>VDFB02353493.1:355185598-355252068 GCA_007258455.2 Sequoia sempervirens
GTTGCCTCCTCTTCTTGAAAGGGAAAGGATAGGCTTGCTCATCCTCAGGGTGCCTCTTCCACGAGTTCCCCTCTCTAAAGAAGAGTTTTGGATGAATACACTTGGATTTTATATGAGAAGTCTGATGGTACTTACTTAACACAAAGCTAAGATTAGGATATTGGACCTTCCTACCATGCCTCCTAGACCTTGGCCCTACCTACATGATAAAAGATAGGGTCTCCATAGGGAATCCTCTATTTCTTTGCCTCCATGGCCTCCCAACGCTCTTGCTCTTAAAGCATCAAATGGGAAGAGGCCAACTGTCGAGGTGCTACAACCAACTTCCCCCATCATTTCCTAATCTCTTCATCTAGCACTAATTAAGGAGTCTATCCCTCCACCGGAAATGGTTGTGATGGACACCCTTGTGGTTGAATATGAGAATTTTGTCCCTTCATAGTTCCCAGCCTATAGCTCAAAGAGTCATAGAAACTTCCTTGCACGTGAATGCAAGAATTGGAGAAAGGCTCTAGTGGCTAAGTAGACCACTTTGTAGAAAAAGGAAGAGGAGTCGACCTCCCCTACTTCAGGGCCTTTTGTTGTGTCCTCTTTCCTCCCCTCTACTTTTGTTCAATTAAGCTTAGTATTGCTTTTGGATCTTGCTGTGAGTGTGAATTTTCCTAACCCCAAAAAGGTTTAGGTTTTTATCGCTCCTTCGATCGAGCCACCTCTTTTGATGTCCCTTCTAGCCATCCCACCATTCGTAAAACCCATGGCCATGTCGAATACATTAGTGGTGTCCAAAATGGTTTTCTCCTCCTCCTTCACACCTCTTGACTCATCTATGGGGAGTTCACATCCCCTGATAAAGAAGAAATGGAGGCTCACTCCTCTAGCAATGGGGGGCATAAGACGATGCTACCTTATTCAAAAGTTGGTCCTGTGCTAGCTTCTTCTATTCTAGTGATAGACCAAGTTTTGGCTTCTCCTAAGTTTATCACCACTCTCGAGTCACTCAGTGAGCCAAGTGGAAAATCTTAGGTGTCGCTCTCCCTTTCCATTGAGGTACAACATGGCACTCCTATAATGTGCATGTTCAACTCTTTGGATGAGGTCCATGTCTTGTCAAAAATCTTTGCAAAATTGCTGACCATAGCTCTACAAGAGCCAAGTGGAGAATACCTTGTAGGTCCTTCTTCCTTAGCCCTTGTTGCGAGAGGGTCAAAAGCTCCTCCCCTTAATATTCCACCATTGCAGGCTCATTCACTTTCCCCTTACAATGACCTAGATTGGGAAGCAAATGACCTATTGGTCGATGAGTGTTAGGGGGAGGCCTCTTCTTTATCTTTAGATTAGGTGTGTGTGTGTCTTGTGATGTGTTCCTGGATGACCCTTCTCATCCTTTGGTACTTGGATATAGTAGTGATTATGTGTCATTAAACTTCCTCTATTTGTGGCATCATTCTTCCTTTGTTATGTGTTTTGATTTTTAGAAAATTAGGGACAATGCAAAGTGTTGGGGGCATTTAGGCTTCCCTTCCATGTTGACCCAATTTTTTATTTGTACTTTTTCTTCTTGTGCATTTTTCACATGGTCTAGTATAGTAGGGGGCTAGTGACAATTCATCTATATACTATTATTATAGTTATATATATATATATATATATATCTTTATGAGCAACTCTAACCCCAAAATATTAGATCACCTCTATCTCTTGTTTGTTATGTTTCTTTTTCTCTTTTTCTCTTTTCTTATCTCTCTCTTCTTTCCTTGAGTTTTCCCTTGGATGTGTGACAACGCCACTTCTATGGTATTTTGATTTTCAAAAATGCATTTATTTCCAACAAATCTTTTCTCGAAAATCCTTGCAAACCTTTTTTTCAAAAATCACATTCTCGACTTGGACCCCTAGTGAAATGTGTTTCCTTCATCATGGGTTCATAAAGAAAGAAACTTGAGAACTTTCCTCTAAGGAGGGAGAATTTTTTTTTTGTTGGAAAATATTTGACCTTCCCCTCGCAAGGGGCCATTTTCTTCGTTTCGAATTCCTTGATGAAGTGAACATATTTCAAAAGGATTCCTTGATGATGAATTGATTTGAGAAAAAATGTATCTTTTACACTCTCAAATAGCACGTCACTTGAGTGGACCCCTTTCCTTTTGAAGGGTTTTTGAGTGACCCCTTTGAAAGCCTTTTAATTTGTCGGCTATTTGCATGAATGTCTCCTTGTTTGTCTGCATGGTTGCTTTGTGATTTTTGGGATGTTTTATTTGTGGATTAACATGTTGTGTAGGTGTGCCTATGAAGCTTCTTTCTAGTCCTAATTTGTGTAGTCCCCTTACATTGGGCTTACTTCATGAGAGATAACTTGAGGGTTTACTTCTTCTAGGTCGATAGGCTTGTAATATGCTTACATCTTATGGGATTTTTCCATCATTGGTCTGAGGGACTTTAGTGTACTTTGTGCAACTTCATTGTTCTACAAGGGTATGGAGTCCTTTTGTTCAAAAATCCCTAGGGAGACTACCTATGGAGTCCTTTTCTTGCCCTATATTTTTGAGTTTTTTAGATCACGGTCTTCTTCCTCGATGGTTCAAGTATACTTTTCTAACCCTTCGATCTACTTTAATGAATAGTCATCAATATTCATGCTCGCTAAAGTGGGGGAAAAATGTATAGGAGTGAATTTGTACCGATTAGGAAAATTCCCCTTTCACATATCCTCACCTTAGAAAATCAAATCCAAAGGTGAAATTTCACATCACCCACGTGCCTTCCATCCATTTGGCATTTTTCTTATGTGTCGGTGAGAGAATATTTGTCGAGGACACAAGTGGAACACATAGACATCTACATAGTGCATAGAAGTACTTGATGGATTCCTGCATTTGAAGTTGGCAGAGGTATTAAACACTTGATTGGGGCTGAATTGTAACATATCTCTTTGACCAACCGGCCCAAAAATTACTTGTTCTTGCTCATCACACCTTCAAATGCATTCATCTCACTTTCACTTCAACTCTTTTCACTTGCATTCAATCTCTACACATTCAATAAATTCACTTATTCACTCTCAAGCAACATTCCAACATTCCATTGTGAGCATTGCAATAGCTTTGAAGCTCCATCAACTCAACACTGCAAGTGTGAGGCAAGCCATAGAAGTGTGGGCTTGGAGTCTTGTGAGACATCCCTTCATCAATGCTACAACTGTGGTGACTTTTCCAAGTCCATACCTTACATTCTCCCTCCATTGGCTAGTAATATTTTGGGTCGAGGTGGTAACACTTCACTCCTCTCCTTTGTGATTTGATAGAGTAGTATAGTATTGTTTTGTAGTGTTCATTGCAATCTTTAATTTTTACTCCCTTTATCGTATATTCTACTCTATTGCTTTCTGGCTGTCTGTGGAGGTCCAAACACCAAAATGGGGGTTTGATTGAGGTACGCCCATATACATTCCCAACAATTTTCCCCTTTGTGTTTGTGTGTAGGTGAACATATGAATGGAGCTTGCTAACGAACTGGCACTTTTGTGAGATTATCTTTGTCACCCTAGCATTTATTTACTTGCTTTATCATCTCCATCTCTATTTTTTGTACTTTCTTATTCCATTTTTCTTGTCAAAATCAATTAGCTAGGCTATCAGTAGGCTTTTTGGTAGTTTTTACTGTACTTCATGTTGTTTGGCTATACAAAACCCAACACGCCAGAGAGACACCAACACACTGCATTGTCGTCCCAAAATTGCAATGTCATCCTCAGATAGAGAGCTATTTGAGGTGTAAAACCAACTCCAAAAACAAGCTTGCCTAGCCCAAACCTAAATTCAGGGTCTGTAGAGTGACAAAATCACTTGATAGTGCTCTTCATTCTCTATCCTCATCCTAAAACATTCTTTAGAGTGAGGTAAGTTAGGGTAGCCCTCTGCTCTTGGATCTCCATGACCTAAATCCTTGACATGGTTGGTCCCTCTCTCTTACACTGGGGTAGGTAAATCAAAAGTAAAGATTTTTGTTCTTCTGTGGATCTTGGATCAGGAAGATGGCTCCTAGACTTTGGATCTTCTCATAATATGGATTCTACATAGTCTGTTTTCTCCTCTTTTCAGCCTTGTGTTATGCCACCTATTTTGATGGGAAAAAATACATACATGGATATAAATGGGAAAGGTTCTATTGATATTGGGGATGGCACTTTCAATTATTTATTTTGTGTACCTCATCTTTCAAACAATCTTCTTTTAATCTATTAGATCACTCATGGTGGAGTAGGGAAGACTATGGAATTGACACCTGATTTAGTTATCATTCAGGACTTGGAAAGAAGAGATATAATTGATACTAGTATGGTTGATCATGCATCTTGATTATACACCTTTTTAGACTTTGCATCTAATGATGGTTTTTATCCTTTAGTTGTTGATCACACTCCTAATGTGAATTTTGATTTTGGGGAGAATTTTGGTTACTTGAACTTGGGTATTCTCACATCAGATCCAATTCTTGAGACTGGCATTCCTACTCCTCCATCTACTATTGATTCTGAGCATACTTTTGATGCTACATTCATGACTAGTGATTCAATGCAATAGGATATATATTGTCTTCTATATATAGCTACTTGGGATGACTACTTGATATACATTATAGTTTTGTTTATAGAGTCTCATATTTCAGATTTGGGAGACACTAAATTCATGAAATTCATCTTCTATTTGATGAAGTTGATTATTCTTCAATTATTGTGGAGGAACCTTTAGATCCTCTTGTTTATTTTCCATGTGATCATTCATCACAATTTGACATGAGTGTGGATACTTTTGAGAAACATTTGGGAGAGGCATATTTTTCTTTAGAGGAGATAGTTTAGTCTATGGATCTTGTTCTACATACATCTCGATTAGGTTTTGGATTTTCATCTTCATTAGTGTGGCCTAGAATGCCTAATTTGAAAGTGGAAATGTTTGATATTCACATTGAGACACATGAGCAATTCCCAGAGACTTACATTTTGAGCTTTCTTCCCTCATATTCATTTCAAGAATGGGAAGATTATCTTCATACACCTTTGTTTTTTTTTCCCTAAGGGGAGGAATTTTGTTTGATAATCATGGTCCATCATATACATCTAGTTTCAAGCATCAACCATTGGAACAGTTGACTACTTGAGGGAAGGCTACATAGTCTTTCTTATACTTTCTATTTTGGAGGGGACTTCTTCCTTGCATGAGATTCTTCCTGTGTTGGGAAACTTTTTTTATTTTCTCTCTTTTAGGGAGGAGTTTTGTCCCAATTGGTTTTCTCCTTTTCTTCATTTGTGAGAGATTTCATTTGTACATGGGTACCTAACATGGCCTTGTAACCAAGACCTATCTTTGCATATTTTTTTCTTTTCACCCATCTAAGCTATGGTTAAGGGGGGGTGTTAGTGTAGGTTTTTTATTTTCCTTATGTTAGGGAATATTTATTTTTCCTACACACATTATTAATCTTGCTTAGGTTATTTTAGAATGGTTAGGATGAGGACATGTGGCATAATCCATCAATCACATGTGTCACTCACACCCACCTTTGGGTAGTTGAGTCTCAAACCCTCTTTTGGATTCTTATGCCACCTCTCATAACCATGTAATATAGAATTTACCAGGTAGGTAAAAATCCCACCTATTATGGGCACTTGGGAGTTATTAATCCTCTTGGAATTATCCGCCATTATTTTTCTATATAAACATCACTCACCATTCCCTTGGATATTAATATGGAATGCTAGTTTAGTGCTAAGGGAGTGTTGAGTTTATTCATCTCTAGATCTCTTTTCTTGCTTTCCTTCAATCATTTTGATCTTGGGTGATTTCACAACCAAATTTAACAAAGTGAATAGGTAACATTTTGCTTGCTATCAAAGATATAACCAAACATAATTGTTAATAATAGAAAGTATGAAGGATGAATACAAGTAAAGGAAGAATAATGGAATCAAATTGAGAAGAATCAGACTCAAGAATTGGTTCCAAGACCTGTAGACAAAACTGTGATAGGAACAAAGTGGGTTCTCAAGAATAAGTTGAATGAAGATGGAGAAGTTGTAAGAAACAAAGAAAGTTTTTTTTGTAAAGGTTATTCATAGGTGGAAGGAATTTATTTTGTGGAGAATTTTACTCTGGTTGCAAGGATGGAGGCAATTTGGATGTTTCTTACCTTTTCTTCCCATAAGGACTTCAAAATTTATCAAATGGATGTCAAATTAGCTTTCCTCAATGGAAATTTGGAAGAAGTCTAAATAGAGAAACTAGATAGATTCTAGTAGAACCAAACATGGTGTGTAGACTCAAAAAGGCACTCTATGGTCTTAAGCAAGCTTCTAGGGATTGGTATGGAAGATTAGATAAGTAGTTGCTTCAACAAGGTTCCAAGAAAGGTACCAAAACCAATAATCTTTAATTCAGGATTGAGGATGAAAGAATTTTGATAGTTGTTGTATATGTTGATGATATAATCTTTGAAGAAAATGATGATATGTGCAAGAAATTTTCTAAAGAAATACAAAAATAATTTGAAATGTCTATGATAGGTGAGTTTTCTATCTTTCTTTGTCTTCAAATTTCTCAACTGAATGATGGTATATTTATTTCTCTAGCAAAGTATGCCAAGGAGATGTTGAAGAAGTTTGGTATCGAATATTATAAACCAACGAGTAATCCCAAGGTTACTAGTTGTCATTTGAGAAAAGATGATGAGTCTCCCCTGACTGATCATAAGCTATATAGATCTATGATTGTAAGCCTATTGTACTTAACTACTTCAAGACCTAATATTATGCATGCAGTATATTTGGTTGTAAGATTTCAAGTTAATGCTAAAGAAACTCATGTGAAAGCAATTAAGAGAATCTTCAAATATTTGAAGAGCACTTTGGATTATGGATTATGGTATCAAAAAGGTAATGATTTTGATTTGAGTGTATACACTAATGTTGATTGGTTGGTTGTGTTGATGATAGGAGTACCAGTGATGGTGCTTTATTTTTAGAAAGAAAATTGGTTTCATGTCATAGTAAGAAACAATCTATTCAATATTTTTATCAACTATAGAGACAAAGTATATTGTTGTAGCATCTTGTTTTACTCAAGTGTTGTGGATGAAGAAAATATTGATGGATGCCAAGATTAAGTATGATGATCCCATTCCTATTCTATGTGAGAACACAAGTGTTATTAATATTTCCAAAAATTGTGTGATGCATTCTAAAACCAAACAGATATCAATTAGGTATCACTTTCTGAGAGAGAAGTTTGTAAAGAAGCAAGTAAAGTTGGAGTATGTACCTACAAGAATTAGATTGTAGATATTTTTACAAAGGCACTTGCAAAGGATACATTTTAATATCTAAGGAATAAGTTAGGGGTAATTACCCCTCCTTGCTAGATGTATAGTTGGTGCATCTGTCCAAGGGGGTAATTCAAGCCAAATATTTACTCCTAGATTGATGGTGGCTACCTCTCAAGGGGAGCTGGTAGCAGTTGTTGCTAAAAGGGGGAGAGAATATGAGGTTGTGTAGTAAAGAGGGTGAAATTTTTTGATTTCTCTTTGTTCTTGATGTCAAAGAGGGAGATTTTTGTATTTGGGTTGTCTTTGATGTCAAAACTTTATTGGAGAGAGTTGCAGTCTAGTTGTTTGGTTTCCAGTCTATAAGAGATCCTTCACATTTCTTTACTAGTGATGATTTTCTCTTTTAGTTTGGAATATAACTTCATGATGTGTTAGAGAATGTGTGAACCAAGTTTTAAATCATTTGTATTATCAAAAAAGATGTTTTTGAAACTGACAGGTTGAAGTATGTGTGTATTTTGTGAGGATGCTCAAAGAGGTGCAAATGTTGGCTTTGCATCTCTCTGAATTTGCATATGTGGTTATGTGGTTTAGAAGATAAGTTCAACATGTTGTGAAGGAATTATATCCTGATTTTCATGTCATTAATCCTTCAACTGAGAAATTTATAAGTGATAGTGTTTAGCACTGTGTTATATAGTGTTTAGTTTCATGTTTGTTGCCTTGTGCCAACTTGTTGCTGCTTAAAGTTGTGGAAGGAATGAATGAAATTATTCTTGAATATCATCTGATGTTTTTTTTTTGTTTTGTAAGGTGTTTTCTAGTTTCTTCAGAACAAGCTATGGTCTAGAATACTTTTTCTATTCATTTATGCTTTTTCCTAGCTAACTAGGGTATGTTGAAGGTGTGTGCCACAAGTTATGATTGTGTGGTGATTATGAAGTGTTTAAGGGTGTTGTATGGTTCATTCCTAATCATCTAAGAGAATCACAAGTAATGATTTAACATTCATGTGTACCACCAATGTTGTGAGGGCCAACATGCTAGAAGTTTCATGTTTTCTGCTTAACGTTGACCTAATTTAAATTTGTGAAGCATGTAGATGATTTATATTGAAGACCAAAGGTGTGAAGAGTGTTTATGAATAATTTGTGATTATTTCTATGTATAAACTATGCATTAGAGTACAAGTAGTTTGAGTGCTTAGATCATAGGTTATTTAGGAATAGTTTTCCCCAATTTCTTTCCTCAATAATTATAGTTCAAGATTCCACAAGTAGTCTAAAGTTTGGAAACCATTCCCAAAACTTCCTAGAAAGTTCCTATATATAATCTCTCAAGTCCCTATATCATGTTCATCATGTAGCTACGTGCTCACACTCATGTTTATATATGCACATGTCATCCACCAAGATTTAGCTTTATTTCTATTTTAAGAAGTTAATTTGCAATCATGCAATATCATCCTTGAGATCATGGAGTTAAAATTTGAATCTACCTAGAAGAGATATATTTTTCTTAGCAGATTTATATCTACTTCAATTTGAACTCAAAGTGTCTAAAGTCATACATAAATCAAGAAATGTACATAATACCCAAGTACATATAAAGGGTTAATTGAACTATTATTATTTCAACTTTATGATACTTTAGAAAAGAAATAGGAAGGTCTGCTAGAGTTTAGGACAAGTAGAAAATTTGGTGTCCTCATAAGAATTTAACAAAAAATGGTGACTGAATATTAGGGATATGAAATTAAATGAGATTATCTACACTTGAATTGGATAAGATTATGCACTCTCACATCAAGATAAATAGGCTATATGTTGATTTTCATGACTTCTTCACACCATAATGTTGATTCTATTGTGTTGGATCCTTCACAATTTCCCATTTTACCTTTTTAGTTAGCTCAGGTTCCTAACTCAATTTTACTTTCACAGTAATGATGATTTTTCTATTAAGGAAAAAATAAGTTTTGAGGGGATCATAAACCCTATCAAATGAAATATGCAAATAGACAAGAACATAGAAAATCAAAAACCCAACAACAACAAGCAACCATAAGTCACACAAGATAATCCATGGTGCAAAGATTAAACTTTGAAGGGGACCAAAAACCCTTTACAACTAGGTTTTCACAAGGACCTAGAACCTAATCAATAGAAAGAAACTGCCTAAAACAACTAGGCACTAATCACAACCTATAACATCCAATCTACAACACACCATCCACTTATCACTAAGCCATAATAGAAAGGGTAGTGAGAGCTCCATTTTAGTACAATACATTTCACCAAACTCCCTACCTCAATTAGATAGCTACAAGAAAAAAAAGAGAAAGAGAACATTTTTAACACTGAGAAGCCTCATCCTTCTTGTAGCACCATCCCACCTGATCTTCCAACTCAAGCTCCACCTCAATAGGATAGAGTTACCCTCTATAGGAGAGGATAAAATGAGAAAAAAAACCTTGCTACCAAAGCCACCACTCTCCTCATCCTCAAAAAGAGTATCCACCTCAAAAGGAGAGGACTCCACCTCCATAGGAGTATTCTTCACCTGAATAGAAGAAACAAACTAAAGAATCAAGAAGAAAGACAACACTCTAGTAGAAAGGGTAAACACCACATCCTTTGACAGTCTAGGCATCTGAAAATTCAAGAAGAACTTAGCATACATCTCTCCCAAGAACAAACTAGATTCCTTATGGAGCACATTAGTCTGGGAAAGAAGATATAACTTTATACACAACAAAGCCATCAACAAAAATTCAAAAATAGGGGCAACAAAGGCTGCCATCATCTCCATGAATAGGTGGGTTATGAATAACCCAACCCAGCCAAAGAAAAAAGCTCTGGGAGCTGCCCAGTCAACAAATAAAGCTCATAAAGAGTAGCAAACAAAAACTCCTTGAAAAGGGGAACAATACCATTAGCTGCAAGATCCAATAAGCTACCCACAATATCTTCCACCAATAACAACCCAATGGGAAGATAAGGGAAACTCTCATAGGAAAAATGAATCAAAATAAAAATGAAGGGAGCTGGCCAATCTATTAAGCACCCCATCCTCCTTGAAATGCCAACCAAGAATAAGAGATATCCAAAACTCCAAACACATTCTTGACTTAGGAAAACCATACCTCACCTCTAGCACTAGCAAGAAAGCCTCAAACAATAAAGAGACCTCATGCTAGGTAGAGAAATCCTCCACAAAGAAAGGCCTACATCAACAAAAAATAAGGTATCAATAAAAACAACAATATCCACTCCATACACAAGCACATCAATAGCCATGAGCTCCAAGCAGCTACCCACAATAACTTCCACCAAAAACAACCCTTTTTCCCTCAACACCCTTCCATCGTCAACAACCCAACAAGAAGATAAGGGAAACCCTTAGAGAAAACGTGAAGGGAGTTAGCCAATCCATTATGCACCCCATCCTCCTTGACATGCCAACTAAGAATAGAGATAGTCAAAACACCAAACACACTCCTGACTTAGAAAAACCATACCTCACACCTAAAACCAACAAGAAAGCCTCAAACAAGAAAGAGGCATCATGTTGGGAGAAGGAAACCCTCCAAAAAGAAAGGCCCACAAAAATAGTGACCAAGGTAACAACAATAACTACTCCAGACACGAGCACACCAACAAACATAAGCTCCAAACAACTACCTGTTGATGTGTTTTTTCTGCACTTCTCCACATAGGTAGTGTGTAGGTGCACTACCTCTCTTGAAAGACAATCTTCCACAATCATATTGCAGAACACTATCCCAAAGTCTCTAATGTCAGGTCTTGATAGTGCTTGGAATATCTCAGTTGATTTATGTGATTTTTGTTTGAATCACAAGGTGAACTTATGGATGAGTTACAAAGTAGGGAAGTTGGATTTGCAAATGGAGTTCTTAGGATGGGAGAGTTGTTATGTGTTTGCTATAGGTTCAAACATTAGTCTTGAACTCCATTCTATAATTGGAAGTAGCTTTACAATGTGCAATGAACCTTTCCTAAGGCTACTTATTAAGAAAAGGAAAAAAGGGCAAGGAAGAGAGGAAGTTCCTAGATCTAAAACTATAAATGAATAGTGATCATGGAGCCTGCTACAGTAGAAAAACTCCCTAAACTGGGTTTTTATTGACCAAGAGAAGCCTACAGCTACAAAAAACTAGTGAAATCTTCTAAGCACTATATATTTTCAGATTACACACACACATCATGCACATGTAATTGAACTAAGTTGCAGCAATAAAGGAAGCTTATACTAGCTTTGCAAAATGACTCTTCATTAATGAACCACAAAAAGCATGAGCTAGAAATTCATCAAATACTGAAACAACAATTAGCATCACCAATTCTATTTAAGAAACTAACACCTACAATAATAGGGAAGTTGAACCATGCATTCATAAAGAGAAAACTCAAAAGGAACACCCATAAATCATGCAATGTTGCTTTCTATTGCTGTAGAATGTCTTTACATCAGTCCTCCAACCCCTTACAAATTAGGGGAAAGCCCCTATTTATAGTTTTCCAAAGCCTAAATGAATGGATAGGATTGAATTACATTATATGGCCTAGATTTGATCACCTTAGGGTTTCACCTACCTCACCATATTCAAAAAATTAAAATACATCTTTCGTCCTTTCCCTATTTTTTCACCTAATTCCTAGGTGTTGTAGCAGTTTTGTCATTTAGCTAATTTCCCTTTTAACTATAGTAGAAACTATCTGAAAGTCACCTTCTTACTTGACGTGTTTGCAGTGTTCTTCTTTGGATCAAATGGGCCCATTGAGGACTGGCATCAATGGATTGGTTGCCCCTAATTTAGGGGATAGATCATCACCATCTAGTGAAAAGTAGGACAACTCCCTCATGCCTTCTTCAAGTTTACCCCCTTGCATTTTTGTCATTGACTTCCTTGGCATAGGCCTTCTTCTAATGCTAACCCTGTTGGTGGGTGCTAGGGGAGAGGTGAACATGAAATGAATGGTGACAGGAGCTATGCACATTCCTTGTTTAGTTTTCTCAATGGGTCTCCCCAACAGACCCATGGTAGGCTCCTTGAATCCTTCATACATGAAGTGTTGTAAGTGCTTTCATACACAAATCAAGATAAATGTTAGTCAAATCCTACAAAATCGTTGTTAGATCCATCCATGCATCATCAAAAGACAAAAATATTCATATTTGGAGCTCATTTGGACCATAAACATTAACGTGAGTCCAAGGGGATAGGCAGCGAATGAGGGCCAGCAAACTGGAAGGGAAGTTCTCGAAGCTCACAAAACTTAGTAAAACCAAGATTTTTCAATTATAGCATAATGGAAAAGGGAAAGGAAGAGTGCCAAGACAAACTTCCTCAAGATTGGACTCATTTTGAGAAAATCAAAAGTTTGGAAAGGGAAAGCTTGAGGGTCACCACCCTTTGAAATGATAATGAGCACATAGCGGCTCGGAAGGAAAGTACCATATGGTGATGAAGGGATGGAGTCCTAGAAATGGCCACGGAGGGGTCATGTTCTAGAGGCTAGGTCGCCAGGGGTTGGCGGATGTTCAAAATGGCCATGGAGGGGCAGAGTCTTGGAAACAGTCATGGAGGGGCCAGGTTCCGGAGGTCGGGTTGTTGGGGACCAACAGATGTTCAAAATAGCAAAAGAGGGATAGAGTTCTAGAAGAAATTTTTTGAAACCCTTGAAACTTAACGAAACATTGGAAGTTCACTTAGGCACCACAAAACATCCCAAATCCATAAGAAACTTGTCCCCAAAGTCAAAAATGTAGAAAGTAGACTATTAGGGGTCCACGAAAGTTCAAAACAGCTAAAGAGGGATGAAGTTCTAGAAGGAAATTTCTAAATCCTCTAAAACTTAACGAAACATTGGCAATTCACTTAGGTACCACAAAAACATCCCAAATCTACAAGAAACTTGTCCCTAAAGTCAAAAAATGTAGAAAAAGAAAATCGAATGATCAGGGACCAAGTTAGGAGGAACAAGACAAAAGGAAAAAAAGGGAAGGTGACTTAGTTTCTTCCTAGACTTCAATACCCCAAGTAGGTGAATTTGGTTAGGGGGATTTGATTTTTTAAAGGTACATGACCAATTTGGGCTTGGAAAATGGAGCACACAAAACAAGATAGTAAAAAATTAGTCTTTCAGGAGCGAAAAGAGGGGGTCCTTGCCCATGGGGGGGCGTGTGTGCAAAACATGCACAACAAATGATGACTCATTGGGGAAATGCTCCAGAGCATTTTGATGACAAACTAGAATCATGAACCCATAATCTTTGGTTTTGAACTTCACGCTAGGGAAAACAAACCAGACACTCAACCAAAGGATCAAAACCACTAGTTAACCCAACCTTCAGTATGCTGAAAATCCAAGTGTGTGTAGTTGCATTAAGTCCCATCCTTTAGTTGCTACATGAACTGAAGCTTCGTCAAGTTAAGCTATGTAGTTTATTCTAACTCCAAAAGCATATGGGACATTGCCTTGCTACCAGTCAAACATCCATAGCCCTGATGAGGTTGTCACTGTGATTCTCTTGAACATCACTCTACTATTGACCGAGCGTCCTCAGCCTCGGTAGAGTTGCTTGGATACCCCTGAAAAGTTGAATTTTCTCTTTCTTTTAATTTTCAATGTTTTCTTTCTTTATTTCTTTTCTCTTTTCAACTCTTTTATTTCAACCTACAAGCATTGAAGGTCGTGCTCAGGGCAGAGAATCACAGTGGCATTGGAGCAAAATTTTAGATTTTTCACTTAATTAGACTTCAGAAATGGCCCTATAGTGATCATTGAATTCTTAATATGTGTAAGAGCTATAAGATTCCAAAATACATCAGAATCAGACCAACCAATGACTTATCCTCTTTGAATCAAACATCCAAATCACTTGACACTAATAGAAGATCCTCACCATCCACTCTGAAAACTTGATTAGAGTTTAACAAAGAAATATGTAGAACAACCCCAGGCGATAAGTATGGTTGTTGTGTGCACAAATGTGCCCAGCTAAAAGTAGAGGGACCCCAAGCAGAGTAGTAGCAAAGTGAAAGAAAACAAAAATAAAAATACCTATATCACACCACCTAACCTAAGGAAAGCAGGAAAGTGAAGTATTTATAAGAAACCTACACTACTCAAAATAGGCTATGTACAAAGATATTTACAAAACACTATGTTGAGGCAGGGCGAGTTGACATTAATGTTAATTGGATTTTGTAGTGCATGCACAAGAAAATGGGAAATTTTTGTAGTTATTAACCATATAGATTTATCCTTATATTTAGAAGAAGGAAGTTCAACATTGCAACATTCAAACTTAATCACATAATCTTGAAAAATTAGTTGTTGAGGAGGTTCATCAAACCCATGGTTGATCCATAAGAATGTTTTCCATCCCTCACTCCCATAATCAAAATGATAAATGCATCTATGAAAATTAACAGGGGCAAGGAAGGATAGAACCTAGATTTCATCATGCAGAGGTGGAAGCCTTTGACAATTGAGAGCAAGCACTGCACTATCGAGAGGTGCATTGGTAGCCTCAAGTAGGCATAATTGATGGTGCAACACTTCAGAAATTAAGCTTGCATAAGGCTAGGAGAATGGGGCAGCAAGTACCCCTTCTAATCTTCATGTGGTATCCACAACCTTCATTGGTTGTTCTTTAAGGAAGTACACCTCATCTACATGGGTTTCTATTTCCCAAACCTCTTCTTGATTGTTGTCTTCAATGGGCAACATGTTGTCGCATCTCCTTTCCCAAGTGTCAACCTTACTTTCATGATGTTCTATGTCATGGGACGATGACATGCACAAATTTTTCCTATTGCAGCCATCTGAATATGAAGGGGGATCTACAATGATCATGGTGGAAGGACCCCAAGTTGCATTTTGTAGTTGGTCGGGTGCTTCATCTCTACTGTCAACTATCTCAGCACCTCCTCCTTTGTTTTCTTCTCTTTTTTCTGCATGTATTTCCTCATGGTGTTCAATCATTTCTTCTTGGTCACCATCATTGTAAATGGAGAAGGAGCTCCTCTCCCAATTTGGAAACTCTAGTGCATCACTGTTCAGGGGCTCAAGGAGTATGTATTCATCACTACCATCTTCTAGGATGTGCTCTTCCTCGGCATGAGCATGCCTCCCTAGTGTAGTTCCAAATGGAAAGAAGTCATCAATTGATAGCACCTCATCAAGGGGACCAAATTCTACCAAAAAATTTCCCTCCAAGGGCTTGCCAAAAATCCTATCGTTCATGGTTTGTAAATGCTCTTCAAGAGGAAGAAATTCTTGATGACTAGTGGACAACATTCCTATTTCATCTAATTCATCACTCAAAAGTTCATGACTATATTGTTGTCCTTCTTCTATTTATGTCCCAACATCCTCTTGAGGCCTTCCTTTATTTGAGTCATCACTCAATTCAGGCTCTTGGTCTTCTACTTTGATCTAGGTAGCAAGTAGAGGAGGTCAGGCACTTGGGTGCTCCACTCGTCCTCTAACTTGTTTGATAGCCTCTTTGCACAGTCTGTATGTGAAATCTGAGTGCAATGAATCATGAACTCTACACCAAGGGTAGCAACAATACCTCCAAATCTACTTGAAATCTTAGTTCAGACCAATCCTTTGCTAATCTAGAGATGAGTTGGTCATATCTTTCTACTACTAGGTGCTCATCATCACTTGAAAAAGAAGCTTGATGGTAGACAACTATGGTGAGTGGTTGTTCCTACTCCTCCAAAATTTTATTTTCATATTCTCGATCATAGTCGTTGATGAAGGAGAGGTCTTCTAATCCAATTTTACTTATACATTTGTCATCATTTCTATTGCTCCAAGGTTGTCAACCTTTTCTTCTTCCTATTCTTTAGCATTTGTGTTGGCTGTCCCAGCATGTGCTGCTATGAACTACATTGATTCATCGTCAACTGCCACCAACTCCTCTTCTTGAGTGGAGGATTGCTCTTCACTGATAGAGGGGTATGTGTAGGATCATTATGGAAAAAATAGGCCCTTAAGTGGCAAAAGAATAAAAAAAATTATAGTTAGGAAACTTGACGTAAAAAATTGAATAAGTTATCTATATTATTTCAAAAATATGTAAGAATAGAATCCGTAGCAAAGTAAATGTAATATCTAAACTACTAGGTTTGTTTAAAAACAAATAAAATCTATTTGGTGAAAATTTGAAATTTCAATGTAGTAGTACTTAAATTTCAGGAAAAAATAAGTAGGTGTCTATCTAACCACCTAACCACAATAAAATGATAATAATTTTTTATAATATTTTAGATATAAGTAGAGGACTCATGTCCCAAGTAAATAATTAATTATGATTTTTTATTACAGCTTTTAAAAAATATAAAAAACTCATATGTCTAACCAACTTAACTTAGAACTTCATGAAATTCAATTTTTCTTTTTTAATCCTATAGTATGCAAAACATAGAATGACGATGTTTTGGATTCAAAAATGTGATACCGTTTAAAAGCTATAAATTTTTTCAATCAGTCTATCAATCAGGACTTTAGTCATAATTTGAATAGAAAATGAATAATAATTACCTATTAAATTCAAAGTAAAGAATAATTTATATTGGTGGAAAGCTGAAAATTTCCTTTAAAACCATTTTCATTTCATCAATTTTGGGTAAAAAAAATGTCATCAGCCACATACCCATCATATTGCCACTTTTTGGCCCATTATGATCCTGCACATACCCAGAGGAAAGGCCTTCCAACTCCCTTCCAACTGAATTTTCATCACAAATTTTTTCTGTCCTACTAAAATCAAATTCTTCCTTTTCATTTCTAACTTCAATGTTCATTGTCCCAACACTAGTTTGTGTTGAATTCCTTGGTTCCTCTTCGATGTTCTCTCCTCCAGATGTTGATAGCTCTTTGGCCTCATGGGATGACTCATCCTCCTTGATAGTTGGCTGCTCCAAATTTTCCAAACCCTTGACTTGAGTGATGACGTTGTCACATGATGGACACGCAAATTCTAAATGTGGTGCATTGTGAAATCTACACCAACTTTTCATTAGTACTTCCTCCAATCTTGGTCCATCCTTGCTGCTCAAATGTTCTTGGATCAGCTCTTTGAATGATTTGGCTACCATGGTTGTCAGCTCTTCCTCTATATCTTCGGGAGTCAAGGGCTGGTATATTTCCTAGAAGGGGATTTCTCCTTGCAAGACCCTTTCAATTCTGCTCAAGAAAGTCAGACACCCCAACTCATTGTGCCTGCGAGTGCAATGGATCTGACATCTATCTACCAACACAAATTGTTGTAATGGCTTCTTTAGTCTCTTATTCAAATATACATGTAGCTAAGTGATGCTAATTTGTGGATGATGCTCCATTTCGATTGAGCTTCTTTTTTCCTTCAAAATTTTTGACTTTATCTTTTAGCATTAAAAGAGATCTATCTATCTTAGATTTCTTCTTTGAAAGTTCTCTTTTCAATTTCCAGCTTTAGCTTTGTAGCCTCAACATTTCATGCCCTCCTTCTAGCGCTAGTTTTGTTGATGTGTCTTTTATGCACTTCTCAACATAGGAAATGCGTAGTTACACTACCTCTCTTAAAAGACAATCTTCGACAATCAGATTACATAACACTATCTGAAGGTCTCTAATGTTAGTTCTTGATAGTGCTTGGAATATCTCAGTTGATTTATGTGATTTTGCTAGAATCACAAGGCAGACTTATAGATGAGTTACAAAGTAGGGAAGTTGGATCTGCAAATGGAATTCTTAGGATGGGAGAGTTGTTGTGTGTTTGTTGCAGGTTCAAACAACAATCTTGAACTCTATTCTATCATTGGATTTAGCTTTACAATGTGCAATAAACCTTGTCTAATGTTACTTATTAAGAAAAGGAAAAAAGGGAAGGGAAGAGAGAAAGTTCCTGAATCTAAAACTATGAATGAATAGTGATCATGGAGGCTACTATAGTAGAAAAACTCCCTAAACTAGGCTTTTCTTGACTAAGGGAAGCCTAAAACTACACAAAACTAGTGCAATCTTCTAAGGACTGTAGATTTTCAGATTACACACACACATCATGCACATGTAATTGAACTAAATTGTGGCAATAAAGGAAGGAAGCTCAAACTAGCTTTGTAAAGTGACTCATCATCAATGAACCACAAAAAGAATGAGCTAGAAATTCATCAAATACTTAAGCAACAATCACCATCAACACTTCCATTCAAGAAAATAACACCTAGACTAATAGGGAAGTTGAAAGATGCATACATAAAGAGAAAACTCAAAAGGGACACCCATAAATCATGCAATGTTGCTTTCTATTGCTGTAGAATGTCTTTACACTAGTCCTCCAATCCCTTAAAAATGAGGGGCAAGCCCATATTTATAGTTTTCCAAAGCCCAAATGAATGGCTAGGATTGAATTACATTATGTGGCCCAAATTTGATCACCTTAGGGTTTCACCTACCCCACAATATTCAACAATTTAAAATACATCTTTTGTCCTTCCCCTATTTTTTCACCTAATGCTCAGGTGTTGTAGCAGTTTTGACATTTAGCTAATTTCCCTTTTTATTGTAGCAGAAACTACCTAAAATCCACCTTCTTACTTGATGTGTTTGCAGTGTTCTTCGTTGAATAAAATGGGCTGGTCGATGATTGGCATCAATGGATTGGTTGCCCTTGATTCAGGGGATAGATCATCATCATCTAGTGAAAAGTAGGACAACTCCCTCATACCTTCTTCAAGGTCACCCCCTTGCATTTTTGTCATTGACTTCCTTGGCATAGGCCTTCTTCTAACACTGACCCTATTGGTGGGTGCTAGGGAGAGAGACAAACATGAAATGAATGGTGATAGGAGCTATGCACATTCCTTGTTCATCTTTCTCAATGGGTCTCCCTGATGGACCCACGGTAGGCTCATTGAATCCTGCATACATGAAGTGTCATAAGTGCTTTTGTACACAAATCAAGATAAACATTAGTCAAATCCTACACACTCTTTGTTAGATCCATGCATGCATCATCAAAAGATCATAATATCCATATTTGGAGCTCATTTGGACCATAAACATTAATGTGGGCCCAAGGGGGCAGGGAGTGGACATGGGACAAAAAACTAGAAGGGAAGTTCCTAGACCTCACAAGCCTTAGGAAAACCAATATTTTTCAATTATAGCACAATGGAAAAGGGGAAGGAAGAGCGCCAAGAAAAAATTTCTCAAGATTGGAGTCATTTTGAAAAAAGCAGAAGTTTGGAAGAGGAAAGCCTGAGGGCCACCACCATTTCAAATGGCAAAAGAGCACACAGCAGCCCTGAAGGAAAGTCCCAAATGGAAACGGAGGGATGAAGTCCTGGAAATAGCCACAGAGGGGCCGGGTTCCAGAAGTTGGGTCGTAAGGGGCCGACGAATGTTCAAAAAAACCACAGAGGGGCTAGGTTCTAGAGGTCGAGTCGTCGGGGGCTGACAGATGTTCAAAACAACCAAAGAGGGACAAAGTTCTGGAAGGAAATTTTTGAAACCTCCAAAACTTAACAAAATTTTGGTAGTTCACTTAGGCACCACAAAAACATCCCAAATCCACAAGAAACTTGTTCCCAAAGTCAAAAATGTAGAAAGTGGACTGTCGGGGGTTTGCAGAAGTTCAAAATAGCCAAAGAGGGATGGAGTTTCAAAAGGAAATTTCCAAAACCCCCAAAACATAAAGAAACATTGGCAGTTCACTTTGACACCAAAAAGCCATCCCAAATCCACAAGAAATTTGTCCCCAAAGTCAAAAAATTTAGAAAAATTGAATCAAGCAATTAGGGACCAAGTCGGGAGGAACAAGACAAAAGGAAAAAAAGGGAAGGGGACTTTGTTTCTCCCCAGACTTGAATACCCCAAGTAGGTGAATTTGGTCTGGGGGATTTGATAGTTTGAAGGCACATGACCAATTTGGGCTTGGAAAATGGGGCACACATAACAAGAAAGGAGTAAAGCAACCTATCAGGAGCGAGAAGAGGGGTTCCTACCCATGGGGGGCATGTGTGCAAAACATGCACAACACTACCTACAAAAACATCTTCCAACAACAACCCTTCTACTGTTAGCTACCCTTCTACCATCATTAACCCAATAGGAAGATAAGGGAAACCCTCATAGGAAATGTGAAGGGAGCCAGCCAATCCATTATGCATCCCATCCTCCTTGACATGCCAGTCAAGAATAAGAGATACCAAAAAATCCAAACATACTCCTGACTCAAGAAAACCATACCTCACCCCAAACACCAACAAGAAAGCCTCAAGCAAGAAAGAGACTTCAAGTTGGAAAAAGGAAAGCCTCCATAAGGAAAGACCCACAATAGCAGTAAACAAGGAAATGACAACATCAACAACAACCACTCCAAAAATCAACACACCATCAATTGCAAGCTCCAAGCAGCAACCCACCACAACTTTCACCAACAACAACCCATTTTTTGTCAGCAACCCAAAAAAGCTAGAAAAAAATTAGAGGATTTGCATCATCATCCTACTTTATAGATTCACCATCACTCTCAATAGTAGATTTCAAACTTGAAATCCCACAACCATAAGTGAAATCTCCCAAATAGATTCCATCCACTTCCCTTCTAACTCTAATGAGCTCACCATCAAGAAGAACTAGCTACAAACCATTTGCCTCGTCCTAAAAATCAACATATCCCTCACCCTCTGCAACAAAGGAATTCAAATTCCTACCCCCACTCCATTTCTCACCACTCACCATTAGAAATCAACTACTCTAGGGTAATGATGAGTTATTCACAATGAGCTATATTAATTTCTTAGATAATGATCCCTTCATTTCCACATATATCATATTTATTTTGGTTTTATCTAGGTTCCTTTTCATTCCCATAAATTAAAGTGTATCCTTGACATATTTGTTCATTGGATTCATATAGTTAAATTTCTTATTTAAAACAAGGAAATATTAATCTAAAGTATCTACCTAGGTAGATTAGCTAGAATAATCTCTTTAAAGCCCCTCACAACTTAGTTTATCCAAGTATGCAAAATTTTCTTTGAAAAATTACAAGCATGATACATTTTCTATATCATACATGCATTTAAATGTTTAATTGAATCACATGTTTTAGATCTAACTCATTTATTATTTTAGGTTCATTTATGTTTTGAAATTTATATGCATGTACATATTTTTAGTTATTCTAAATTAACATTAGCTAAAGTTCATATTACACATGCACATAAATGTGCTTGAATTAAAATTAGAACATACACATCAATATAGAGGAGCTTTGGGCATGTCCAGATACAAATATTTAGAGATTGTAGTTGATTTTAGACGACCCTTCAACCATGAGGGTCTAAAAAATTAATTGCACAAAGATTTTAGAGAGTTTAGTTAGGATTAGATAGTCGTTAGGAGGTGTGCATACGTATTCTAGGGACACTTTAGTAATCATCCTTTCTAAGATGTGTTAGTGTAATTAATATTTAATTACACTTGCATAACTTTACTTAGGTATTATTTATTTCCTAGGTTTATTTATTCTCATCATTATCTTTTGAGCTATCTTGTTGCTCAAGATAAGATTAGGGTTATGCATCTTTTCTTTTATAAAGAAAATCATTATCTTGTAATTATGAATTCTTGAATAATATTATGTTGCACATCTTTTTCCAATAGCTCTATTTTTTTTATTTTTCTCTTCTATGGAAGAATATCTAGTTTGCAAATCTGATCTTGGTTTCTAACATGGTATCAGAGCCTTGATTTGTAACCCCTTCTCAGATTTTTTTTTGAGAGATTCAGTACAGAGTTTGTTTGGGATTCCTCAAGGGTTTCATACCTTGAGTTTGTCTCTCTATTTGGGTGCTCTTGCATTGACACTTTCAGTGCATGTTGGAGGAAATATGAGCTCATTTTCGAGTTTAGGGCTATCAAAAAAGTCAAGATCAGCTTTTGTTTCACTTGAATCTGACATTTTATGCCAGAGTTATGAGGGTTTAAAGATTTTCCAGATTTGGGAGTTCCAAGCTTCTGGTACATTTTCAGGCAGATCAGACCTCACCATCAGATCCAGAGCATCTGAGAGATGAAAATTGAGATATAACTTTCCTATATTCGGTGTCAGCTATTCATGTGGCAAATTTTTTTTGTTCGTACGACCTGTATGGCCGTCTGCATGCAGATCAAAAAAAATTACAGAATGTGGTAAAGTTTTTTTAATTTTTCTGGCTTTCATATTTCTTTTTTAGAAATTTTTAAAAATTATTGAAATGTTTTTGGTTTTTTTTTTTTTTTAAAACCCAAATCAAATTTTTCACAGGTCAAAAGTTTTACAAGGTACCACAGGGTACCTACACATGGCAAGTCCCTACGGGCCCCATCCTTCATAGTTTGCCGATGGCTTCCTTTGTTGGGCCATTATACTCCTCCACTGACACCTTTCCTCTCCCTGGCAACCAGAGATTTTCTCTGGCACCCACCCATTAGTGGAAAAGATTTTCTGGCAAACCCTTGCAACCAGCAGCAAGGCATCCTTAGGGAATATTCCCTCTAAAAATTTGGTGATAGATTCCCTGGTACTGCGAATATTCCAGCTATTGTACATGGAATATTCTGATAGTCTTCAACATATACTGATTGTCAAAAAAAAATTTACGTGGGGCAATTTTTTTCCCCACGGCCAGATGGCCGTCAATTTTTTTTCCATGAAGTGTTGACGTCACTCAGTCGTACAACCCTCTTTGCCCCTCCTAGCCCTGATTTGCCCTAAAAGATTAGTTTTTTTCTTTTTGTCATAACTTGGGCATATGGTATCAAAATCGGGCAAACGAGATATTGCTAGAAAGCTGGTTCCAAGAAATTTCTAGTGGTGCTGTTTATTTTTTAGTATTTTTCAATTTACTACATTTATTTCTATTTGAAGTCATATGTTCATTTTGGGCTTTCGAGCTCATAACTTTTTGCCATAATCTCTGATTTTCATCTTCTTTGTCGCATTGGAAAGGTATTGGGGGGCTCTATCTTGCTATCCATGCACCTTTTTCTGTATCTATCCCAAGTTTATCATTATTCTAGATTTGTCCTAATGGGTGTTTTGGAGATTACTTGGATGTTTTGGCAGTTGGAAAGGTGAAACTTGAATATGTGTACTTCATTTCAATACCACATCATTTTATTTTCTATTTATGCATGTTTAGGATTCTCTTCTTTTACAATCATTAGGTTATTGCAATAAATGAACTAAGATAAAGTTCCATTAGGGGGGTTTCTTGCATAATAAATCTGATGAGAGTGTAGTTTTCACTTTTATCTCCATATCCATCTTGATTTGTTTGCAACTCACATGGGTTATATGGTTTCCTAGTTTCTTTTGGCCTATTTTTGCTATAGCTTCACACATATCAGATTCATCAATTCACACTTCAGTTGAGAGATTATGTTTCTTGATCCGCATTGGTTCAGATTCTTCTCAATTTGAGTGCCATGTTTTTATGGTTAATGTTCCAAAGTCTTTTTTGGTACTCCTTCCCATGGAAGAGTTTTAGTCATATTTTGGCATCAACATCGAGATACACAGCTTCCAGATTCTGTCATCATTTCATCTACTATTTCTTCATAGATTCTAGGGTTGTTTCAATTTGTGAGTTTTCCATTGTTCTATTGCATCAGGTCTACTATCACATTATCATGATTTCGGTTTTGGTTTTAGTTGTAGACAAAAGTATCTTTCCTTGCTTGTCAGATTGAGGTTCTAATGTTACTCCATAGTGTTCTTCCAGTGCTTCTTGCAGTAGTCATCTCATTGTAGGGGGTTTTGTCCTGCTGGGTTTTCCTTCTCTACCTCATTATTGCATTTGTACTTGGGTACCTGATCAGGCCTTGTTTTCGAGACTCATTCATGCTTTCTTGCATTCATCTTATTTTTAGGTGCATGCTTTTTTAGTCTCCCTAAGTTGTACTTATGGGGGGGTGTTAGTGTAATTAATATTTAATTACACTTGCATAACTTTACTTAGGTATTATTTATTTCCTAGGTTTATTTATTCTCATCATTATCTTTTGAGCTATCTTGTTGCTCAAGATAAGATTAGGGTTATGCATATTTTCTTTTATAAATCAAATCATTATCTTGTAATTATGAATTCTCAAATGATATTATGTTGCACATCTTTTTGCAATAGCTCTATTTTTTCTATTTTTCTCTTTTGTGGAAGGATATTCTGGTTTGCAAATCTGATCTTGGTTTCTAACAAGATGAGGAGTGAGTTTTTTGGTGATGTACCTTTGAGCACAGTCCAACTTAGAGTGCAAAAGGTAATTATCAAACTAAATTTTTTCCCCTATATTCCACTAGATCATAGGTGAAGGTGGATCAAGTTACTAGGTGCATAGATCCTAGGATGGCCCCACTAATATATCCATAATTTTTTGCAGCACATGATCGTTATTTAAATAATGAATAAATTTTATTATATTTTGCAAAATAGTTATACACTAAGGTCTACTTAGGCCTCAATGTTAACAATTTGGATTTACTAGGTCATTTGGTGTAGGGGCATGGTAGGGTGTGTGATAGGGATGAATATCAACATGTAGATTAACAACTCCCAAATTAGAGGGCCTTGGTTGGGCTAAGGATTCTTGACGTCTCTCCATCTATTAGCCCTATTGGAGATCAGGTTGTCATTTCTTCCCAAAAGGAAACAATTGATAGTATTGTTGATATTATAGTCTAGGCTTAGTGGATATTTGTAGATCACGTGGGTCTAGATTTCATGAGATAGGAACATAGGTCGTCACCTACTAATTTAGATGTATATGTTGTGATAGGTTTCCCATCATCAACCGATATAGATCACATTGTACGTGATCCCCAAATTTTGGGGGATACATGTTTTAGATTATTTAATGACTTGATCAGAGCTTATGGTGCAATCTCAAGACATTTGGGGATCCCCTTGGAATATGTTACCTTATTTGTGGGTCAGTGTTATAGTGGAGATTTCTAGAGTCTATTAGTTCCATTCCATCATTCTGATATTGATCCTACATCTAGATCATCTCGTGGCTTGAAACATGAGCCACATACCAACTATTCCATCACTTCAACACATGCACATGATCCACCTATTGATGATGCATATGCTCCTACAACTGGTGCCCAGTCCTCTACTCCTACACCTGGTTCCCAGTCATGTACTCCTACACTTGGTGCCCAATCATCTTCTCCTACACCTGGTGCCTAGTCCTCTATTCCTACACCTGGTGCCCAATCATTTGCTACTATAGGTGCTCATCAGACATCTATTGATACAATCTAGGTTTTGAGAGGAGGTTTTATGGAGGTACTGGCTTCTCCTATGCCATCTCACTTGCATAGCCCACTACACACATCATTGGAGGGGCTAGTCGAGAGTAGGATTGCAAAGCAATTGGTGGATCATATGGTTGCAAAAGATGACACTCATGATGCAGGGGCTATTCTTGAGGTATATACCTATATAGATATAATTTTTAAGTTTATATTAAGTTTTAAATAAATACATGTATAGTTATGTAGCTTTGAAATTAATTTTCTTTTTTTATGTATCCATGCATGTATGTACACTAGGTGGAGGTGCAACATGTTACTCCTAGTTTGAGGGAAGAGCATGTACATACACCTTCTTCCCCTAACTATCTCAATGGACAAGTGAGTTCTTTAATTTTCATCTAAGTTAACCACATATACATTGTACATGTTCACTTAAATTCATGTTTGTATATATATCTATACATACATACATATATATATATATATGTATATATACATGTATATATTTATGTATATATGTATATATACACATGAATATATATACACACATATATATGTATATATATACATATATCTATATACATATATATATATACATGTATATATACATATATATGCATATATATATACATATGTATATAGATATATATGTATATAGAATATATATCTATATACATATATATATACACATATGTACATATAGATATATATCTATATGTACATATGTACATATGTATATATATATACATATATTTATATACATACATATGTATATATATACATATATATATATACATATCTATATAATTTTTAATTTAATTACACTTTTGTATATGTATATACATGTTACAAGGCTCAACACATTTATTGGACATTTATTACATGCACATGTATTATTTTATGATATATATTTGAGCTAGAACATGTGGACATGTTATGTTTGAGATCTATAGAGATCATATTATATGTGCATGACAAAGATTTTACATTTATACATTTTCGTTTATATTTAGATGACATTTTATTTATATAACATACATTTTATATGAACTTATGTTTATGTTTAAGTTCAGATATATTTATATAGATTCTAGACATTTGATTTTATACATTTATGTCAAATTAGAAAATCTATTGATGTATGTGAACACGTGTACACATTTACATACATTTTGAGATATATATCATCTAGATGACATAAATGTGTTTATAGTGAACTTATGTTTATGTATGATGACATATGAAACTTATGGAATTAACATTCAACTTACATACATTTACATGTTTATGTTTATATGTAAATCAATGGTCTATATATATGTACATGTATATAATATGTTTATACTTAAATGAACTTATGTTTAAATGTTTATTCACTTAGATGCATTATGATATTTTTGTTGCTAAATTGAAAATTATTTAATCCAAATTGAAAAATTGGAACCTTTCCTATTAATGCCATTATTCCCCAACATATACTCTTGATATCATCTTAAACCAATTGAATATGAAGTATTTATTATATTAATTGATAATTACTTAATGAAGATGATCAAAGTATTTAGTAACATGTTGAAAGTGGTTAGATGTGAAATTTAATGATATTCCCTATATGATATTGTAGTGTAGAAAAATGTACTCCTTTACATTTTCACACTATGTTTGCATCACCTTAATTAATTGGAATTAATTAAGCTTCTAATTGTCTAAATTATGCATTCCTAAGCCTTATTATTCCCCTTTTCCAAAGGGAAACCTATACTAAAAAAATGCTATCATTAGTTTAAACACCTTGGAAATTGTTTGTCCTGGATTTAGGTCCCAGGGGCGAATAGGTCCTCCTTAAGTTGTAGGTCCCAATTCTTAATATGTTTTTGGCAACATTTTAATGATTCAAATTCAAGTTGCAAATGTCAGATTTTGGAATCTAATTTTTGAGAAATTAGATAAACACCTATAAATAAATATTAGTTTTATCAATTCAAACTTAACATGAATAATCAAGAGATCATATGATGCAAGAGCATCCTGGGGTTGTGGAAATCTTGCATCACCTCAAAATATTTCCATTTCAATTTGTCTCTATTTTCTTATTCAGAGTTGGTAGATCTGGTAGATCTTCATGTTTTCTTGTCAAACCTCACAGATCTATGTGTACATTGTGGGCATGTTCATTTACCTTATTCCAAATTTTGAGTGGGATTGGTTTCTTTTCTGGTAAGTTATCACTTCCAGTTTATTTGGTAGTTTCCTAATCTGACACCAGAATAATTTTCAAAGAACAACTAGTTGGATCATTCTTCATCTCCATTGTTTGTAGATCAGGGTGGTGTATTTCTAAACATTATTTGGGGTGTCCCCAACCTTCATTTGGGTGCACACTTCATTCTATTCATTCATTGAGATGTAATTCAAATTTGGTGTCTGACATGTTCATGCATCTATTTTATTTTCCCCCATTGGAAATTATTTGTATTATTGGTTGATGCAGATTTCTCTAGCCTTGTGAATGTGTAAAAGTGATGTAATTGATCATTTGAAGGAAATAGTCAAAGTAGAGGAAGTAGAGATAAGTTGTGCTCTGTATATTTTCGCTCACCTTGAGGAGCATGTAGGAAGATGGCTATTTGAGCATGTTGTAATCAGGCCTACTAGCCAAATTTTGTAAGTCTGGATGTTGTCAGCTAGTTGTAATTGGATTATTTGATAATGAGAATTTCAGCATTTGTTTTTGTATCAATTTACTATGTTGCTTCCGTTGTGTGACTCTTATTGCATAGTTTGGACTATTCTCTTTAAGGAACCTCTGACCATGGTTGCATTAGTTGGTATCAGATTAGGGTTGCAAACCTGTGAATCTCGAGATGAGGGAAGTATGTGAACTTGAAAATCTAGAGATGAGAGTTGGTCACAAACCTTGAGCGGGTGATGGTCCTTGAGGCATTCCTTGGGGTGAATAGAGTGTCGATTAGAGGAAGGCTATAGGTGTGTTCAATAGATCACTGAGGGAGAGGCAATTGAAACTCTACAGTTAGATTTTTGAGTTGAGGCAATTGCACCAAGCAAGGGGAGAGATGCCACTGAGAAGGATGAACCCTAGAAGAATGAAGCAAATGATGGAAAACTTTAAGAATGAGATAAGAAATGAGGTTTGGAACCTCTTGAGTGGTTTGAGGAGAAACCCTAACTCGAAGGATGAATATGAAGAAGTTGCAGAAGAGCTTGAGATTGTGGATATTGAGGGATTGATAGATGAGGGAGAAGAGAGATTACTGAGGGAAATCACACAAGTAACTAAATTTCATAAGTTGGAACTTTCTAATTTTTCTAGTATATTGAATTCGAAATACTTGATAGATTGGATAGGAGAATTAGAAGACTATTTTGAGTTGGAGGATATTAGAGATCCCCTGAGGGTTAAGTTAGCACAAACTAAGTTGAAAGGACATGCTACCTTATGGTGGAAGGAGTTGTAGAAAGACAAAGTGGATAATGGTGAAGTGAGAATCACCCAGTGGAGACAAATTGTTGCTAGGTTAAAAGTTAAATTTGTCCTAGAAGATTATGAGTTGGAGCTATTTAAGAAGTTGTAGAAATTGAAGCAGGGGGACATGAGTGTGAAGGAGTATACAGAGGAATTCTACAAGATGAAAAATAGATCTTGACATAGAGAGATGACCAAGGAGATGGTGGCTAGATACATAAAAGGCCTTAGATATAATATTCAGGATGAGATGAGTATATTGATAATTTCTATAGTGGAGGATGGTTTTCAGTATGCTCTTAAGGCTGAAGATAAAGTGAAGAAGAGACAAAAGCATTCCCCTAGAAGGAAGGAGAGACCAATGAACAATGGAAAGGAGCAGTAGATAGGTGAAGAGGAACCTAGACCTAAGTGGAGTAAAGAATCTGATCAGAAATCACAGAGGAAAGAAAATAGTAGTAAAGATTTCTTTGGAAAATGTTTCAAGTGTGGAAAATTTGGACATAGATATTTTGAGTGTCCTGCGGGATTGAGCAGAGGAACTAGTAAGAAGAGTTGTGTGGCACATGAAGAGCAGGTAGCTGAAGAAGGGATAGATCCTGAGAGCAAGGTGGTACCAGATAGAGGTAAAGACATAATTGTGCAGCAAAAGAATCTAGTAGCAAATAAGAGGATGGACAAGATGAAGCCCTATAGGAAGGGAGGAATAGATAAATAGAAAAGAGCTAGTGGTGGTAAGTGTTCCTTACTACCTTGTGCAAATATGAAGTAGAAAGGTGGACAGAAGAAGGATTTGGAGGATCCGACAAAAAGAAGAAAGAGATAGGAGGAGAAGTTCAAAAAAAGAAGATGTTTGGATCAAGAATGAACATTGGATCTATATCTCAAGTCTAACTTGATGTTCATGAGTTCCTCTCATGGAACATCTTTTATCACTTGGGGTATCTGATATAGGAGCATCCTTGGGTTGTGGCAATCTTGCATCACTCAAAAATATTTCCATTTCAGTTTGTCTTTATTTTCTTAGTTCGAGTTGGTAGATTTGATAGATCTTCATGTTTTCTTGTCAAACCTCACAGATCTATGTGTACATTGTGGGCATGTTCATTTACCTTATTCTAGATTTTGAGTGAGATTGATTTCTTTTCCAACAAGTTATCACTTTCAGTATATTTGGTAGTTTCCTGATCCGACACCAGAATAGTTTTCAAAGACCAATGACTAGTTGGATCATTCTTCATCTCCATTGTTCATGGATCAGGGCGGTGTGTTTCTAAATGTTCTTTGGGGTTTCCCCGACCTTCATTTAGGTCCACACTTCATTCAATGCATTCACCAAGATGTAATTCAAATTTGGTGGCTAACCTGTTCATGCATCTGTTCTATTTTCCCCCATTGGAAATTATTTGTATTGTTGGCTGATGCGGATGTCTCTGGCCTTGTGAATGTATAAAAGAAATGTAATTGATCATTTGAAGGTAGTAGTCGAAGTAGAGGAAGTAGAGCTAAGTTGTGCTCTATATATTTTCACTCACCTTGAGGAGCATGTTGTAATCAGGCCAACGAGCTGAATTTTGTAAGTTTGGATGCTACTAGCTAGTTGTAATTGGATTATATGAGAATAGAATGTCAAAAAAAAATTTGTATCAATTTACTATGTTGCTTCTATTGTGTGACTCTTTCTTCATGGTTTGGATTGTTCTCTTTGAGGGCCCTTTGGCTGTGGCTGCATCATCATATGAGAAAATATTATTGTCAAGAACATTGAAGAGTAGATTTATCAAGCATCTATAGCAACAATCAAGATCATATCATCATATCAAAGTTATGTGTGTTCATATTGTGTTTTGGAGCTAACATTGTGATGTAAGTTTCAAGATTCAAGAAATCATTCAAGACAATTCATGCAAGATTCAATCCTTAGAGAGATGTATTGGACATAACATTGTTCATTCATCAAATTCTTTTCATTTTGTCATTATTTCATCAAGGATTAATTACCAAATTGAGGTTTGACTAAGACAAACCCCTATTCACCCAAAAACAAAAAAAATATTTCTCTTTGTGTGTAGATTTGGTGTTGAAGAAGGATTGAAATTGGATCAAAAGAGAAATTTTGTAAAGTTGTCAAAGTTTTCAAGCCATAGAAACTCACCTAAAGAATTTATTTTTGACTTTCCTATAATGGAATCTAGAGAAATTAGGAGCTAAGCTTTGGGATTAGAGGACTGTGAAATTAGATTTTGGACCCCTATATAGAGACCCATTCACCCGATGATGAATCTATCCTTGTAGGACACTCAAAACCCACTTTTGGAGCCTGGTATACATTAGTCTACCCTTCTTAGATCTACCTGAAAGTTTTTTTATTTGTACTATCCTTAAACTCTACATTTCAAGTTTTACATCATACAATTGAGCTCATTAAGTATTTTATTTTTATCTCCCCAAAGTGCATTTCATTCTTTTTTATCATTTTCTATCATTAGGAAACAATAGATCCCCATCCCAATAGGGTTGACTCACCTCAAGGTTGAAAGTCAATTCTATCCTTAGGAGATCTCTTTTTGTAATGAAACTAGGAAAAGTGAGGGTGTCTTAGTCATCATTTCATTTTGGTGATCCCCCACACCCTTTTACCCCATTTTTTTGATGTTTCATTATGGTGAACCCAACATTCTTCCACTATAAGCTTTCTGATTTGGTAGTTTTCTAAAACCCTAGATCTAGGATTTGCATTAGTTTGCATTGCATCTCATTTAGGGTTTTCAAAATTGCATTAGTTTGCATTTCATTTAGGGTTTTAAAGTTGCACTTTACATTGTTTAAAACTTCAAAAATTCAAAAATTTGCATACATATTGCATTCACTTTACATAGTAATCTGCATATTAGTGTTTTTCAATCATTTACATTAGAAAATTCAAAAAAAATTGCATCTAAAAAGTTATCATTTTCTTGTTGTTTATTATCAAAGTGCACTTGCATTTCATCATAAATTTCTAGAAATTTGTTACTGAAAGTGTATGTTTAAAACCTAAATTGGAGACCTTAAATATCAACTCAAAAACCCAGATTTTAATTTTTTCAACCCCTATACAAGGACCCATTCACCCTATTCAATAGGACAACTGAGAGGGGGGGTGAATTACTTGTCACAGATTTTAAACTTTAATTTAATAACCAAAATTAATACTTAAAATTGGTTAAATGATTAATCATCAAATGCCAATATAGAAACTCAAATCCAACACATAAACACAATAACACTAGATTTATGTGGAAAACCCAATAAGGGAAAAACCATGGTGAGGATTAACTTACACTATAGAAAATATCAAAACTGATTACAAAAAGGCTCATTGTCTAAGATAAGGACTCAGTATCCACAGGGCTACAACCTGGAGATACAAAATATGGCTAACTGCTAGAACACATAAGTTATGGATCACTACCAAAAGTATGAACTGATGGATTACACCTTCCTTGTGTTGAGTTCAGTTATGAATGAAGCTCTATATAAGTAGTACAAATTTTCCATAATCTCTCAATAATTATGTTCTAATCTTCAATTGAAAACTCAATTAAACTCATATCATGGACATACACTTTATTGTCTTCACCTGCTTCTCTCACTCTGCTCTACTTCTTTTCCTCTCTCTTTCGATCACACCATTTTTTCTTTTTTGGAGAGTCTCATATATATATATATGTATGTATTTTATTCATCAATTAGGTTGGAATCATATAGGGTTAATGCATTTCTTATGTCAGTGAAAAATCCATAAAACATAGCTAGTCCACATAATATATTGCATACACTAAGTCAATCAAGATCTTCAAATATCATAATCATAGCTTGTCTTGCGGTAGAAATTGGACCTAAAAACCAACACACTATACAAGTCAACACATCAGACCATATATAGTGATAATCTTTGATAAGGAATAGATTCTAATAACCATCTCATACTTTCAATACTGTGTTGAAATCAATGAAAACTATTTGATGCAATTCAATTTCCAACAATCTCCCCCTTTGTCATTGATGGCAACAGAAGATGTTAAAATCCAAGAACAAAATCCTTTGTATTTCTTCCCTTTTTATGAGCTAAAATTATTTTCATTATTTTCACATGATTTCTCTCCCCCTTTGACATCAATCACAAAGAAAATAGATCTATCTCCCCCTTACTTCAAATCTATTTACAAAACAAAGTCTTCAAAAATGATATCAAAATTGGTTCTTTACTTCAATCTCTCTCTTAAAATATGTACTTGCATTTTTCTTTTTGTTTCGAAAGAAATGTCATCTAAGAATCCACTACCATCCTAATGTTTAAACAAATAGTACTATTCTTTGCTATCAAATCAATTTTTTCTAGAAGAGTATCTGGGATAGTGATATTTTGTTCATTTTTCTCAGCTTCCACTAGGAGACTGGAAAGTTGTTCCAATATCAACTCAATTATCTCTTTAACTTTGATTCAGGAGCATCCTTGGGTCATGACAATCTTGCATCCCCCAAAAATATTTCCCTTTTAGTTTGTTGTTGATCAGTTCTAGTTGAATGATCTATCATATTTGCTCACTAGACCTCATGGATTTATGTTTTCATCATGGACATGTTCATCTCCCCAATCCAATATTTTAGAGTGATTGCATCTTTTTATGGAAAGTTATTGCTTCTAGAATAAGTGACATTTTTGGAAACAGGACACTGAAATAATTTCAAGCATAATGGCTAATCTTGTCTCTTGTGGATCCTCCCATAGCTTACAAATCTTTGTGGTGCAATTTGAATTGTTCCTTGGAGTGTTGTTGACCTTCATTTTGGGTCCACACTTCATCCCATGCACCCATCGATGAAAAATTCAAATTTGAAGGCCAACCTTGCACACACACGTTACATTTTCTTTTTCAAAGATTGCAATAATCTTTGGTCGATGCAGAGGATTCTATATTCATGGACATGATATAAATAATTGTAATAGATCATTCAAAAAGGCAGAGAAGTTTGTGTTCCATAGAAAAATGGACCTTTGTCATTTTCATGGCCTTTTAGGTCTTGTTTCATCATGTTTCATATGTTTTGTCTTAATTTTTATTGCAACATGGCTTGAACATGCTTATTTTTCTAATGCTAATTATTAAATATTGAAGTCTTGTGAATGTATTGTGAAGTGTTGTAAAGCATTTCTACATTATTCTAGACTCTATTTAATACAATTCACATAAAAATTATCATTTGACACATCAACAAGTCCTATTTTAAAGTGTTGTTAATTCTTGTTATCAAGATTCATGCTTTTCTAGGCATTTCACCCTTATTTACACTTTTCTCATGTCTTATTGGACCTCCTTATACACTCCTAAGGTTAATTTAAGTGTATATTTGAATGATACTCCTACACACCACATTAAATAACATTTAATTCCTAACACTTGAAATCACCTTCAAGGTGGGACCCATTCGCCATGGGTGGCGAATGAGTCCATCTTGACACAAAAATAAAAATTTTAAATTTCTTTTAGGATTTTATTCAAATTTGCACTTGATGTCAACTTGTGATTATGTGTACTCGGTACTACGACACAAATATTGTATAAATAAGTTAATTTAACCTCATTTTAATGTACAAGAATATTGTTAAGCATTCAAGCATTCAAGCATAGCATTTTGTCAAGCATTTTGTAATAGGTTATTAAGTAATCATTGAAGAATCTTGGAGTAGCCATTGACATTGATTCAGAGCTACATCTACAAGGGTTTTAATATTTGATAGGTTTTAAAGGTGTTGAAAAGTGGAATCAAGTTAATTGAGCTCTTCAAGACATTATATCATCTTTTCTTTTCTTCTAAACACTTTTTGTCTATATTTTGTAGAATCTGACCTCAACAACTCAACATTCCAGATCTCACAAATATGATGTTGCAGAGTTGATGACTGTACATCCAAAAAATCAGGATTGGACCTTGGTGAATGAGTCTACCTTGACATCGAATTTTAGATTTTGTCAGATCTAGGGTCCCTATAGACACAAACTACTTCCCGATAGTTTTTCACTTGACAATGGACTAATTCACCCCCCTTGGCGAATGATTCCATCAGTGAATTTTTTTGTAATAAAAAATCTGCATTCCAAACATTCCAAAATCTTGAAATCACTCCTAGGTGCACATTGATATCACTCATCCTTCTTTTTTCTATACATCATTCATTTTGTTCATTTCTGCATTACACACTATGTTTTCCAGCACTTCATAAAAGTTAGCTTTACATTCATTTATTTTAGTTTTAGTTCATCTATTGCACTTATTTTAGTTAGTTTAACATGCATCACATCACTCACATCCTAATTTGAATGAACCTTCATGATTCTTGGCCCTAATATTTCTCCTTTTAAGTGAAACACCTTGAAAGTGTTAAAGACTGATTAGAGTGCCAAAAATCCATGGTTCATTTTGGTGAAGCCGACTTTTCAGCACTTTGCACTTTCTATTTTCATTAGCATTGCATGTTAGAGTTCACTTTTCATTACAATTCAATTAGGGTATTGATTTTTTTTGCATCTTAAAAATTCTTTTGTTTGCATTAGTGAAAGGTCATTTAGAATTCATTATTGCATATCATATAAAATGAAAAATCAAAACATTCTTCATTTTGTATTGTTAATTGCATTAGATTATTTAAAAATTATGAATATCACAAAAAAATTATCTAGTTGGACTCATTCACCACCTAGGGCGAATCAATCCATTTCTAAATTATTAGTATTTATTTTCTATATTTTTTGTCATATTTTCTGCATCTTCATTTTTTGTTCCTGCATTCTATTTTCATGTTTAGACTTTTTGTTTTTAGTAATTTATTGCATTTCATAATGACCTTCTCTTTCAACTTTGGAGTTCTTTGAAGTACTTGGTTGATATTTCTAATTGCACCTTTAGTTGTCATCCTAATGATATTGAACTTCCACATGCTCTTTCAACTCCTCATGACTGTCCTACTCGTGATGTTGACATCATTGGAGAAGATGATGTTAGCATGGTTAAGTTCTACAATGAATACTTTGACAACCTCAAAAACAATGCCCACTTCTTTCCTTCTATGCAAACACAAGACCTTCCTCCCTTTACCACACTTGATCACTTTGCATACCTTCATCCTAAAACCACTAATGACTCTAGGATTCCTCCTCCAAGTGAAACTAGTTCCTTTCCTCAAACACAACCACATCCCTTCTACATTCATCAAGTCACCAACAATCTGATAAACTTTGAAGAAACATATGGTAGAGGTTTTACCATTTTTAGTCAACAAGGTTGTGACACAAACACTAAGCATACCATTCATCAAGTTCTTGACCAAACTCCAACTGAAGCACACACAAATGGATTAGGTTATCATGATACCTCTAATCTTGATAGACATCCTTTGTAATGACAAAGACCTTGAGATTCTAGTACAATGATCTTGCATGCTCCTCCTAATTTGAACTTTCTTCTCCCACAAGAACACCCCTTTTCTCCTTGTAATGCTAAGTAAGTTATGACCCCACGGGCTCCTCCTCCCTCTATTCATGAAAAAGGAGAATCTAGCAAGAAGAAACTACCTTACAAGATGAAACTGATAAAATTTCCTACACATCCTCCCTCTAAATGTGAAAGGATATTGCAATTACTTTTAAAAAAAGGTCTTATCCTCTTGCCACCTTCTAATAGATTGGTTATTTGTACTCCTAACTCTAATGTGCCTTATTGTAAATATCATCGTATTATTGGACATAAAACAAAAGTGTGTCAGACATTGAATGAGATACTACAAAAGTATCTCTTCACTGATATTGATTGCTTTCCTGTCATTCCTTAATATCATCACCCTTTCATGTAATACGTTGTAAGATCTTTTCATTTTCACTATTGCATGATTCTTTTCATCTTCACCTTTAGGCTCATGCTTGTTTTTCTTTTGTGCATACAAGACATTGTTATCCTTTGTCCTTGTAATGCACTTGCCTTTATCTCTTAACTACATTATTTCTTTTCCACTTAAGATTGTGAAACAAATAAATTAGTTAATTGTTGACTTGTATTTGCATTCATCTTCTCTTTTCCATTCTTTTTCATGTGTGTATTGTGTTCCCTCGTATAGTGTGTTTGATGTTATTTGTCTCTTGTCATACACTTCTTCTATTTGTATCTCTTTTCTTCTATATGTTGTACATTACTTTTTCCTTTGTTTTGTGTTTTTCCTTTGGGGATGATGCAAAGCGTAGAGACACCCTTAGTCTCTTCCCTGTTGACCCAAATGGTCCTTGTATTTTTCCTTTTTGTTTTGTATTGAGCCTTTGGGGATGACGCAAAGCATAGAGATGCCCTTAGTATCTTCCATGTTGACCTACAAGGTCTCTTTTGTTTTCTTTTTCCTTGAATTTTGTTGTGTTTTTCCTTTTGGGGATGACACAAGGCATTGAGACCAAAATGTCTCCTTCATGTTGACCCAAAAGCCTTTTTCACTTTTCTTGTATTTTTTCTTGTGTTTTCCTATTGGGGACAATGCAAAGCATTGAGACCACAATGTCTCTTCCATGTTGACCCAAAAGGAATCTTTCTTTTCCTTTTGTTTTCACTTTTTCTGTGTCTTTCTTCTCATTCCATGTCTTTGGGAGATGATGATAGTTCTACACTCTTTCATTAAAACATTTCAGCACTGAACATATTGACCCCAAATACACAGATCCCTTATGTGTTTTGGTGTGTTTTTTCTTTTCTGGGGGGTAACTCCCTTTTTGCTTTCCTTTCTTTTCATTTTTTTCCTTTACATGACAAAGCATCACTATGAAACATATGACTTGGCATAGAGCTTTCCTAGTTGGCTCTCATGTCTTGTTTTTATTTTGCATGTTCTTTCTTCTACTTTAAATAAATTGCTCATGAATGAGGTGTAGCAATTACTTTAAAGTGGAGGGCATCCAACACCATATTTCACTTTGCGTTCTTTTTGTAGCCTTGTCGTTTATATGACATGTTCATTACTTTGTGTATGACATTTGGAATGATGTCCTTCATAAGTGTGATCTCTCTTAGCATACTATATTCCTCTTAGTGGTATGATGTGACACACTACATCTCCTAAGTTGTGAATTTACTATCCTTTGATTGGTCCTCTCTTGGAGAAATTAGATACAATGTTCCCTAAGTGATTGACCTTGCATATACAAAACAAGAATCCTTCGAACAAACTTTTACATTACTCTTTTCATTTGGCCACCTTGCATAATATAGCTTGCATGCCTGTTGTGTCATTTCAATTTTTTCATGAGTTATAAGTATACAGAGTTGTGTTTGTATCATGAATTTTTTAAATCAACATTTATATTTACATTTAATTTTTTTTTTGTGGTGCCTTGTTAAAGTTATCAAGCGGTATCGCTTTGGAATGGTTTAGTGGGAAGCTCAACTAGGGGCATGAATTTTCCCTATAGTCACTTTTGTGTTTTTGAGTGCATACCAACTAGCATATATATCTCTTTTTGTTTTTGGCCCTTCTCACCCCACGGATGATCTGAAATTTTGTGGGCCTAGATTGAGTACACATATTCTTCTCTCTTTTCCTAGATTTGATTCACGAACATGTTGGATTGATGATCAAAGCTTCATTTTATGTCTCAACACTTGTGTGTTCCTTTTTTCTTATGTTTGGTTTTCCATGGGATCTTCATCCTAAGGGCTTGATTATCCCTCTTGTTTGTTGTTATTCTATCTTGCTACCATAAGTACATTTGAACCCTTTCTCTTTTCAATGTTCATAGCTACTTTAGTGTGACTCTGAAGTAAGTTCTTCCTCTCACTAAAGTGGGGGCTAAATGGCCCCTTGTTAGTTTCATGGCCTTTTAGGTCTTGTTTTATCATGTTTCACATGTTTTATCTTAATTTTTATTGCAACATGGCTTGAACATGCTTATTTTTTAATGTTAATTATTAAATATTAAAGTCTTGTGAATGTGTTTTGAAGTGTTGTAAAGCATTTCTACATTATTCTAGACTATATTTAATACAATTCACCTAAAAATCATCATTTGACACATCAACAAGTCCTATTTTAAAGTGTTGTTAAGTCTTGTTATCAAGATTCATGCTTTTCTAGGCATTTCCCCCTTATTTACACTTTTCTCATGTCTTGTTGGACCTCCTTATACAATCCTAAGGTTAATTTAAGTGTATATTTGAATGATACCCTAACACACCACATTAAATAGCATTTAATTCAAGACACTTGAAATCACCTTCAAGGTGGGACCTATTCACCATGGGTGGTGAATGAGTCCACCTTGACACAAGAATGAAAATAATTTTAAACATCTTTTGGGATTTTATTTAAATTTGCACTTGATGTCAGCCTGTGATGATGTATACTCGGTACTACGACATAAGGATTGTATAAATAAGTTAATTTAACCTCATTTTAACGTCCAAGAATATTATTAAGCATTCAAGCATAGCATTTTGACAAGAATTTTGTAATAGGTTATTAAGTAATCATTGAAGCATCTTGGAGCAGCCATTAACATTGATTCAAAGCTACATCTATAATGGTTTTAAGATTTGATAGGTTTTAAAGGAGTTGAAAAGTGGAATCAAGTCAATTGAGCTCTTCAAGACATTACATCATCTTTTCTCTTATTATAAACACTTCCTATTTGTATTTCATAGAATTTGACCTCGACAACCTGACATTCCAGATCTCACAAATCTGATGTTGTAGATTTACTGACTATACATCCACACAATCAGGATTGGATTGATTCACCACCCTTGGTGAATGATTCCACCTTTACATCAAATTTTAGAGTTTGTCAGATCTAGGATCCCTATAGACAAAAACCACTTCCTAACAGTTTTTCAATTGACAGTGGACTGATTCACCCTCCTTGGTGAATGAGTCCATCAGTGAAATTTATGTAATAAAAAATCTATATTCTAGAAATTCCAAAAACTTCAAATCACTCCTAGGTGCACTCTGATATCACTCATCTTTCTCTATTCTATACAATTCATTCATTTTCTTCATTTCTACATTACACAATGTGTTTTCTAGCACTTCATAAAAGTTCGCTTTGCATTCATTTAGTTTAGTTTTAGTTAATCTATTGCACTTAGTTTAGCTCATTTAGCATGTATCACATGACTCACATCCTAATTTGAGTGAACCTTCATGATTCTTGGCCCTAATATCTCTCCTTTTAAGTGAAACACCTTGAAAGTGTTAGAGACCCATTAGAGTGCCAAAAATCCATAGTTCAATTTGATATTGGAATTGAAATGTAGTATTCTACTAGAATTAAGGAGCATATAGAAATGTTGTAGATTGAGCATGTTGTATCAGGCTTGTGAGCCAAATCTATGAGCTTGGATGTTGTTGGCTATTTGTAATCAAATTTTCTGATAATGAGAATGTTTTAATATGCTTTTCTCCATCTTTCGTGTTGTTTTTCGTTGTTTTGTTCTCGCTGCATGGTTGGATAGTTTTCTTTGAAGACCCTTCATCCATGACTACATCAGATGGTATTAGAGTTGGTTGCAAAACTTGATTGGGTTGCAGTCCTTGTGGCATTCCTTGTGCAAATAGATCATCGATTTGAGGTAGGTTGTAAGTGTGTTCAATAGATCACCAAGAGAGAGGCAATTGAAACCTTGTAGTTAGATTACCTAGTTGAAGTATTTCCACTAGAGTAGAGGAAGAGATGCTACCAAGAAGGATGAATCCTAAGAGAATAGAGAAAATAATGGAGGATTTTATAAATGAGATGAGGAATGAGATCCAAAATGCCTTGGTTAGCTTGAGGAGGAATCCTGAAACAAAGGATGAATATGAAGAGACTGCAGAAGAACTTGAGATTGAAGAGGTTGAAGGACCGATAGATGAGAGAGAAGAGAGATTGTTGAGAGTAGTGGAACAAGTAGAAGTCATCAGGTGGAGGTTTCTAAATTCTCTAGAACATTGAATGTAAAAGAGTTGATAGACTAGATAGGAGAGTTGGAAGATCATTTTGAGCTTGAGGATATTAGGGACCCACTAAGGGTTAGGTTGGCACAAACTAAGTTGAAAAGGCATGCTTCTTTATGGTGGAAAGAGTTGCAAAAGTATAGAGATGAAAATGGTGAAATGAGAATCACCTGGTGGAGGCAAATGGCTGCAAGGCTGAAGGCTAAATTCATTTTGGAAGATTGAGTTGGAATTGTTCAAGAAGTTGTAGAACCTAAAGCAGAAGGACATGATTGTGAAGGAGTATACTGAGGAATTTTACAAGATGAAAATTAGATCTAGGCATTGAGAGATGACTAGGGAGAATGTGGCAAGGTATATAAGTTTCCTTATACTTAACATTCAGGATGAGATGAGTATGTTGAAGACTTCCACAATTAAGGATGCCTTTGAATATGCTCTTAAGGATGAAGATAAAGTGAGGAGAAGAAAACAAAATAACCTTAGAGGGAAAGATAAGTAGATAGGGAGCAACAAGGAGAAGAAAACAAGTGAAGAAGAATCAATATCTAAGTGGAATAAAGAACAAAATCAAAAGACACAAAGGAGAGGAAATGGAAGCAAGGAATTCCTAGGTAAATGTTTCAAGCATGGAGGAACTAGATATAAATCTTTTGAGTGTCCTAAGGGATCAAGTAAAGGGATTGGTAAAAATATTTTCATGGCCCATGAAGAGCAGGTAGCTAGAGTGATAGATGAGATAGAACCAAAGTATGGAGAATCTCTTATGCTTAGGAGAGTCTTGATGAGGCAGAGCAAGGAAGAGACTGAGACTTCACAAAGGAAGAATCTTTTCGAGACTATGTGAAAATCAGGAGGTAAGTGCTATAAGGTTATTATGGATAGTGGAAGTACTGATAACTTGGTATCTAAGGAGATGGTGGAGAAACTTAGTTTGAGGAGGTTTCCACATCCTTTTCCTTATAGGATTAGTTGGTTACAAGATGATCATGTAGTGGAGGTGAAAGAGTAGTGCTTGGTGAACTTTAATATTGGCCTTGTTGGGAAAACAAGGACAAACAACTGAGAGGGGGGAGTGAATCAGTTGTCACAGAAAATTATTTTTAAATTAACTTTTCAAGATTAACTTAATTTCAGATTTGATGAACAAGTAATCAACCAAAAACAAATACAACACCACAAACACATATAATGCCAATATTTTTGTGTGGAAACCCTATTAGGGAAAAAATCACAATAGATGTTAGTCCACAAGATTATAGTCTGTTAAAAGTATAATGAAAAGTAAAAGGGGAATTCACATGCATTCAAGCTCACTACCCAATAGAAAATGGATTAAATCCATAGAGATTTAAACTGTCAGAGTAGCTTCTACAAAATCCAAATTACAGTTCCAATTAAGCACAGGAAAAATATTTTCTCACTTCACTCTTATTCTTCACATTTCAATGATAAATCACTATGTGCACACTTCCACTCTCTCTAGAATTCCTTCCCACTTCACATCACTCAACCAATCTATTATATATATATATATATCTACTAAATGGATTTACATAAAAAACCTAGTTAGCCAGAAAATATAAAATATATTTTACAATATTTGCAATGTCAACGTAGAATTACAAATAGATCTTCAATGTGGATCAAACACCATCGACCAAGATAAAGATAAGAAAAAAATAATATTCTTGAGTGTTCCAAACAATTGAATTTCAAACTTCAAATATCTGCAACACGTTATCATCATCATGTCAGCCAGGGACAAGAAAAACCAAACATGCACAAGAAAAATCTTTGACCACGATCACTCTGATCAATGCGAACATACAACAATGATAGAGAATATACTAGAAACATCCATGAGAACCAAGAAATAATAGACAAACATCCATAACACGTAAGCTCACCAGAATCATACGAACCTTGATCAAGAACACTTATAGAGACCTCTAAACCATAACTTTCACAAATAATCATGTGGACCTCTGAAACTTACAGTGGATAATCTAGAAACTCTTAGCATTAAATCCCTTAATCCAAAATAGCTAAAATTTCACGTATTGAACACAACACTTTCATGAACTAACTAAATCAACAGATTGCCTGAAATTTATTCTTTCACAATTTTCTCAATATCCTTGACATATGCAGCCTTCTACATCACAATGCTAATAATGTTGACATCAATGATAACCACATATCAGCAACACAACGACATTTCCCAACAGGACATTTTAGAGATAAATTTTTATCTGATGTTTTATCTAGAGTGCCTATCATGTTATGCTGGGTAGACCTTGGTAGTTTGATTGAGGAGCTATTTATGATTGTAGAAGGAATCTGATTACTATAGAGAAGGATGGGTAGAAGTTTACCTTGGCTTCCTTAAAGAATAAAGAGGAGGGAGTAAGGAACCTAAGTCTTGTACAGAGTTGTAGTGCTAAGAATTAGGATGCAGAGACAATACTAAAGGATGACATGGATTTGAAGAGGAACCTTGTAGATAAATCTGAGAGTGAGATGGTACCGAAAAGATGTAAGGGTAGAGTTATGCAGCAAAAGACTTGGGCTATAGAAAAGATGGAGTCCTATAGAAGAGGTAGATCAGGTGAGTGGAAGAAAGTGAGTGGTGGTAAATGTCCCTTACTACCATGTGCAGATATGAGGAAGGGAAAAGAAGGATAAGAGGAGAAGAAGTTGAAGGATCTCGCAGATGAAAGAGAAGCGGTTAGGGGGAAGAAAAGGATAGAAAAAGAAGACATTTGGATCAGGAATGAGAATGGGATCCATATCTTGGTTCCTATCAGATGTTCATGAGTTCCCCTCATGGAACATCTTTTCTCACTAGGGGTGTCTAATGCAAGAGCATCCTTGGGTCATGGCAATCTTGCATCACCCAAAAATATTTCCCTTTCAATTTTGTTCTTGATCAGTTCCAGTTGGTGGATCTATCATATTTACTCACCAAACCTCATGGATTTATTTTTTCATCATGGACATGTTCATCTCCCTAATTCCAAGATTTTTGAGTGATTGGATCTTTTTCTGGCAAGCTATCACTTTTGAAATAAGTGACATTTTTGGAAACATGGCACAAAAATAATTTCAAGCATAACAACTAATCTTATCTCTTGTGAATCCTTCTTGTAGCTTGTGGATCTTTGCAATGCCATTCAAATTGTTCCTTGGAGTGTTTCCAACCTTTTTTTTGGGTCCACATTTCATCCTATGCACCCATTGATGAAAAATTCAAATTTGAAGGTCGACCTTGTGCACACACGTTACATTTTCTTTTTCAAAGATTGTAATAATCTTTGGCCGATGTGGAGGATTCTATATCGCTAGACATGATATAATTAATTTTAATAGATCATTCAAAAAGGTAGAGAAGTTTGATATGGGAATTGAAATGTAATATTCTGATCGAATTAAAGAGCACATAGAAATTTTGTAGATTGAGTATGTTGTATCAGACCTGTGAGCCAAATCTTTGAGCCTAGATGTTACCGACTATTTGTAATCAAATTTTCTAATAATGAGAATGTTTTAATATGATTTTGTCTCCATCTCCCATGTTGTTTTCTTCTATGTTGTTCTCGTTGCATGGTTGGATAGTTTTCTTTCCAGACCCTCTGGCCTTTTTGATGTAAGAGCATCCTTGGGTCATGGAAATATTGCATCACCCAAAAATATTTCCCTTTAATTTTTGTTCTTGATCAATTCCAATTGGCAGATCTATCATATTTTCTCACCAGACCTTGTGGATTTATGTTTTCATCATGGACATGTTCATCTCCCTAATTCCAAGATTTTAGAGCTATTAGATATTTTCTGACAAGTTATCGCTTCTGGAATAAGTGACATTTTTGGAAATAGGGCACTGAAATAATTTCAAGAATAACAACTAATTTTGTCTCTTGTGGATCCTTATCGTAGCTTGTGCATCTTTGTGGCATGATTCAAATTGTTCCTTGGAGTGTTTCCAACCTTTTTTTTGGTCCACACTTCATCCTATGCACCAATTGATGAAAAATAAAAATTTGAAGGTTAACCTTGTGCACACATGTTAGATTTTCTTTTTTGAATATTGCAATAATCTTTGGCTAGTACGAACGATTATATATCCATGGACATGATATAAATAATTGTAATAGATCATTCAAAAAGGTAGAGAAATTTGGTATGGGAATTGAAATGTAATATTCTGCTCAAATTATGGAGCATATAGGAATGTTGTAGATTGAGCATGTTGTATCAGGCCTATGAGCTGAATCTCTAAGCCCGGATGTTGCCGATTGTTTGTAATCAAATTTTCTGATAATGAGAATGTTTTAATATGATTTTGTCTCCATCTTCCATTTTTTTTCCATTGTTTTGTTCTTGCTACATGGTTGGATAGTTTTATTTGAAGACCCTCCAACCATGACTACATCAAACTTTCCAAAAGGTCTTCACAATACCATCCCTCTGTACCATGATGACTGGAAATTTATACTATAAGAAATAGATATTTTTCTTCTATTCCATGTCCTTGTCATTAAGGATATCATATGTTTTTCCAATAGAATCTATCTCAAGCTCAATAGTATTGATTTTTTCTCTATAGTTTTCGATAGTAGTAGGCCACCATAGAAAATATCTATACACATTTTTTATATTCTTCATGCATGTTTTCAATTCATTTATGCTCTCACTCAATCTCTTCTATTCACTTCTGCATCTTTCTTCCATGGCCAATTGAATATCATCTTTTTATTCTATTTCCCGAAGTGAGAGTGTCTTTAGTCTATCTTCCATCTACTTAATCAATACTTTTGAAAAAACACTTGTCAATTCACTTAGATCAATATCATTATGAATTATGTAAATAGCCAGGGCATACGTGATCTCATTATATTCATATGATGGTTGTGACAACCAAACATCTCCAATCTTCTTTAGTCCATCAGATTGTCAAAGAATCTTCAACACCTTCACCTTAGTGAAATCTTCTTCATCATTATTTGTTGATGCCAGATCAACTACCTCTATAATATTTTCTTCCTTTTCTTCTTTCTTCTCCTTTGTCTTTAGCTTCTTTATTTCTAGAGGAGTACTTGAGATGATTCTTCTTGCTTTCCTCTTTTTAGAGAAGGATCCTAGTTTAGGTAGCACAACTAGACTAGAAACCATACTAGAACTCCATGCACTTTTTTTTTTCTTTACAAATATTTTCCTTCTCTACTAAATATTCCTGATACTAGTAGTCTTGCTTCCCAATTGGTTTAATTGACTTCCACACAACATACTCTTTCAATGGTAACGACTTTAAAAAATACATCATCAAACATATAACCAAAGATCCAAAATGAAAAGTTTAATTGTCATTCTTTTTCATAGTAATATTATCCATTAATTTATTCCTCAGTAAGTCACACAAATCAAAATCCTCATTCTTTTCAACCATTTGATGCACAACATAAACAACAATCACTGAAGTAGAGCCTTCCCTATTTATGAAATAAATCTTATATGAAATGTCATATATGTCACATACTTTATCACAAGGTTGATTATTGTATGAATTAGAAGTGCCATTTGATCTCTTGTTACCCCACTTAGGGCTTCAAATTCTTTGTTCTTCACTGACTTCTTTACTGGAATGGGTCCATTAATACATAATCCTATTATTGCTACAATTGCTTCCTTTGTGATCTCATAGGGTTTGTCAAAGATCATTTGATCACCTTGAATTTTTCTTAGGGCAAACCAAACAATGTCCACATCAAAAAAGTATAGAAATTCACTCCAAATATCTAAACCCTTGTGCCCTAAATTCTTGACCTTTTGCATTTTCTCAATTGAAAGGGAACCCTCAAGATTTTGAATCTTTTCATGGTTAAATTCATCAATTTGTAACTTAATTTTTACAATTCATTGTTGCACAGATTAAATACCACCATTTTCTTTGACTCCATATTTTAGCCTTGTATTTTCACTTGTCAACAATCCTAACTCCTTATTTCTCAGCTACACTTTACTCCTTAGCTCATTCGATTCATAATGTGAAAAGTGACCACTCAATAATCCTTATTTAACTTGTCCCTTTTAGGGTTTCATCATGAAAGGTAATTTATTTCTTATGACATCATCATCTATACTTCATTCTAGTAGTACCTCCTTCTAAACCAATGTTGCTGGATCAACTTTTCCCTAATTTTGCATTTATTGTTTTTATCAACTTTTAAATTGACAACTATTTTTTGAGAAACACTGTAAGCCAAGAAGGGCTCTGTAAACTAACTAATTTGCATTTTTTCTTCTAAAATATTCTTCAATGTCATCAAAATAGAGATTCACATCACATATCCACATGTCCTCACATGACAACTCATATATCATGGGTTTTCTAGATTTATCTGAGATTGATCCCCCTAAAACCATTACTTGTTTCAATTCTTAGAAGAGGTATCTATACTAGATGCAAATACAAGGTTATTTGATTCATCCTTCTTCTCAGGTTCTTCCTTCTTTCTCTAAATTTTTTCCATTTCTCTCCTTACTTCTTTTAGATCTACCTTGTTCATAGGCTTGTTTTTTTTTTTTGGGATAATTTTCTTCCCAACTTTGTTACAACAAAATTTTGAGATATGTCTCAGTTCGTTACAAGTATAGCACATAACATATCCAAGATCAAAAGAATTTTCTTTTATCTTTATCCTGCAATGATTAGCCTTGTGTCAAAAGATATTGCACGTGTGAAAATAGCCTTGGAAGGTATTGGAACCGAAAATTAATACAAAATTTTAGGTTGAATTTTAGGTTCTAATGATGGATAATCTGGTTATTTTATTTTTCTTTTCACTCAAGAGTATATTTGGAGAATTTACTCAAATACTTTAGATAAGTGATTCAATCAAGTAAATAAGTGGTTTGATAAAAAGGAGGACAAGGGCCTTAGTCTGAATACCTTAACCTATAAAATAATAACTAAAAAGCCTCTCTAACTGATGAACCAGGAAATTTTTTTTCAGATTATGAAATCAATGTGGTTACATGACGGTAATGCTATCATGACTAGTGGAGACTTCAATAAGGAAATTTCTTGGGGGCAAGTGAATGAAAATAACATTGAAAGTTGCTTCCCTAATGCTGTCACTAATTTCACAAGGGACAAGTCATTGCAAAATAAAGAGGGAATTCATCACATTGAGAAAGATATCTTAGCTATTGAGAGAACACATTTCAAATATGCTAAGGAGAGTTCAAAATATGGATAGTTGTATGAATGTTTCTGTGAAATGACTATAAACAAAGGCGAGAATGATCGAGCAGGGTTAGTAATATTTCGTAGCTCAAAATTATGGAGTGCAAACCATCAAACACAGAATCATCATTGGTAGTGATCCCACTGAATTAAATAAGACAATACATTATGTTATATGTACAAGTATATCACCTGCCACATTTTCAAGTCAAGACACCAAAACTAAGGGTAGAGGGAGAAGGAATTTTTTTCAATGAGCTTTGGCTTGATCAAAATTATGGAGAATGGAGAACTTAATATAGATTCAAGTTTTGGTATATAGCAGCAACTAGATGGCAATATCAAAATAAGAAAAAAGGTAATATAAGCTATCAAATATAAACATAGCTCAAGAAAATGTGAAGTAATCATAACTATTTGCGCACAATGGAGGAGACATTGGGACTATTTGCATATCTATAGCTATCAGTGCATATAGCACATGAACATAGTCCACCAAAATGCAAGCTCGACTCTATCAAATGGGCTCTCCAATTACATATTCTATCACTAGGGGTCTTGGAAGATGCAATATTGGGATGTGAATATCACGCTGAGACTCACCATAAAAGGAAGAATGCTTCATGCCTGCTTGGAACGAAAAGAAAGGAAGAACTCTATTCCAAAATTAGAAAGAGACCATCTCTTGAAATTTGTAGCATGGAGTTATTACTGCTATGGAAGATATATATTTAGAATGAGGATATTTAAAAAAAAATTGTTGAGAAATGATTAAAAAAATGTGGATACTTGTGAAAAACCATTTCATGAGGCATGATAATTATGCAATTCACCATCAGTGGGGGATACACATGGAATGTATCTCAGACAAGATCTAAAAAGCCTTCAAGCATGTAGTAGGTGTAAAAAAGAAATTTCACAACTGTTCCCAGCATCTTAATGCCCAAAATTGAAGGGAGGCCACAATTAGCTCAGTCCAAGGATTTTTTGACTGCAGTGAAAGGCTCAATAAATTATGTGAAGAGATTAAAAGATGATACCTGGTCGAGGATGCATTATACAATAGAAATCTAGAAGGAAATGTGCAAATAATGCACAAAATCTATGCCATGGAAGAGTGCAAGGGGATCCAATATGCAACAATGAATAGAGGAGAAAACCCTAAATTCATCGGGGAGACATATGCAGTTAGAGTAAGGTCCTTGAGTCCCTCCAATAGAGCAAGTTATGTTGATGAGAAGTTTTTGGAGAGCATACTTACTTCATTGGCAAGAGATACATTAATATCAGTGGAAATAAAATAAGTCTTATCGATGCTTTAAGTATCACTGATAGCTCAAACAATGATTTCTTCATCAATATCAGGAAAGAAAAATTAACTCTCTTCGACAATGCAAGTCATGGTGAAAGTGTGCGGATGGTGAAATATTAAAATAAATGTGAGTAGCATGCGAACAAAGCAAAAATGAAAATTTATTAAATAACAAAGCCTAACATTATTTTTAAGGGGGAGTGATGATGTAAAGTGGTGTTGTAAACATTTTTACTCACAAGTATTTTCCCCATAGAATTCAAGGGAAGATAAAATTAAAGAATGAGTAATTGCGATTTCACCCAAGGTGATATATTTTGAATTTGGGTGAAATTACATGTGGGTAAAAGTGAAGTGAAAATCTTTAGCAAAATAATGGTAATGAATTAAAATTAAAATTTCACCAAGAGACAAATACAAGGGGAATAAGGTGAATAATTATACCCACAAATGCACAAAAGGTAAAGTTTATAAAATATTTGCATGGGGAGTTGGAATATTTTCAGCCACAGGATGTGTAATTATTTTTCTGAAAGGAATGACTTGAATCGAGTGAAATATTTCCATCAAGCAAGATAAAGATGAAATATTTTTTCACTGAAGGAGCTACGAGATCAAGAAATTTCTCATTTTTTGGTGGAAGTACACAAGATTGTCAGAAAGGATAATTATCTAAATTAATTCTTTGTGAAGATGCAAAATGGAGATTAAAGCTAAAATATTTAATTTTCCAAAAGGGAAACTAATTAAATATTTTATTTTACCAAGAGAAATTAACTAAAGCGTTGTAGCGAATGAGTGTTGTGAAGGGTTGTAACCCTAAAAAGGCAATGCATATATGCAAAGTGAAAATGTATCATAAAAGGGGATTAGTTTGAGGAGGTAGTAGATTAGGTAGTTGGATAGGATGAACTGTTGCCGAAATAAAAACATCATGTTGTATACTGTAAAATCTTTCCAAATTATATAATGGAGAGGAATGCATAAATTTGGTGAAATCATTTCCTGGTTTTCAATTGTTGTGATGCAATTATTTACATTTTTATCTAGTTGTCTCCAACTTGAGGTCTTTTAATCATTTAGATTAGTATATCAAGTATATTTCTGATTTATCGAAATGTATTCCCATTTTGTGTGAATTAACCAATTGGTGTCTGCAAGTCAAATTTAAATTCTTTTGGATAATTGAAGAAGAACCTGGTAAGAAAATATTCTAGCTCAATTTACACAAGTCACAAATTAGTGAAGTTTTATGCCAGTCATAGAACCTCATTCTTAAAGTTCCTAGCAACTAGAGTTAAGACAAAAAAGGGAAACACATATCATTTACCTCTTGACTTGATTATCCCAACAAAAGTAAGCACTGGTCACACCAATTCCATTTAAAAAATTTATAAAATATTATTCAAACATTCACATCACATTTCAGTAGGAGTAGTTAGCAAGCTTTCATCTATTACATTTTGTGCCATTGTAATAGATCCATCAATTCAATCAAGTCATACAACTTTAAGTCTACTTTATTCACATATGTATACCCGCCTAGGTCTGGCAACACCTAAAGAGTAGAAGGTTCAAATCATTTGGCCTTGTCTGTTACCCTTTAACGTATCAAGAGTTTGGAAACCTCTTGAGGTATTTTACCTGCATTTTTGAGAGCTAACAAGTTAGCGACTCTACTGGGGAATAACTTCAAAAAATTTGATTCTAGCCTTTCCATTTAAAAGAGTCAATATAAATTTCACATTTGGAGTGAGGAGATTCTACTGGGGAAAATAAAAAATAATTTCAAAAGAATCATTTTCCTACTTTTGGAAAAGTAGATGGCGACTTTGGAAAAAAATTGATGAAAAATGCACAACAACCTTCTGGAAATACCTTTGAATGAGCTAAGTGATGAATTAAACAAATTGAAAGTAGAAGCAGCTGAGAGAAAGAGAGCATTACTTCAAAAGCTGAGTGAATTGGGTATCTTTCCTGCCTTAGATATAACACAATATATACCATTCTCTGATGAGGAAGGATATTCAAATGCAAGTGGTCGTTGGACTCCACAAGCACCTCATAATACAATTGGGAATTTTCACAATGAAGGTAATGCACTTTCTTCACAAGAGAACATTTATTCACCACAACCATCAAAACAAATAAATGCTATCTAGTCCCTCCTAGACAAAGACTGTTAAGCTATCAAGATTATCAATATGATCAATGTCAAGTACAACACAATTCCAGCCCATGTGAAGGTGTCAATCAAAACCTATGGAAAAATGTATATTTGGATCAACAATTTGAGGAGGAAGAAGATGAGTATGTACATACTCAAAGCCAAGACTCCATCACAAAATTAGAATGTGGAATTTACCCCTTTGACACATTTCTTGACATAAGGAGATATGAAGAAGATGAAATATCTCTATACAGCAAGATGATAAATATTTGTATGCAATTACCTTCTAATTGTAAGCCTACAAGACCCTTTTTTGTTGCACAATTCATAAGAGTGTGGAAAATTGAATAAGTTCATTGGCATGAGTCATCAAAATAGCATCCCTTTGATCAATTGAATAAATTTATTGATGCCATGTAGAGGACAAGGTATGAAGACACTATCAATGTTGAATCCAATAGTTGTATTATTGATGAGTATAGAGAAATTGATCAAACAATGTAGCCAATAGAAGATGAGACATATGCAAGGGAAAATAATTCCTATGACAACCTACGTGAGGAGGATGAAGATATTGAAGATGACTCCTACATAATAGATTGTGATAGGGAAAGTAGTGCATGTTATGAGGGATCCATTGAATATTCAAATGGTGAAGACAAACTTGTGTATTTTAATTTACAACAAGGTGATTCTTGCAGTTCTTGTGATAATCAAGAAGAATAAGCAATGGAAAATGTGGATCCATTTGATAGTGAACAAGTAACACTTCCAACCACAGTTGAGTACCATGAAGATAGATTTGATGATGAAGTGGTTTGTACACTTGAAAATGGTATTCAATTTTTTTCAAATCCATTGTATGATGAAAAGATAGCTGATGATTAGATGATATCTTGCCAAAGTATGTCAAAGAATGAATTTCAGGTATTTTCAAATCCATTTTATGGTGAGGAAGAGATATTTTCAGAAAAACAAAGTGATATGTCAAATTATGGAACAAATGACTATGTTGGTAATGTTTCTATTTTTTCATCCTTTAATGATCTTGAACCTCTTTTTGATGATGAAAAAAGTGAAGAATACAACTGTAGTGATATAAATATAGAAACCTATTCACTCAATAGTGAAAAATTTTTAGATTTGCTGGCAATAGAATATTAGAAATACATGCATGAGAAAACTTCAGAAAGTTCATCCCTAGCATTAATTGGTTCAACTGTACGTAGTGATGATTGTGTAGATCAGGAGTTTGTGTCAATGCCAATTGGTGAGATTAAAGAAGTAGAGAATGTTTCAAATATAATTGACATAGAATACATTGATATGGTAGATTTCTTAGAACAAAGTGAGAGGCATTCAGATTTTTAGCTTTCAGTTCAATATTTTATGATACATAATAGTGACCAAAATGATGAAAAGATTGGTATTAAGAATAAAGGATCTTTTTGTAATGAATGGAGTATAAGGTTATCACATGATAATAACAATTTTTAGATTATACCTAGGTCTGAAAAAAAAATGGAAAAGAGAAGATGAGCAGTGTTGAAAATAGTGTTATTGTGAAATTTTCTAATGATAGTACATGTGACAGGGTAAATTGCATCAAAATAAATATGGTGAAAACATATCAAAGCAAGCTATTTGATAGGGGAAAATAGGGGAAAATCTTTTTGGTGGCCTTGTGCTATAAACCATGGTGTGGTTTTTCAAAAAACAATGTCAATTCATGACAAAAAAGAGTTTCAAGTTTGCTGCTCAAATGAATGAAAGCTTGGTCTGCTCTTCTAGTGATTTGGATTCTTGCAATTATTTTACAATCATTCATCCCCAAAAAAATCCACTATTGGAAACTAAAATTAATACAAAATTTTAAGTTGAATTTTAGGTTCCAATGATGGATAATCCGGCTATTTTATTTTTCTTTTCATTCAAGAGTATATTTTGAGAATTTACTCAAATACTTAAGATAAGTTATTCAATGAAGTAAATAAGTGGTTTAATAAAAAGGTGGACAAGGGCCTTACTTCAAATACCGTAACCTATAAAATAATAACTCATACTCTCTAAGTGATGAACTAGGAAAAAAAAAAATAGATTATGAAATCAATGGAATTACATGACAGTAATGCTATCATGACTAGTGAAGACTTCAATAAGGAAAATTCTTTGGGGCAAGTGAATGAAAATAAAATTGAAAGTTGCTTCTCTAATGCTGTCACTTATTTCACAAGGGACAAGTCATTGTAAAATAAAGAGGGAACTCATCACATTGAGAAAGATATCTCAGCTATTAAGGGAACACATTTCAAATATGCCAAGGAGAGTTCAAAATATGGATATTTGTATGAATGTGTCTATGAAATGACTATAAACAAAGGTGAGAATGACCAAGCAGGGTTAGTAATAACACACAACTCAAAATTTTGGAGTGAAAACCATCAAACATAGAATCATCATTAGTAGTGATCCAATTGAATTACATAAGACAATACATTATGTTATATGTACAAGTCTATGACCTGCCGCATTTTCAAGTCAAGACACCAAAACTAAGGGCAGAGGAAGAAGGAATTTTTTGTCAATGAGCTCCGACAATCAAAAGTATGGAGAATGGATAACATAATATAAATTCAACTTTTGGTATATAGCAACAATCAGATGCCAATATCAAAATAACCAACAAGGAGATATAAACTATTGAATATAAACATAGCTCAAGAAAATGTGAAGTAATCATAACTATTTGTATGCAATGGAGGAGACATTAGGACTAATTGTATATCTATAGCTATCAGTGCATATAGAAAATGAACATAGTCCACCAAAATGCAAGCTCGACTCTATCAAATGGGCTCTCCAATTACATATTCTATCACTAGGGGTCTTGGAAGTTGATCAATATAGTATCCTATCTCTCTTGAAAAGTAAATCAAAATAAGCAAGCCACAAAAGATAACCCCAAGGTCTCTAATGTCAGGTCTTGACAATGCATAAACAACTCAATGATAAATGTGAAAATGTTGGTAGTCACAATGGGATCTTACTACAAGCAAAGACTTAATCTCCAATTTATTAAATCTAGCAATATGATGATACTTTAATCCTAAATCTAACTCAAATGATAAAGAAAATGGAAAAAGATTAGGGTTTCAAAGAGATCACTAAGACTAATGCTACTCTATTATTAACAGTGCAAATGATGAAATACTTGGAATGGACCAATCCCTCATAAACCAATTCCTACTTAACCCAGATGAATCTGCAAATTTCACAAGAATAGTGCAATCTTCTAAAGTGATAACGATTTTCAGATCATGAACATTCATCCAAAACAACCCTAGAGAAATTGAAATGAATAAACCTTCACAATTGAACTAAGTACAATAGATATATGGTCCAGGCTAACTTTGCAAAGCAACTAACAGTCAGATGGACCAGGGATTGTTGCAACACTTCAAATATCAAACCATAAATACCATTGAATAAAATCTAATCCTAAATATCTAAACATCAATCTTCCTCAAAGAAATTTTAAAGATAGAATAACAAGAACCATGCAAGATAAGAAGAACACAAGTATGGCACCAAATCACAATGTCATTACTTGCATAAAATTATCCACTATAGCAACAATTCCAGATTTCTATTACAATACTTGCTTGACAATAGTACTTTTTAATTCATTCTTTATTTAATTCACTTCTATATTAGCTACATCTCTATTCATCTATGTCTAGCCCTTACAAATGATGAAAAATTCCATATTAATAGAGGCCCTCAAAACATGCCAGCCTACCAAGGGTTTTACAATAATAATTGGCCACAAGGCAAGTCAGCCAAGAGAAATTCAAAATGAAATAAAATATGCATTAAATTCTTGAACTTCATCCAAGTCGGCTTGGGATCTCCAATGTAGCTAGGACCAATACATGTAAAATAATAGGGAAGCACAAATTTTGATCTATCCCAGCATTAACTACCTTCCCTCTTCTCCTTATTTTGACAAACCATTTCACACACCTTCAAAATCACCTTGTCAAGGTTGGCCATGGGTGGAAAAGGAAAAACCTTAAGTCAACTTTCAACTGATTTAATATTTTCCTTGGATTGCTCCACCGATTTATCCCACTCAACCTTATCTATTAGATATTTATCAATAATAGCAATGTATGTGGCCACATCATCTAATTGGTGTTTAGTAATAGGATCATCACTAGCTAGAACATAAACATCTTGCCACCATTTTCTCAACTGCTCTAAGCTCAAATGCTTAGGTGCAATCTTCTTTCTCCCTATCATTATCTCAAAGAAAGAAATGTATCCATTATAAACACCAGTTAGGGTATCCTCAGTTTTCCTTCTCTACTTATAGATCTTTTTTAGAACCTTCTACCTAATTTGCAAGGCCTCAAACCATTCCCAAGGTTCTACAACTATGGAGCTAGGGAGAATTCCATCACTTACAAGCTTATCCTTAGTATACTCTATGATGATTTTAGTTTTCTGCAACAAGAGATCTGTATCTTCCTTATCTTGAGCTAATACCTCTTTCAACCAATTTATCGCCTTCATTGCATCTCCTCTAGTTGATAGAATGTCCTTAATAGCATCATTTCCTCTAGTTTGCACCCCTTGTGACCAATTTGTTGTAGCAAGAGTGGTGGCTTTCATTCTTTCTAACTCAGTGATAGTCTCTTGGGGTAGGAGGTTTGTAGCAGAAGATAACAAGCCAATGGACTGCAGGGGTTTCATCAAATCTTCCAAATATTTCCTTAGTATTTCATTTTCTTTCTTCAGATCTTGTTTAGTTTGAACTTTTTTCCTTAATCTCCCCAAGATAATTGCACTAGAAACCTGATATTCTTCAATGTCTTGCTCCATGGAGGTGGATCCTAGATTGATCATCAGTAGATTATAATCCTTTCTAGTTACCTCATCTATGTTCTTATCTAGAGCAAGAGTGGCAATGTGGACAACCTAGTTGTTTGTTGCATCTCTTTGAATTTTGGAGATAACCCTATCCTTCTTCTTTCCTTTATCCTTTCCTATCTTAGCTAGTAACTCATCCCAATTGGGTGGAGTATCCTCCACAACAACCTACTTTCTCTTTATTTCCTTATCCAACCACTTTGGAACAACAAACTCTAATTCTACTTCACTCTGTCCTACTTCCTCATGTTGATCTTTAGGCATATCTTCATTCAAATTCTACCTCTCAGAAACCTCTTTAGCCTTATCTTCTTCTTATTCATCATACCCCTCCCTTTGTACAGGTGATGGAACCTTAATTGACTCTTATTCTCTTGGAAGTGACCTAACTTCCTCAGTTCTAACTAGTGAGTCCTCATATACAACTAAGGGTGAATGCATTACTATTTCTATTTCCACCTCTGCACTACAAATCTCACCCTCATGAAATTGTTCTCCTTTTGTATCCTGATGATCCTTAGCTTCCCTAGATTTAGTTGGTTCATTTTGAGCTTCATGGGAAGAAGGAAAATCATCATGCTGCTCCTCATGAGAAGTAACTAGAGGAGGATCTACTTTTGGCACACTATCCATTGGAGAAGGAGTCATTGACTTCCTGTTATACACTCGTGACTTTTCTCTTGAACTCTCTACATTTACCATAGGTGTGTTAACTTTCTCTCCATCCTTAGAACCTTCCTTTTGTGACAATCTTATGATTCTTCTCCTTTTAGGCACAGTAGCACCAACCTTAGGACCTTTCTTTTTAGTTTCTTCATTTCCAAGCCTCTTAGCCTGTGAAGTTTTCCCTCTTTTCTTAGCAATAGGCTTTCTTTGTTTTTATACTTCTTGAGCTTTCTCTATTTAAACATCTTTGATCTTGATTTTGAAAGGGGAGCTCACCTTACCTTTACCCTTGGGATCCTACTTGGCTAACTCCTCATAAGTAGAATGCAAGTCCAAATCTCCCATCAGATCATAGGCACACTAAACACCTTCATTTTCCAACTCCCATATTTTATGCTTCAGCCACATCTTGGTATACTTGGTGATTGGATCCATTAACTGTCCTAATTTTTTCTTTTCTTCTTCTACCCAATCTACCTCACGAATTGGCCTATCCTTAACTGCCTCATAAGCATGGCCTTGAATCAGGTCTCCATCATCCTCGAGTTGATCTGGAAGTGTCTTTACATTAAACAATTAGACTGATTCAATTGGAAGCCATGAAAAATTCTTCTTTCTAACCTCATATTCATCACAACAATTGGCCCAATAGTCTTCCAAATCAACCTTGTGGCTATATTCTCTACTGGCCCTCTTTCGCGCTTCACAGGTTATGTCAAATCTAGATCTCTTGGAGTGGAAGGATAAAGTAAGAGCACTCATCTCCTCCTTTGAAGCATGGGTTGAACTGATGGAAGGGAATGCTTCTCCAATGCCTATGCTCAAAAGGAATTCTCCACCAAAACTGGTCTTATGTTTGTCCCTTTTCACAATAGCATCAAAATCACATATTTGTCTAGTGATCTCCAAGAGTAAAATATGATCAGTGGGATATCTTGGAAGTCAATATGGATCCCTTTAACACCCATACATCCTAATGTATGAGAAAATTGGAAACTAAATGAACCAAGCCACATATCTCTTGAGTAGCTCCTTGGCTTGATATGAAATCCTCATGTCTTCTACACCTTGAAGCAATCTGTTGATATGCATGTTGAATGCATCATTCACCCTCTTATAGCTCAAGCTTCCCAAATGAAATTGAGGGTAAACTTCATAAATAACATCCTATCTAAAGAATCCCCCTATGCTTAATCCTTTGTAGGGATGAAATATTCCAAGTGCATAGACTAAGTACGAGGTCATGGTGAAGGTCTTAGTTTGCAGGACATTGGACAATTGCTCATGAATCACCCTACTTATGATACTTGCCCAATCATAGTTAATCTTTTCCTGTTCCATCCTCACAATAACATGGCACATCCAATTTTCAAACATACATGCACTCTTCAATTGAACCACCTTGCTAAGAAGAGTGATGGCATCATAATACGCCTTCTTGAATTTTGCTTTGAACATTTGCTTAAGGAGTTTTGAATAGTGAGATTTGGGCTTCTCCAACCAAGAATTGACAAGCTACTATGATTTAACAGTCTCCTCTTCATAGTACCTCTTAGCTACTTCCATGTTGAAAGCTACCACTTGAGATCTGTCTGGCATTTCAAAGGTCTAGACTATGGAGGCAAGATTCATATTTTCTGCAATCCTCCCCTAGGGACCAATAATCCTCTATGTATCACTGTCATAATGCCTGGCACACTCAAGGGCTAATTTATAACACTGTACTATAGAGGGAAAACCAGCTACGTTTCCCAATCCTAATTCCATCATTCTTTTAGCCACCAAAGGAAGATACTGTGCTACCATTCTACCCTTGAATTCCACATAATCCTATAGTCCAACATTTGTGTCTATCACCTCCGACCAGATAGAGGTAATCTTGCTCTCCGATATTTTTCTCCTGACATCCATCTTGATTCTTTTAGCCTCACATACAAAAGACCCCTCCATGTCACTCTTAGCCTTTCCAGCTACTACCTTGCTAGACTCAACCTGCACTTGATAAAGAAACCATAGTAAAGATCACATGAAACTGAGGTTAATCAATAAAAGAAATTAAATCTTCATATAGAATGATCATATTAAAATCTGGGTTTCATATCCACTTGCGAGATCCAAGCCAGGGAGGAATTTCAGAGAATTCCAGGCCAGATGGATTCTAGTGGAATGAACATGAAAACACCTATTAGCAACTCAATCTAATCATTATCAATCAAGAAACATGTGGGATCTAAAAATGGCATAAATTAATCACAAAATGCACCATCATTCGTTAACAAATCATGTTATTCCATATTCCTTCACATTCTGTCAAATTCTTGGAAAATCCATGTGGGATGGTTTCTGTGAAGGAGGAGACATTCTACAGATTTCAGAAAAACTAGGGAACATAGGATTTCAGGAAAATTCAAAGTCAAAGGAAATCCGCAAAGAAGATGAATCTCTGAAAGCTTGCGAATTTTGGGGAAAATAAGAAGAGTGGGAAAATCGGGCAAACCTGCCCAAGCTAGAAAATCCCAAACTGGGGAAAAAGCCTGAATATCAACATTCCCTCATGATTTAGCTCAAATTGATGAATCGATCATAAATTTTAGGAATCTAGGCCTGTGATTTAGTTTGATATGGGCCTTCAATATATTTTCTTAGAATTCTAGGCCATTTCAAAAGCAAACTAAGGTTAAATGGTGATTCCCTAGGTATCAAACCCTATAGATCCGCCATTGACACATAGGCACGCTCAAGATTCAACCATTTCAATTACTAAATCCTTACTAGGGGTATTCATTTCTCACAAGCAAGTTACCTCATAATGCAAATAGAAGAGAGAGCTTGAAACTTACTTGGGAAACAATGAATCAGATAGTATCATGCAACCCTAGTCATGAAATGCTCAAATATGCAGAAATCTGAAAACACCAAAGCATTGCCTACATTTATCAACCAAAAGCAAATAAATCATATATGTACCATGATGAAATGAAATCAACCTCAAAAAAAAAAAGCATGTGTTTAATGGCACCCAACAAAGACAACAACAAAAATGCCCAAGAAATAACCGCTTAAATTGAACAATTCGCAAATTTGGTGCTCCAAATCAAATCCAATACTCCAAGAATGCACTCCTTAGCTCAATGGAACATAAATGATAAAGTGTAATGGAAAAATATCTTCAAGAAATCGACTAAATACATCCCCTTACAAAATATAGGAATGACATTAATGTCGCCGAAAAGACAACCTAGACAAATCCGGAAACCTGACGATAGGACAAAATTTAGAAAAATATAGCCCATGTCAAATTCCATGAAGACCAAAAATCTCTGAACCATAGTGTTTAGCCAGAGTTTGAGTAGGATCCAAGAAAATCTGGCTGGGGTGGAAAATCCCGAACCAGGGGAAAAACCCAAACCTTACCCAAAACTTAAGCTTTTCAATGTGTAACCTAGGGGAATCACTTAGGAAAGTGAGATAAACATTTAAGCTCATGCCAAAGCAAGATAAATTCTCAAAATCAAAGGGCCAAGACTAAATCTAACACAAATGATAAAGAAAATAGCAAAATATTAGGGTTTCAAAGAGATCACTAAGACTAATGCTACTCTATGATTAACAATGCAAATGATGAAATACTTGGAATGGACCAATCCCTCATAAACCAATTCCTACTTAACCCAGATGAATCTACAATTTTACAAGAACAGTGCAATCGTCTAAGGTGATAAAGATTTTTAGATCATGAGCATTCATCCAAAACAACCCTAGAGCAATTGAAATGAATAAACCTTCACAATTGAACTAAGTACAATAGATATATGGTCTAGGCTAACTTTACAAAACAACTAACAATCAGCTAGCTACAAAAAGGATGGACCAGGGATCATTGCAACACTTCAAATATCAAACCATAAACATCATTGAATCAAATATAATCCTAAATATCTAAACATCAATATTCCTCAAAGTGATTTTAAAGATAGAATAAGAAGAACCATGCAAGATAAGAACATAAGTATGGCACCAAATCATAATGTCATTACTTGCATCAAATTATCTACTATAGCAATAATTCTAGCTTTATGTTACAATACTTTCTTGACAACACTACTTTCTATTTCTTGCTCTATTTAACTCGCTTCTATATTATCTATATCTCTATTCATCTATGTCTAACCCTTACAAATGAGGCAGAATGCCATATTAATAGAGGCCTCTAAACATGTCGGCCTACCCAAGGTTTTACAATAATAATTGGCCACAAGGAAAGTTAGCCAAGAGAAATTCAAAATGAAATAAAATATGCATTAAATTCTTGAACTTCATCTAGGTTGGCCTAGGATCTCCAATGTAGCTCAAACCAATGCATGCAAAATAATAGGGAAGCACAAATTTCGATGTAGCCCAGCATTAACTACCTTCCCTCTTCTCCTTATTTTGACAAACCATTTCATGCACCTTCAAAAGCACCTTGTCAAGGTCGGCCATGGGTGGCAAAGGAAAAACCTTAAGTCAACTTTCAATTGATGTAATATTTTCCTTGGATTGCTCCACTGATTTATCCCACTCAACCTTATCTATTAGATATTTATAAATAACAACAATGCAGGTGGCCACATCATCTAATTGTTGTTTAGTAAGAATATCATCACTAGCTATAACATAAACATCTTGCCACCATTTTCTCAATTGCTCTAAGCTTAAATTCTTAGGTACAATCTTCCTTCTCCCTATCATTATCTCAAAGAAAGAAATGCATCCATTATAAACACCAGTTAGGCTATCCTCAATTTTCCCCCTCTTCTTATAGATCTTTTTTAGAACCTTATGCTTGATTTGCAGGGCCTCAAACCATTCCCAAGGTTCTGCAACTCTGGAGCCAGGGAGAATTCCATCACTTACAAGCTTATCCTTAGTATACTCTATGATGGTTTTAGTTTTCTACAACAAGAGATTTGTATCTTCCTTATCTTGAGCTAATACCTCTTTCAACCAATTTATTGCCCTAATAACATCTCCTCCAGTTGAGAGAATTTCCTTAATAGCATCATTTCCTTTAGTTCACACCCATTGTAACCAATTTGTTGTAGCAAGAGTGGTGGCTTTCATTCTTTCCAACTCAGTGATAGTCTCTTGGGGTAGGAGGTTTGTAGTAGAAGATAACGAGACAATGGACTGTAGGGGTTTCATCAGATCTTTCAAACATTTACTAAGTCTTTCATTTTCTTTCTTTAGCTCTTGTTTAGTTTGAACTTCTTTCCTTAATCTCTCCAAGATAACTACACTAGAACCCTGATACTCTTCAATGTCTTGCTCCATGGAGGTGGATCCTAGATTGATGGTCAATAGATTATAATCCTTTCTAGTTACCTCATATTCATTCTTATTTGGAGTAGGAGTGGCAATGTGGATGACCTAGTTGTTTGCTGCATCTCTTTCAATTTTGGAGATAACCCTAGCCTTCTTCTTTCCTTTATCCTTTCCTATCTTCACTAGTAACTCATCCCAATTGGGTGGAGTATCCTCCACAACAACCTGCTTTCTCTTTATTTCCTTATCCAACCACTCTAGAACAACAGACTCTAATTGTATTTCACTCTATCCTACTTCCTCCTATTGATCTTTAGGCATATCTTCATTCAAATTCTACTTTTCAGAAACCCCTTCGGCCTTATCTTCTTCTTCAGCATGCCCCTCCCTTTGTACGAGTGATGGAACCTTAACTGACTCTTATTCTCTTGGAGGTGACCTAACTTCCCTAGTTCTAACTGGTGAGTCCTCATATGCAACCAAGGGTGACTACATTACTCTTTCTATTTCTGCCTTTACACTGTAAAGCTCACCCTCATGAAATTCTTCTCCTTTTGTATCCTGATGATCCTCAGCTTCCCTAGATTTAGCTAGTTCATTTTGAGCTTCATGGGAAGAAGGAACATCATCATGCTGCTCCTCATGAAAAGTTACCAGAGGAGGATCTACTTTCAACACACTATCCATAGGAGGAGTCCTTGACTTCCTTTTATACACCCGCATATTTTCTCCTAAACTCTCTACATTTACCATAGGTGTGATAACTTCCTCTCCATCCTTAGAACCTAGCTTTTGTGAAAATCTTATGATTCTTCTCCTTTTACTCACAAGAGAACCAAGCTCATGATCTTTCTTTTCAGTTTCTTCATTTCCAGGCTTCTTAGACTTTCAAGTATTCCCTCTTTTCTTAGCAATAAGATTTCTCTATTTTTCTACTTCTTGAGCTTTCTCTATTTGAAAATCTTTTATCTTGATTTTAAAAGGGAGGCTCACCTTGCCTTTACCCTTAGGATCCTCCTCGGTTGACTCCTCGGTGTATAACTGAAAATATGTTATACTTCTATGAATCCTTGCATGCAAGGATACTCAATAATGAGTCCTTGCAAATCAATTCACAGCTCTCTATCTGAGAAGAGTAGGGATTGATATTGTGGCCCTCAAATTGACTTAGTTACCCCTACAAATACAGTCTCAGAATGAGAGATTCAAAGAGGAGAAGCAAGAATGCCAATCTCCATGAATCCTATTCTTGCAATGCAACAATGAAAGCTAATCTAAATGACTGTAAAATTGCAATAAACAAAACTAATTTATTGAAATGAAAATTAATCTACATGCAATGCCATAAATGAATTACTTTGCAAATTAATCTACTATGAAGATTAAGCTAAAATGTAATATTAAACTATATGCTCTAAAACTAAGATGCTTATAAAATCAAACTAATGTGTAATCTCAAATGATAAAATTCAAGAAAAATTGTAGCATAAGTCTGATGTAAAAATTCATGATTTTTTGAAATGAGAATGAGAGGGCTCATTTTATAGGAAAAAGTGGAATTGAAAGCAAATTCAGAAGCAATGTGGGATAAATAGAAAAATAGGAACAAATCTTGATTGGAATTCTTTTTTAGTTTATTTCCCTTTTAATGATTTGTTTCATTTTTTTCATCACAGGATATTCTTGAGGATATTTCATTTATTTTATTTAATTTAAGATGATAATATCTCTTTTAATAAAATAAAATAAGATTATGCAATTTAGAAATGAATATTAATAAAATAAAATAAAATTATTTAATTAAAAATAGATTTAATTAAATAGCATCATTTTATTTAAGTAATATTAACTTCAATTAAATAACATTATTTTATTTATTAAAAGGGATTTATTTCTTTTGATTAAATAAAATTAATGAAGCATTCAAACCTTAGGGAAAATTGAAACATTTGAAATAGCTATGAATTGATTAAGAAATTTGATTTGAAAATGTGACAATCATTGATTCAGAAAGTTGATGTTGACAAATTAAATAAATGGGGCCCAAAGTCTAGGTGACCATTTTAGGTTGCATACATTTGCCCCTCTTTGACTAATGTGAGGTCGACTCGGGATCACATGCAGTCAAAGAATGAAGTTGCAATGTGAGATCGATTTGGGATCACAAAGCAACTCAGATGTGAGGTCGACTTGGGATCACATCTGGACAAACATAAACAAAAGGACTTTGAACATGAGGTCTATTCGGGATCACATCCAAAGTGAGAGATAAGAATCTCAAACAAGGTTGCCCCAAGAGAAGCAATTGATAAATTGATAAAGTTGAATCAAGGATTGAAGTTTGATAGGTACTGCCCCCTCGTGATCGAAATCGAAATGAGATAGAGGAGAAATAATAAATTGAAAAATTTGATCAAATCAAACAAAAGATAAGGTTCTTGATGTAAGATGAAAAATATAAGAATCACAGAACCCAGGTAGATCAGTAAGAAAATTATGCCCTAAGTTTGAATTAGAAGAAAAGAATTGGGGTGAAATCGAATGGAAGATAGAAGTTTGGAAGAAATGGAAAGAAATGGAGAGAAGGAAGAGAATCTGCCTCAATAAAGAGGATGCATCAAAATCAATCAACTGTTTAAGATAGGGAATTTCGATTGAGATCACGAAAGAAGATAAAGGAAATGAAAAACGTGATCCACGAGTTGATGAAAAATCCACAAGAAAAGATGAAGGAAACCCTCTCAAATATATCTGACCTAAAAGGGTGCAAATTAGCATGAAGTCTAAATAATGCAAGCTATATGAAAATGCAAAGGTGTACTTGCAATAGGGTAACATAGGTTTTTGTGTGTTCATCATTCATTAGAGAATGTAAGAGAACTTATTTTCATCATTGGGCCATTATTACCGGACATCGGACAATCACACAATCATCACTAGTCACAAACGCAACTATGAAGATATGAATGTGATTTATATCAGCTTGGAATGTGGAAAGATTCTAACATGAGCATCAAAGACATGAAGGTCAAGATGGCTACAATGTTAGCTTACCCAATTTAATGTAGCAAAACCATGCTCGCATCAAGACATAAACGCCAGGATTACCATGAGAATGGTTGTGCAAAAACATTCAAGGATGATGCCACTTAAATCTCTTAAGTGTGTCAAGGAGACAACAAGAGACACTGAAGAGGTTCAAGACAACACCCACAAGCAGAAAGCAAATAAAAATGTGCCCCATGCCCCAAGTCCTCTAGCTATGCATCACAGAGAGACTTATTAGACAAGGACACTCAACGAAAATCAATATTAGTCAGCACACAAAGAAAAGATCATGGCATATCTCAAGCATTAAGTGTTGTAATTAAAAAAAAATTTAAGTTTGTAAACTGATACTGAGTTCTGAGGATAAGGATCGAATGCTTGCAAGTAGGTAAGATCACATGACCGAACTGGACAAAACCAAACTGATAAGTGTTGAAAAACACACAATGCTAGGGGTTGTGTTGAAAAACATAGTTGGGTTAGTGTTGAAAAACACCGTTTGTGAGGTGTCCTAAAGACAAGCATATCCAAGAGACCAAAGCTAACACAGTGATGCCCCTAGACAAAGACAAAGACCAATTCCAAACCAAGGCAATAAGGACAATTCATGATGGAGAAAGGCTAAGTGTCGAGGATGCATGCTAA
>VDFB02353493.1:355252575-355378832 GCA_007258455.2 Sequoia sempervirens
TTTTTTCAGCATCATATTTGAATTTTTTTTTTGGATTTTTTGACAATATATCAAATTTTTTTTTTGTAATTTTTTCAGTATCATATATCAATTTTTTTTGGAACTTTTTTCAGGGTCATAATTATATACAAAGGATGCCCCCAGACAGAACGGGCATCAAGGATAGAACTTCTTCAGGTGCAAAACATTGATAGGCTCAGGGAGCTACTCCCCCTCTTCAATAGATAGTAGATAGGCACCTGTGCCAAAAGCTGCTGTGATGATGTAGGGTCCAAGCCAATTAGGTTCAAATTTGCCCTTCTGTTCTCGATTCTGTTGGTTCTTAAGGATTCTCTCGCAGGACAAGATCTCCTACTTGGAATTCTCTAGGGCGAACCTTTTTGTTGAAGGCTTTGGACATCCGCTTTTGATAGACCCTCATATGGTCAAATGATGCTTTATGCTTCTCATCAAGAAGTTCTAATTCTTGCAATCTCATGGTGCGATAGTCTTCATCTGTAACTAGACCTTTGAGAGAGACCCGAAGTGATGGAATCTCAACCTCTAAAGGTAACACTGCTTCAGCACCGTATGTGAGGGAAAAAGGAGTTGCCCCAGTTGGAGTATGAATACTCGTTCTATAGGCCCACAGGGCCAGATTTATCTATAGGTGCCAGTCTCTACCATTCTTATGAACTGTTATGTGCAAAATCTTGAGAATGGTTTTGTTTGAAGCCTCTGCCTAACCATTTCCTTGTGGGAAGTAAATGGAGGACCAATGTTGCTTTATCTTGAATCTTTGGCAGAGTTCTTTAAGGTCCTTGTTTTTGAACTGACCTCCATTTTCAGTGATGATCTCAGATGGCACTCCATGTCGACAAATGATATGGTTTAAAATAAATAAAGACACTGTCTTGCTTGAGGCAATAGAAAGTGGAACAGCCTCTACCCATTTTGTGAAGTAGTCAGTAGCAGTGATAATGAACTTATACCCACCTGATGAGTTGGGATGAATCTACCCAACAAGGTCAAAGGCCCATCGCTGAAATGGCTAGTGAGATATAGAAGGAATTAGCTCCCTACCTGGAGCATGTATTAGGTGTCCATGTTTCTGACATTTTTCACAAGACTTAGCAAATGCTACTACATCTATCTGCATCGTAGGCCAATAGTACCCTACCCTAAGCAACCTTCTAGCCATGGAAAGACCATTAGAATGTCCTCCACATATGCCCTCGTGGATGTCAACTAGCGCTTGATCGAATTCCTCCTTTTCTAAGCACCTAAGAAGTGTTCCATCTAGACCCCTCCTATACAAATCACCAGAGATGAGGGAATGGTGAGAGGCGTTACAGATAAGGTTTCTTCTTTCAGATCGGTTAAATGTATTTGGGATGATGCCATCATGAAGATATGAGTAAATAGCACCATAGCGGGAGGATTCATGATTGACAAGGGTACAAATGACATGGCTTTCAGGTGAGTCAAATATGGGATATCGTAGCTCTTCCACCAGGAATTCATATCTGGACTCATGTTCCTCTAACTAAAGAAGTGAAGCAAGGGTGGCCATAGCATCAGCTGCTTTGTTCTCATCCCTAGGGATTTGCTGAAAGGTGACAAAAGTAAAATACCGTCTTAATGAATCAACCATTTTTTTGTAAGGTACCAACTTGTCATCTTTTGTTTGGCATTGTTCATTGACTTGGTTGATGATTAGCTGAGAATCCCCATAGATATGTAGTTCTGATATATTCCACTCTATGGCCATTTTTAGTTCATTTGTCAAAGCCTCATACTCAGCTATGTTGTTTGTGCATGGAAAGAGTAACTTGAAAGATTTAGGAATAGTATACCCATGAGGAGAAATAAACAGCACACCAGCTCCAGAACCATTTTGCATGTAGGAACCATCAAAGAATAGTTTCCAGGATCTTTCAGTCATGTACATAAGATGCTCATCTGGAAAGTTGACTTGAATGGGCATATTATCTTGAATAGGGAAATCAGCCAGTTGATCTGCAATAGCTTGGCCTTTGATTGCTTTGCACTCAATATACTCTATGTCAAATTCAGAAATAATCATCATCCATTTAGCAAGTCTACCCATGAGAGCAGCTTTACCGAGCACCAATATTGATGATCTATCCTGGAAATAGCTTGGGAGACTATCAAGTACCTCATCCGTAGGTGCCTCTGGGAGGTTTTCACCTTTGGATATGTCTTTTATTTTTACTTTTTTTGGTTCTGACACCGCCACATAGTGGTTTTCGCCATCAAAACTCTTATTCTTTTTTTCTTTTCTTTTTATCTTGTGACTAAGGTACTTGATGTCAGGTTCTGTCATACTGGTATCCGGTTCACTGGTGGAAGAGACTACAGGTTCAATGGCATTTAGATAGCAAGTGATCTCATAGTCATTGTGAAATTTCAAGAGTTGACGCTCTTGGTACCGTTGAGACCAATCAATAAGGTTGGGGTGAACAAGGGGTAGGTTGATGACCAGTTCAAGGTTAAGGATATAAGTGGTGTCATCTCTGGTGACTATAGAATTGGAATCTGTCAAGTTTCCCTCTAAAGTGTCTAAATCAGAATTTATCCTAGCAAGCGAAGAATCATCTACTAATGTGACATGTGGGTTCTGATCTTCTAATCTAACACATGACTCATCAGTTACATCAGGTTGAGGACTATAAGCGTGGAAAACATCCATATCCAAGTCAACTATTGCATCATAGAGTGAATCCCATTCAAACTCATGAGAGTCTATTTCTGAATTATTGTTGGAGCCTCGTGATGTAGAAGCCTCAATATTTGGAAGAGGCTCCTCTCCTCTAGCAATTTTCTCAATCACAAAATTATCTGAATTATCACCATCCATTGCAGCTGGGATGCAGACACTATCCATAGTCAATATTGCATTCATATAGTCACTATCTATTGTAAATGAGATAGGAGGACTATCAATTATTAAATCTCTTGAATCTCCCCAAAGGAGATTTGTTGAAGGTACCCAATCATCTATTATGTCTTGTTGATTGGTCAAATCTAGTACATATGCTGTGTCATCTTTACTATCCCACCTATCAGAAATGGGGATAGTGCATTTATTATTGTTCATAAAGCCTAGGCCAACCGGTTTCTTAGACTTACGTGCAAAAAGATCATGATTGAGTGGTTCGGCTCTAGCATCTAACCTGTGACTAAGAGGGCCATATCTTGGATAACTCATCTTCTTGAAAAAATTATATCCTCTTCCATAAGACTTAGGAGAGGGGGAGAAATTTTCATTGTGCTAGTATTTCTCCTCTTTGTATATCCAATCTCGAATAGCTACTTCCTCTTTTTCATCTTGTATTGGTACTGAGGATTCAACAAACTTGTCAAATATTATCATTGTTGAAGATGATGGTTTCATCTCCTGTGAAGGCTTTCCATATGTCCTAGGGGAAACAGGCATCTTTGCAAAAGATTCAAGTTGATACCCCCCCATGCCAAGGTCTACTAACTTAAATTTGTTTTGACAGTCTGCTAAAGTTGTTTCATAATCCTTTGCTGCTCGGTTAAGAGGGACATGAACATTAGCTGAGATTGAGTTAATTGACAAGGTGTTATCCCTTGGTATGCAAATTTATATTCCATTGTAGGGGAACTTAACACATTGGTGGTAGGTAGACGACACTGCCTGCATATCATGGATCCATGGTTTACCCAGTAAAATTTTGTATGCAAGGGGTCCAGTATCAACAATTTGAAACAAGATATCTTTTTTAACTGGGCCAATCCTGACAGGAAGGACAACCAATCCCTTAGAACTTTGTTCTGCCTCATCATAGGCCTTTATGGTGATCTTCTTTCTAGTGTCAATCACTTGCTCTGAATAGCCCAAAGTTTTTAAAAAATTCAAAGTACAGATATTTAACCCAGCACACCCATCAATCAACACACACCTGACACGGGTTTTATGAATCATGACTTCAATGTGAAGGGCAAGATTGTGTGGATGGCTTAGGGATTTGTCATCATCTTTAGAGAAAGAAAGGTAATGTGGGCTAGTAATGTGATTCACCATGCCTTGGAATTGGTCTATATCAATGTTGTTGGGGACATTTGTTGTGTGCAAAGCGTCCTCAAGGATCTGCTTATGTCTAGGGGACAACTCTAGAAGCTCTAAGATTGAGATCTGTGCTGGAGTTTTCTGTAACTGATCTACAAGATTGTAGTTTGGTTTGAGAGCAGTGGTGGACTTTATAGTGACATTCTTGGATTCCACTTGCTTGGATTTGTTGGATGGACCTAAACTAGGCCCTCTGAGAATAATAGGGGCTTGACTCTTGGTAACAACATTAAGGGCTTGGGAAGATAACCTAGAATGAGGACCTCTTAGAACCACAACAGGTTGGTTGTCAAAAATAGGAGGAGTGTCATAACCATGTGGATCCTTACTCCTTATCATATTAACACTTGGCTTCACAACTTCAAGCATGTTTATCACATTTTCTGTCGTTGTATAGGTGTAGTTGATTGCAGCTTTTCCATTCTGTGATTTAGAGGTTTCCCCCTTGTCGTAATTAGGAAAAGGTTCCTTAAAAGCCTTATGATCAACATTGGTATTTAGGCCATCAACTTGAAGCTTTCCACTTTCTATAAAATCTTGGACGATATGTTTTAATTTCCAACAGTTTTCAACAGTATGGCCGGGGCCATTATGAAATTTACAGAATGCCTTGTCATCCCACCAATGTGGCTTAGGATCTGGAATGTGAAATTTTGCAGGATCTTGAGGATGTGCCAAGTTGTTAGCAATAAGATTTTTGAGAATATCCTCATATGAGTCACCCAATTTGGTAAATTTCCACTTCTGGTTTTTGGGCCTCTCCTGATATCTTGGTTTACTTTCTTGTTGTGGAGGTGCATTAAGCTTCATTGCTTGCACAACCTTAGTCAAATTAAGAACACTTTGATCTCTTGATTGGGAAGAATCCACAACTCCATCATTGACAACTTGTTTGTTTTTGTTCCAATTGTTGTTCTTCCCTTTATCCTTATTGTTGTGTTGACCATTGTTGGTATTATTGTTATGTCTAGTCAAAATGCCTTGTTCTTTTAGAACATCCTCAATGCGGCATGCAGTTTCAATCATGGTATCAAAGGAAGTGAAGACTATCTTTTTGATCTCATATCTCATTTCAGGCACCAAATTACTAACAAGTATGTCAATATTTTCATCCTCATGGATCGTCCTAGGATACCGAGAGCATTGTCTCCTCCACCTTTGCAAGAAGGTAACAAAGGGTTCCCCTTGATTTTGTTTCAAGTTGCATAGGTCCAACATAGTAACAGATCTTGGAAAATTATATGCGAATTGTTGAATGAATCTATGATTAGGTTCTCTAAAAGGTCTTGACGGAGGGAGTGATATTGGTAAACCATTCCATTGCTTTTCCTTTAAGACTCCTAGGGAACAACCTCATCAAATAGGAGTCATCCTGATGGAATTCAAAGCTCATAGTATAGAACTGACGCACATGGTCGTGTGGATCGCCACTGCCGTCATATTTATTGTATTGTGGGAATTCCACCCTCTTTGGAAAATCTTTCATACTCACACTCTTGTCGAATGGATTAGGAAAAATTGAGTCTAGTGAGAATGAGCTCTTAGGTTGCATCATTTTCTCCATCATTTGCTTCATTTGGTGGATTTCTTCCTCTTGAGAGGGATTTTGCTTTTGTATTTTGTTGTCCACATCAAAATTATAAGGGACTTTGGCACCCTTGTTGATTAGACTTTCCAAGAACTTATCTTTGTTTTGTTCCAAATACCTCTCCACATACTGTTGGAAGATAGGCTCTTGTTGTATTCGCATGAAGGCTTGAGTATCAAAGTCATAATGTGAACTACCACCTCCATGTTGGGAACCAGTATGTACATGTTGGGAGTGTGGTCTTGAATTTCTAGGAGTTTGCCTCCTATAGTGAGCATACTGAGAGGCCCTTCTTCCTCTAGGACCTGGAGATCTAGAAGGGGTCCTTGACCGCCTTCTACTTCTTGGTGTTCTGGAAGGGGTGGAGGGAGGAGAATTATGTCCACTATTAGCACCCTTGTATTGTATTGTTTGTTTAATTGGTGGGCTAACTGCCTATCTTTCTCCTCTTGAGCGAGTTTCCTTTGTACTTCCAATAAAGCTTGGCTCTCTTCCTCAAGCTGTCTAAACTTTTCTTGCTTTGCAACTTGTTCATCTAGAAAGGCTTTCTTTTCGCGTTCAATTCTTTTGAGCCTATCACTTGTGAACCTTGAGGTATGTTGAAGTGGTGAGCTTGGTCTAGACTGTTTGAACAAGTCATTGGTATACGTTGTATTGACATGAGCATCACGAGGTTCATTGTCTTGGTCTTCGTGTTGTGACCATTGTTCTTGGTGAGCTCGTCTCTTATACCCTTCATCCCGTTGATGGGCATCCAAATATCTTGCATTAATGAGGGGTGAACCAGGTTGATCATCATGAGAATAATTTCCAAATATCATGTTGTTTCTGTGTTGTTCATAGATATCATCAAGATTTTGATCCATGGATTCCCTCTCCCGCCGAGTGACAGTATAACTCATATCCATACCTAAGTGGGAAGGTGCTGAGGGGGTACTCAAGTCACTAAAATGGTTCTTTGGGTCAAAATAGGTTTCAGACTGACTCCTAGGTGTCTGGTCAAATATTGGTTCCTTTTCCTTTCTCTTTTGATGAGTCTGAACTGGGGGTAGTTGGTTAAAGACTATCTGAGGTCGCTTTCCTTGGCTCACTTGATATCTTGTTGTGACTGACATGAAAGGGAGAGTTTAGGTAAATAGACAATTTTAAGAAACGTCAATACCAGACTAGGATAGTAAAAGTTTTCTCTTGTCTGAGAGAGATGGTGAAATAGAACTATTGCAAATAGGTGCAAACCAACACTGCCACAGAGGTGCTCAATTCTTGGGTTAACACCCTAGCACATATGGATCAGGAGGATGACTTACACAAAGTGTACTGAGTTTGAATTGTATGAAAATGGGTGGACAAGGAGACTACGAGCACTCTCCAAGTGTGTTATCAAAGAGTCTAAAAATTTATCTATTTGACAGGAACAATTCCTAATTTGCCAATCTCAAGCAAAATCACTTATGAGATCAAGGATCACTAATTCAAAAGGTCAATGGCACATAAACCATAAATACAGAACAGGTCTCTAAAACTGGGACAAGTCACCTAATCAAAGAACTCAGTATTTCAGTTTGTTGTTTGTTTTCAAAGATCAAGCAAGTATATCCATAGATTTTGATCAAGCACATAGGTTTCAATCAGACAAGTTGTGATACAAAAAGTAGTCGATAACAGATCTATCAAGGACAAAGCAACTTGATAGTATCGGGGGAGTCTTGTTTGAAGATGTTTGGACAATGTTTAAGACTCAAAAACAAACACATAGCTATCCCTACCAAAGAAAATGGTGAGAAGTCAAAACCTTTGCCCCATTTCTTATGTGCATACGTGCACCTCACACCTGGCAAGTGTCACCCTAGAGAGGGGCTTTTGTGTTTTGGTGTGTTTTCCAAGGACACTCAGCGATTAATGCGTTCAAAGGTTACACCCTTGTAGCGGGGGGCGATGTCACAACCCGCCTCCAAGCGTCGAGGTGTATGCTACTATGATGGGGAATCTGTGTATGATCAACATACGGAGAGATTCTTCCCCCTCCTTGCACAAAGATTATGACTCCTTTCGGAGGTGAACCGGGTAGGCAACTAACTAAGAGGTTTTTACTTGGCTTCCATTCACAATAACCTTCGGTGCCTCTGATACAGAGCTTGGGCCTCATAGCCACACCAACACCTAAAAATCACACACCCCCGTAAGCAGGACTCAGAGCGGCGCCGCTCAGTGTAATAAATAGAGCTTTTCCATGATGATCGTCCAAGTCATGGAAAAGAAGTTACTATGGTCTTGGAGTCTTTAGACTCAACAAGACATTCTTTATTATAGTGAGGTGGAATCACCGGCGATAGGTGTGTACTCACTTGGGTCATTCCCGGAGGTTCAACTTCCAGCAGGCCCTCTAAAGGTGACACTAGACATGGCTCGGATTCAGGTTTCTGATTTTCTGATTCTCCCAAAAGGAGAAGAGCATACTTCTCTAGCCCGTCTCTTTACCTAAACATGCTAAACAACCTTAATCACCGAGCTAGTTTCACTTCACCAAATCCACACGCTTTTTGGTTTCTGATTCTCTCAATGAAAGAAGAGCATAATCCCCTGACGAGTGAAAGTGCTAAAGATTCACTACCTTGCTCTGCTCCCTAAGAGTTCGTCATATTAGTAAGATCATCAGGAGCCTGGATTTGTCCATGGTCATCACCTCCATATAACAAAGAGCCAAATTCTCTACTCACTATCGAAACTCCTAAGAATTTTAACATAGCCCTAATTAGACTATGTGAATTGAAAAGCAGGAAAACAAACACAGTGTTTTTTTTTTAAGTAAGATCTTTGACAAGCGTAAGTGTTTGTTTTCAAGTCTTTTTTATGCGTCCTAAAATCAAACCGTTAGTGTGTTTCAAGTTCTCTGATTGGCGTCCTGCAGAAACTATTATGCTGTGAAAAAAAATCAGAAGAACCAGAAGAACAAAAGTTGGAATTAAAAATCTAATTTAATCTAGTCAAAATTAAATCTCAAAAGAATTAGTTAACAAAACTAAAATTAAACTAATTTAATCTAATACTAAACTAAAAATTTAAAACAAAACTAATCTAAATTAATAAAATTAAAAATCTAATCTAAATTAAAAAAAATCTAATCTAAATTAATAATTCTAATTTAAATTAATAAAGTTAAAAAATCTAAAGTAAAAAAATCTAATTTAAATTAACAAAGTTAAAGAATCTACTTTAAATTAAAAAAATCTAATTTGAATTTTAGAAACTTAAAAAAGTATCTAATTTAAAAATCTAAATTAAAGTCTAAACCAAACTAACTAAAAATTAAACTAAATTAAGATTAAAAACTAAATTAAAATTAAAACTAAACTAAATTAAAAACTAAAAATTAAAAACTAAATTAAAACATGCATAAAAATCTTCAAATTTTATTTCTGAAAAATTTGTTTATAATGAGTAGATAAAAACAGAAACCCAGAAATTTTTTGAAGCAAAAAATAAAACCAGAGAGAAATCATTTTTTGATCAATGAAGTAGAAGATGTAAACAACACAGCTAGGTGAAAAAAATGATGTGTGATGGTTTTTGTGCAGCGATTTTCTTCAGATCCATGAAAGAAATCAAAAAGCTGAAAGATACCCAGATTGGATTTCGACCCTAGCTACAAAACCCAGAAATTGTTTTTCCTAAAACTGAGTGGAAGATGGATTTATGAAGCAAAACTAAAAACTAAATTAAAAACTAAATTAAAAACTAAATTAAAAACTAAATTAAAAACTAAACTAAATTAAAAACTAAAAAGAGTCGCTTGATTGGAAACCAAAATGTATAGTGAAAATATGTTATATACGTGAATCCTTGCATGCAAGGATACTCAATAATAGTCCTTACCAAATCAATACGACTCTCTATCCGAGAAGAGCAAGGATTGATATTGTGGCCCTCGGATTAACCCTGTTACCCCTGCAAATACAATCTCGGAACGAGAGATTCAAAGAGGAGAAGCAAGAATGCCAATCTCCATGAATCCTATTCTTGCAATGCAACAATGAAAACTAATCTAAATGATTGTAAAATTGCAATAAAAAAACTAATTTATTGAAATAAAAATTAATCTACATGCAATGCCATAAATGAATTACTTTGCAAATTAATCTACTATGAAGATTAAGCTAAAATGTAATATTAAACTATATGCTCTAAAACTAAGATGCTTATAAAATCAAACTAATGTAATCTCAAATGATAAAATTCAAGAAAAATTTGTAGCATAAGTTTGATGTAAAAATTCGTGATCTTGAAATGAGAATGAGAGGGCTCATTTTATAGGCAAAAGTAGAATTGAAGGCAAATTCAGAAGCAATGTGGGATAAATAGAAAAATAGAAACAAATCTTGATTGGAATTCTTTTTTAGTTTATTTCCTTTTAACTGATTTGTTTCATTTTTTCATCACTGAGAATATTCTTGAGAGGATATTTCATTTATTTTATTTAATTTAAGATGATAATATCTCTTTTTAATAAAATAAAATAAGATTATATAATTTAGAAATGAATATTAATAAAATAAAATAAATTTATTTAGTTAAAATAGATTTAATTAAATAGCATCATTTTATTTAAGTAATATTAACTTCAATTAAATAACATTATTTTATTTATTAAAAGGGATTTATTTCTTTTGATTAAATAAAATTAATGAAGCATTCAAACCTTAGGGAAAATTGAAACATTTGAAATAGCTATGAATTGCTTAAGAAATTTGATTTGAAAATGTGACAATCATTGATTCAGAAAGTTGATGTTGACAAATTAAATAAATGGGGCCCAAAGTCTAGGTGACCATTTTAGGTTGCATACACTTGGAAGTAGAATGCGAGTCCAAATCTCCCATTAGATCATAGGTGCACTATACACCTTCATTTTCCAACTCCCATATTTTATGTTTTAGCCACATCTTGGTATACTTGGTGACTGGATCCATTAACTATCCTAATTTTTTCTTTCCTTCTTCTAGCCAATCTACCTCACCAATTGGCCTATCCTTAACTGCGTCATAAGCATGGCTTTGAATCAGGTCTCCATCATCCTTGAATTGATCTGGAACTACCTTTACATTAAACAATCAGACTAATTCAACTGGAAGTCAAGAATGCTTCTTCTTTCTAGCCTCATATTCATCATAGCAATTGGCCCAGTAGTCTTCCAAATCAAGCTTGTGGCTATATTCTCTACTGGCCTTCTTTTGATCTTCACTGGTTTTGTCAAATCTAGATCTCATGGAGTGGAAGGATAAATTAAGAGCACTCATCTCCTCCTTTGAAGCCTGGGCTGAACTGATGGAAGGGAATGCTTCTCCAACGCCTATGCTCAAAGGGAAGTCTCCACCAAAACCAGTCTTATGTTTGTCCCTTTTGACAATAACATCAAAATCACATATCTGTCTAGTGATCTCCAAGAGTAGAATATGATCAGTGGGATATCTTGGAAGTCAATATGGAGCCCTTTGAAACCCATCAATCCTAATGTATGAGAAGGTTGGAAACTAAATGAACCAAGCCCCATATTTCTTGATTAGCTCCTTGGCTTGTTTCAAAATCCTGATGTGTTCTGCACCTTGAAGCATTTTGGTGACATGCATGGTGAATGCATCATTCACCCTCCTTTACCTCAAGCTTCCCAAGTGCAATTGAGGGTAAACTTTGTAAATAACATCCTATCCAAAATCTCCCCTTGTGCTTAATCCTTTGTAGGGATGAAATCTTGCAAGTGCATAGACTAAGTACGAGGTCATGGTGAAGGTCTTAGTTTGCAGCACATTAGACAATTTCTCATGAATCACCCTACTTATGACACCTGTGCAATGATAGTTAATCTTTTCTTGTTCCATCCTCACAATAACATGGCACATCCAATTTTTAAAAATACCTGCACTCTTCAATCCAACCACCCCGCTATGAAGAGTGATGGCATCATAATACTACTTGAATTTTGCTCTGAATGACTATTTAAGCAATTTTGAATAGTGAGATTTGGGCTTCTCGAACCAGGAATTGATAAGCTATTGTGATTTAACAGTCTCCTCTTCATAGCACCTCTTAGCTACTTCTATGTTGAATGCCACCACATTAGATCTATCTAGCATGTCAAAGGTCTGGGCTATGGAGACAAGATTCAAATTTTCCACAATCCTCCCTTGGGGACCAATAATCCTCTGTGTATCACTATCATAATGCCCGATACAATCAAGGACTAATTCATAACACTACACTATAGATGGAAAACTAGCTACGTGTGCCAATCCTGATTCCATCATTCTTGTAGCCACCAAAGGAAGATCCTGTTCTACCATTTTGCCCTTGAATTCCTTATAATCCCATACTCCAACATTTGTTTCTATCACCTCTGACTAGATAGAGATAATCTTGCTCTCTAATATTTTTCTCTTGACTTGCATCTTGATTCTTTTAGCCTCAAATATGGAAGACTCCTCCATGTCACTCTTAGCCTTTCCAGCTGCTACCTTGCTAGACTCAGCCTACACTTGACAAAGAAACCATAGTAAAGATCATATGAAACTAAGGTTAATCAATCAAAGCCATTAAATATCATATAGAATGATCATATTAAAATACAGGTTTTAGATCCACTCACGGAATCCAAGCTAGGGACGAATTTCCAAGAATTCTAGGCTAGACGGATTCCAGCGGAATGAACATGAAAACACCTATTGGCAACTCAATATGATCATTATCAATCAAGAAACAACATGTGTGATCTAAAAATGGAATAAATTAATCATAAAATGCACCATCATTCATTAACAAGTCATGTTATTCCATATTCCTTCACATTCCATCAAATTCTGGGAAAATCCACGTGGGATAGATTTCCACAAAGGAGACATTCTGCAGATTTTAGAAAAACCAAGGAACACAAGATTTTGGGAAAATCTAGAGTCAAAGGAAATCCATGAAGAAGATGAATCTCTGAAAGCTTGTGAATTTCATGGAAAAGAAGAGTGGGAAAATCGGGAAAACCCACTAGAGCTAGAAAATCTCAAACTTGGGAAAAAACCCAAATATCAGCATTCCCTCAGGATTTAGCTCAAATTGATGAGCCAATCATAAATTTTAGGAATCTAGGCCTATGATGAGTTTGGTATGGACCTTCTATAGATTTTCTTAGAATTCTAGGCCAATTCAAAATAAAACTAAGGTTAAATGGTGATGCCCTTGGTATCAAACCCTACAGATCCGCCATTGATGCACAGGCAGGCTCAAGATTCAATCATTTCAACTGCTAAATCCTTACTAGGGGTATTCATAGCTCACAAGAAAGTTACCTCATAATGCAAATAGAAGAGTGTACTTGAAAATTACTTGGGAAATAATGAATCAAATAGTATCATGCAACCCTAGTCATGAAATGCTCAAATATGCATAAATCCAAAAATGCCAAAGCATTGCCTACATTCATCAATCAAAAGCAAAGAAATCATATACGTACCATGATGAAATGAAATCAACCTTAGAAACAATAAATGTGAGTTTAATGGTGCCCAGAAAATCATTGCTTAAATTGACCAATTCATAAACTCAGCACTCCAAATCAAATCCAATACTCCAAGAATGCACTCTTTAGCTTAATGGAACACAAATGATAAAGCATAATGGCAAAAGATCCTCAAGAAATTGACTAAATACATCCCCTTACAATAGTACAAATGACATTAATCCCACTGACAAGATAACCTAGGGAAATCTGGAAACCCAATGATAGGAGAAAATTCAAAAAAATCCAACCCACATGGAATTTTGTGAAGACCAGAAATCTTTGACCCAGAGCATTCAGTTGAAGTTCGAGTAGGATATGGGAAAATCCATCTGGGGTGGAAAATCTCGAACTGGGGAAAAAACCTGAACCATACCCAGATCTTAAGGTTTCCAATGTGTAACCGAGGGGAATCACTTAGGAAAGCAAGATAAATTCTCAAAATCAAAGGGCCAAGACACCAAAAATCAAAGCGAAAGAGGGTCCCTACTTTTAGCAGAGCATGTGTGCAAAACTGCACAACAAGACCGAGACTCACCATCAAAGGAAGAAGGCTTCATGCCCACTTGGAACGAAAAGAAAGGAAGAACTCTATTCCAAAATTAGCAAGAGACCATCTATCAAAATTTGTAGTGTGGAGTTATTACTATTGTGGAAGACATATATTTAGAATGAGGATACTTAAAAAAAATTGTTGAGAAATGATTAAGCAAATGTGGATACTCATCAAAAACCATTTCATGAAGCATGATAATTAGGGAATTCACCATCAGTAGGGGATACACATGGAATGTATCTCAGACAAGATCTAAAAATCCTTCGAGCATGTGGTAGGTGTAAAAATGAAATTCCAAAACCCTTCCTAGCATTTTACTTCCCACGATATGAAGGAAGGGAGGTTGTGGTTAGCTCAGTCCAAGGATTTTTTGACTATAGTGAAAGGCTCAAGAAATTATGTAAAGAGATTAAAGGATGATATCTAGTCCAGGATGCATTATACAATATAAATCTAGAAGGAAATGTGTGAATAATGCATGAGCTCTATGCCATGGAAGAGTGCAAGGGGATCCAATATGCAACAATGAATAGAGGAGAAAACCCTAAATGAATCGAGCAAACATAGGCAATTAGAGTAAGATCTTTGGGTCCCTTTGATAGAGCAAGTTATGTTGATGAGAAATTTACAGAGAGCATACTTACTTCATTGGCAAGAGATACATTAATATCAGTGGAAATAAAATAAGTCTTATCAATGCTTTAAGTCTCATCGATAGCTCAAACAATGATTTCTTCATCAATAGTGGGAAAGAAAAATTAACTCTCTTCGACAATGGAAGTCACAGCGAAAGTGTGAGGATGGAAAAATATTAAAATAAATGCGAGCAGCACATGAACAAAGCAAAAATGAAAATTTATTAAATAACAAAAGCCTAACATTATTTTTAAGGGGAAGTGATGATGTAATATGGGGTTGTAAATATTTTTACTCAGAAGTATTTTCACCAAAGAAGTTAAGGAAAGATAAAATTAAAGAATGAGTAATTGCAATTTCACCCATGTTGATATCTTCTAAATTTGGGTGAAATTACATGTGGGTAAAAGTGAAGTGAAAATCTTCAACAAAATAATGGTAATGAATTAAAATTAAAATTTCACTAAGAGACAAATACAAGGGGAATAAGGTGAATAATTATACCCACAAATGCACAAAAGGTAAAGTTTATAAAATATTTGCATGGGGAGTTGGAATATTTTCAGCCACAGGATGTCTAATTATTTTTTTGAAAGGAATTATTTGAATTGGGTGAAATATTTCCATCAAGCAAGATAAAGATGAAATATTTTTTCACTGAAGGAGCTACGAGATCAGGTAATTTCTCATTTTTTGGTGGAACTACACAAGATTGTCAGAAAGGATAATTATCTAAATTAATTCTTAACAAAGATACAAAATGGAGATTAACGTTAAAATATTTAATTTTCCAAAAGGGAAACTAATTAAATATTTTATTTTACCAAGAGAAATTAACTAAAAGGTATGTGTAGGATCATCATGGAAAAAATAGGCCCTTAAGTGGCAAAAAAATAGAAAAATCAAAGTTAGGCAACTTGATGTAAAAATTTGAATAAGTTATCTATATTATTTCAAAAATATGTAAGAATAGAATATGTAGAACATTGAATGTAGTTTCTAAACTACTAAGTTTTTTTTTAAAAAAATCTATTTGGTGAAAATTTGAAATTTCAATGCAATGATACTTAAATTTTAGGGAAAAAATAAGAAGTAGGTGTCTGTTTGACCACCCTAACCACAATAATATGATAATATTTTTTTGTAATATTCTAGATATAAGTAGATGACTCATGCCCCAATGTGATGCATATTTTTTTGTAATTTTTTTTCCATGTAAACAATTAATTATGAATTTTGTATTACAACTTTATTAAAAATGTAAAAACTCGTATGTATGACCACCTTAACTTGGTCAAAAATTCATGAAATTCAAAATTTCCTTTTTTAATTCTATAGTATACGAAGCATAGAATGTGACACATGTTTTGGATTCAAAAAATGTGATATCATTTGAAAGCTATAGATGTTTTTTAATTACCCTATCAATCAGGACTTTTTATGTAGTTTGAAAAGAAAATCAATAATAATTACATATTAAATTCAAAGTAAAGCATAATTTATATCAGTGGAAAGCTGAGAATCTCTTTCAAAAACCCTTTTTGTTTTATCAATATCAAGTGAAAAAATACTCGTCAACCACAAACCCATCATATTGCCACTTTTTGGCCCATCATTATCCTGCACATACCCTGAAGCGTTGCAGTGAATGGGTGTTGTGAAGGGTTGTAACCCTAAAAAGGCAATGTATATATGAAAATGAAAATGTATCATAAAAGGAGATTAGTTTGAGGAGGCAGTATATTAGGTAGTTGGATAGGGTGAACTATTGCCGAAATAAAAACATCATGTATATTTTAAAATCTTTTCAAATTATATAATGAAGAGGAATGCATAAATTTGGTGAAATCCTTTCTTGGTGTTTAGTTGTTGTGATGCAATTATTTACATTTTTATCTGGTTGTCTCCAACTGGAGGTCTTTTAATCATTTAAATCAGTATATCAGTATATTTCTGACTTATCGAAATGTATTCCCATTTTGTGTGAATTAACCAATTGGTGTCTAGAAGTCAAATTTAAATTATTTTGGATGAATCACAGTGATTTAAAGATTTCTTTTAGATAATTAAAGAACCTGGTAAGAAAATATTCCAACACAATTTAGCAATTCATAAATTATTGAAGTTTTATGCCAATCATAAAATCTCATTCTCAAAGTGCCTAGCAACTAGAGTTAAGACAAAAAGGGGAAACACATATCATTTACCTCTTGACTCCATTATCCCAACAAAAGTAGGCACTGGTCACACTAATTCCATTTTAGAATTTTATAAAATATTATTCAAACATTCACATCTCACATTTCAGTAGGAATAGTTAGCAAGCTTTCATATGTTACAATGTGTGCCATCATAATAGATCCATCAATTCAATCAAATCATACAACTTTAATTATACTTTATTCACATAGGTATACCCACCTAGGTCTAGAAGCACCTAAAGAGTAGAAGGTTCAAATCATTTGGCCTTGTCTATTACCCTAAAATGTATCAAGAGTTTGGCAACCTCTTGAGGTATTTTACCTACATTTTTTAGAGTAAACAAAAGGACTGAATTCTTCTATTTGTATCAAATCTATTAATCATAATTTGGTAGCTCTATGTCCAAACTTGTTGTGAACATTACATTTTCTAGCAAAGAATCCAACATTCTAACTCATTCTATTCTAGTTCATCCTACTTATGCATTTTGTTGCTCTATGTCCAAATTTATTGCATGAGAAACAAAAGCCTTTAAAATATGGGTACCTTTGAGTATTAGGTTACAAGCTGGGTATCCTTCTGGTATTGATCCTTCAATTCTTGCCTTGAAATTTCCTTTAATTTTCCATCTTATTGAAAGTTGTGTTAGTCCTTGAGCCTTGTCCTTCTTCAAGTCCTAGACCACCTTTATCCTTTGTAGATTTTTTAGATGAAATCAACACATCGAGCATTGTAGAACTTTTCTTGAACCTTTCATCATGAGCTTTCACCTTTTCTAGATTATATTTTAGGGTTACTACTTCTTATTCAAGCTTATAACATTTTTTTGTCTTCTGATTGATAATTTCTTTCAAGTATCCTTCCTCTATCTCGCCTTGTTCAATTTCCAATTTCATATTTTCTTCCATCCTTTGCTTTCTTCATGTTCTATTCTTGGATTCTCAATAGTCTCCTTTGCTTCCTTTAGTTCTTGGTTAACTTCTTTATGTTTCAACTTGAAATTCCCAATTTGATTTCTTAGTTTTTGAATACATTCACCTACTTGCTTGATATTTTCTTTTAGATCTTCATTTTCAGAATCTGAAGTCTTTGTTCTTAATTCTTCATCCAAGTCATATCCCTTCACCATTTAGTTCAACCTACCAAGATCTCCTTCAAGATGTTAAAATTATTCCAAAGGACCAAGCTTTGATACCAATTTTTGAATAGGAAAACTGAGAGGGGCGTGAATCAATTTTCATAGATTTTAACCTTTAATTTAATCATTGAAACTAATACTTAAAACTACTTAAATGATTAGTCATCAAATGCCAATTTAGAAACTCAAATCCAACACAAAAAAAATAATACCAGATTTACGTGGAAAACCCAATAAAGGAAAAATCATGGTGATGATTGACTCACACTATAGAGAATATTAAAAGCGATTACAAAAAGTCTCACTGCCTATATAAAGCTCAATGCCTGAGATAAGGACTCATTGTTTAGACTCACTATCCATAGGGCTATAACCCAGAGATATAAAAGATGGCTAACTACCAAAATACAAAAGTTATGGCTCACTACCAAAAGTATGAACTGATGGATTACACCATCCTTGTGCTAAGTTCAATTCTGAATGAAGCTTTATATAAGTAGTAATACTTTTTAGTAGTCGTTCAATAATTCTATTCTTATCTTCAGTTGATAATTCAATTAAACTTGCATCATGCACATACACTTTATTATCTTCACCTACTTTACTCACTCTGCTCTGCTACTTTTCCTCTCTCTTTCTATCACATTTCTGATTTTCCAAAAAGTCTCATATATATATATATATGTGTGTGTGTGTGTGTGTATTTTAGTCATCAATTAGGTTAGCATCATATAAGGTTAACAAATTTCTTATTTCAGAAAAATATCCATAAAACATAGCTATTCCACATAATATATTGCATACGCTAATTAAGCCAAGATCTTCAAATATTAGAATCATATCTTGTCTCGTAGTAGAAACTAGACCTAAAAACCAACACACCAAACCACATATAATGATCATCTTCGATAGGGAATATCTTCCACTAACCATCTCATACATTCAATACTATGTTGACATCAATGACAACCTATTGACATCTAATGCAGGAGAATCCTTGGGTTGCAACAATCTTGCATCACCCAAAAATATTTTTATTTCAGTTTGTCTCTATTTTCTTAGTTCAAGTTGGTAGATTCAATAGACCTTCATGTTTTCTCATCAAACCTCATGGATCTATGTGTACATTGTGGGAATGTTCATTTACCTATTCTAGATTTTGAGTGAGATTGGTTTCTTTTCTAGCAAGTTATCAATTTTGAAATTTTTGGTAGTTTCCTGATCTAGCACCAGAATAGTTCTCAAAGCCCAACGGCTAGTTGGATTGTTCATGGATAGTGCCCATTGTTCACAGATTATGGCAGTGTGTTTCTAATTGTTCCTTGAGGTGTCCCTAACCTTAATTTGGGTCCACACTTCATTCTATGCATTCATCAAGATGTAATTCAAACTTGGTGGCTGACCTATTCATGCAACCGTTATATTTTCCTCTTTGGAAAATTATCTTTTTTATTGGTCAATGCAGATGTCTCTGGCCTTGTGAATGTATATAAGGAAATGTAATTGATCATTTGAGGGTAGCAGTCAAAGAAGAGGAAGTAGAGTTAAGTTGTGTAATCTGCTCTGGAGGATCTTCACTCACTTTCAGGAGCATGTAGGAAGATGGCTAATTGACCATGTTGTAATCAGGCCTGCGAGCCGAATCCTGTAAGTCTAGATGTTGTTGGCTAGTTGTAGTTGAATTATTTAATAATGAGAATGTTTGCATTGGTGTTTTCATCAATTTTCTATGTTGCTTCCATTGTGTGACTCTTGTTGTATGGTTTAGACTATTCTCTTTGAGGACCCTCTAGCCATGGTTGCATCAGTTGGTATCACAACATGCTGCAAACCTAGGAATCTGGAGATGAGGGTGGGCTATGAACTTGTAAATTTGGAGATGAGATCTTGTCAAAAAATTTGAGCGATTGATGGTCCTTGAGGCATTCCTTTGGGTGAATAGAGCATCAATTGAAGGAAGGTTGTAGGTGTGTTCAATAGATTTCCAAGAGAAAGGAAATTGAAACCCTATAGTCTAATCACCAAGTTGAGGAAGTTGTACTGAGCAAGGGGAGAGATGCCACTAAGAAGGATGAACCCTAGAAGAATGGAGTAAATAATGGAAGACTTCAAGAATAAGACAAGGAATGAGATATGGAACCTCTTGGGTGGTTTGAGAAGAAACCCTAAACTGGAAGATGAGTGTGAAGAAGCTGCAAAAGAGCACAAGATTGAAGAGGTTGAGGGACCAACATATGGGAGAGAAGAGAGATTGTTGAATGTAGGCGCACAAGTAAGTAAAAGTCATAAGTTGGAAGTTTCTAGTTTTTCTATTGCATTGAATCCAAAAGACTTGATAGACTGGATAGGAGAGTTGGAAGACTATTTTGGTTGGAAGATGTTAGAGATCCTTTGAGGGTTAAGTTAGCATAAACTAGGTTGAAAGTACATGTCTCTTTATGGTGGAAAGAGCTGCAAAAGGACAGAGTGGAGAATGGTGAGGCAAGAATCACCCAATGGAGACAAATGGTTGCTAGGTTAAAAGATAAGTTTGTTCCAAAATATTATGAGTTGGAGTTGTTTAAGAAGTTGCAGAACTTGGAAAAAAAGGACTTGAGTGTGAAGGAGTATATAGAGGAGTTCTACAAGATGAAAATTAGATTTGGACATAGAGAGATGACTAGAGAGAAGGTGGCTAGATATATAAATGGCCTTAGATATAATATTTAGGATGAGATGAGTATGTTAAGGATTTCTACAGTTGGGGAGGCTTTTCAATATGCTCTTAAAGCTGAAGATAAAGTGAAGAAGAGACAAAAAAATTCCCTTAGGAGGAAGGAGATATAGATGAAAAGTGGTAAGGAGAAGCAGATAAGTGAAGAAGAACCTAAACCTAAGTGCAATAAGGAACCATATTAGAAAGTACAGAGGAGAGGAAATAGCAATAAAGAGTTCTTGGGAAAATGTTTCAAGTGTGGAGAACTTGGACATAGATCTTTTGAGTGTCCTAAAGGATCGAGCAAAGGAACTAGTAAAAGGAGTTATGTGGAACATAAAGAATAGGTAGCCAAAGAAGGGATAGAGCCTGAGCAAGGTGAATCTCTGATGCTTAGAAAGGTTTTGATGAATAGGGAAGAGATTGCACTTCACAGAGGAAGAATATTTTCTAGACTATATGAAAATTAGGAGGTAAGTGTTGTAATGTTATTGTGGATAGTGGAAGTACTGATAATTTAGTATCTGAGGAGATGGTGGAGAAACTTGGTTTGAGGAAGTTTCCACAACCTTTTCCTTATAGGATAAGTTGGTTACAAAATAATCATGTGGTGGAGGTAAAAGAATAGTGTTGTGTGAACTTTAATATTGGTCCTTTTGGAGATGAAGTTCTGTGTGATTTTTTTCTATGAGTGCTTGTCATGTTTTGTTGGGAAGACCTTGGCAATTTGATAGAGGGGAAATCTATGATTGTAGAATAAATCTAATCACTATAGAGAAGGATGGACTGAAGTTTACTTTGGCTCCCCTGAAGAAGATAGAAGAGGGAGTGAGGAACTTGAGTCTAGTGAAGAGTTTCAGTACTAAGAAGCAGGATGCAAAGGTTATACTAAAGGATGAAGAGGATTTGAAAGAGAGTCCTGTGAATAAACATGAGAGCAAGGTGGTACCAGATGAAGGTGAAGACAAAATTGTGTAGCAGAAGAATCTGGTAGCAAATGAGAAGATAGTTAAGGTGAAGCTGTATTGGAAGGGAGGGATAGATAGACAAAAGAAAGCACGTGGTGGTAGGTGATCCTTACCGCCTTCTATAGATATGAAGTAAAAATGTGGAAAGGAGAGAGAAGAAATGAAGGATCTAGCAGAAGAAAGAAGAAATGATAGGAGGAGGAGAAGTTCATAAAATGAAGATGTTTGGATCAAGAATAAGCATGGGATCTACATCCCGAATCCAATTTGATGTTTATGAGTTCCTCTCATGGAACATCTTTTCTCACCTAGGGTGTCTGATGCAGGAGCATCCATGAGTCACAACAATCTTGCATCACCCAAAAAATATTTTCATTTTAGTTTTTCTTTGTTTTCTTAGTTCGAGTTGGTAGATTCGGTAGACCTTCAAGTTTGCTCGTTAGACCTCATGGATCTATGTTTACATTATGGGCATGTTCATTTTCCTTATTCCAGTTTTTGAGAGGTTGGTTTCTTTTCTGGCAAGTTATCACTTCCAAAATATTTGGAATTTTCCTGATCCGGCATTGGAATAGTTCTCAAGTCCCAATGGCTAGTCAGATTGTTTATGGATCATCCCCATTGTTCACGGATCATGGTGGTGTGTTTCTAATTGTTCCTTGGGGTGTCCCCGACCTTCATTTGGGTCCACACTTCATTATATGCATTCATTGAGATGTAATTTAAATTTAGTGGCCAACCTATTCATGCAACCGTTATATTTTCCTCTTTGGAAAATTATCTTTATTATTGGCCAACGTCGATGTCTCTGGTCTTGAAAATATATATAAGGAAATGTAATTGATCATTTGAGTGTAGTAGTCAAAGAAGAGGAAGTAGAGTTAAGTTTTTTAATCTACTCTGTAGAATTTTTGCTCACTTTGAGGAGCATGTAGGAAGATGGCTAACTGAGCATGTTGTAATTAGGCCTACAACATGAATCTTGTAAGCCTGAATGTTTCTAGCTAGTTTTAGTTGAATTATTTGATAATGAGAATTTTTGCATTGGCGTTTTCATCAATGTTTTGTGTTGCTTCCATTGTGTGACTCTTGTTGCACGGTTTGGATTATTCTCTTTGAGGACCCTCCGGCCATGGCTGCATCAACATCAATGACAACCATTTGATGCAATTTAGTTTCCAACACACCCTAGGGAAAACATGTCCTTCTGTAGGTCATTTCCTAAATTTTTGGGCATAAATTTATCTCTATCTTCTTTACATCTTCCTATTTTTAGATCCTAGTTTTAGTTTCTGGAACTATAGTTTTTTGAAATTGTTTGCATTCAAGTTAATTGGTCAAAGCAAGTGCATAGTTCAAACATAAAATTTGAATTCAAAAGATATCACTTTCAAGTTCTTGTAGTCAATTATCATTTTAAATCTGAAACTATGCATCAAATTTCATCATGGAGATGTGTTTTGGTAACATATGAATGATCTTAAGATCCTTGGTTGATGTTTCAATTTTTATATTTGGAGATGATCCTAATGCAATAGAAAACATTCATGAATCTTATTCTCCTAATGAATATCCCTGTGAGGTGGAAATCTTAGGCCAAGATGAAGATATCATGCAACAATTCATACAAGATTCCCTACACAATCTTGAGAATAGTGCATCCTTTTATCCATCCATGCAACAAACAACACCTCCTATAATCCCATCACTTGAAATCTTCAACCTTTTACATCTCGAAATTGAAACACAAAATAAGACTCAACCATCAATCATGAAAGAACTTGTTAACAAGGATAATAGTGATACTCTTCTACCCTATGCTCATCGAGTTACTAATGCACCCATCAACTTAGAAAAGAGTTATGGTAAAGGCATCAAAATATTAAGTAAACAAGGATGTGACATTGTGTGTGTGTCAAATGTGGAGGGTTAGTATCAACACAAACCTTAATGAAATGATTTATATTGAAGATTTGCAACAAGTAAAGTGCTCTATTTCATAATTCAAACAAACCTTTCAAGAACATCTCATTGTCCTCTATTTCTAAGGATTTATTAAACCATTTGGCCCTCAGATTTCTATATGCACAATGGTTGTTAAAATGACAACTTAGAAAACCAGATTTGATGATTAATATGCAAGCTAAGATGATTTCTATATGAAAATATGTGTTGGAAGGGATAGTGGAGAGTGTGATAAATGAACAAGTGGAAGTGGATGATATGATATTGAACTAGAATGATCTATGCATGATTCTAGTTATGCTCAAATGCAAACTTAAAATGAACTAATCTAAAATGCAACTATGAAGCAATATATGCATCTAAAATGATAAAGCAAAGCAAAGCATGATGTTAAATCTAACTATAAGAGTCCAAAATGCTCTAAAGATCTAATGAAAAAACCTGAATAATAACAGTATTCAAAATGTGGATGATAAATGCAAATGAAAAGGTGTGTATTTATAGGATTTCTCAAGCATCTTGTGAGTTGGCACAGATCAACGGTCCAAATTCGAATGAGAAATAATGGATGGTGGAGATGGAGAGAATTAGGATATTGTCCCCTTAACCAAAGACAGCATGCCATTTGGATGGAAGAATCTCTTGACCAATGGGAAACATGCCAAATGGATGAGAGACCCAAGTGTGTGAAGCAAAGACAATACACTCCAAAATTAGTGGAAGTGTGTGAGGAATAAGCCATGTGCTTTTTCAAATTGGTGGAAGTGTGTCAAGATAATTCTAATTAAAAATTAAGATTATTTATATTCTTGTGACCTTTGTGAGGTGGCACAAAAAGTAGTAGACATGTGCTTGAATTCCTAATTGGTATTAATCAAGATTAATTAAATAAAACACATTTAGAGAACTTTGTTTATTTAATTAATTTAGAAGAATATGTTTTTAGATTTTGGAGAATTAGAGAAGGGTGAACAATATAAATAAAGTGAGACTTTATTTATACATAGTCAAAATATTAATTAAATAACTCATAATTAATTAAATATTATGATCGATTTTAGGTGTATACATTTTTCCCCTCTTTGAAGTAATGTGTTTACATGTTGCTTCAAATAAAATTTTGATGCCTCAGATGATGCCCTAGATGATGATTTTTAGGTATTAATAGATATATGCCCCCTCAAGAGATAAATTGGTGATTTTTTGGAAGTGAAGGGAAATTTTGGAATGATGTGATGGTGTTGCAATGATTTAATGATGATCCAATGTTAAATCAATGATAGTTTGATGTCAGAGATTATTTATCTCTTGAAATTTTATTGCAAGCTCTCTCCTTCGATAGTGTTGATTAGTTAAAGCTCCTTTTTGGAATAAAAAGGAAATAAATCCCACCATAATTCCCTCCATTTAACCTTGAAAAAGGTAAAAAGTGGGAGAAGTGAATTCATTTGCACATTTTGAGTTTGGAGAATTAGAAGATTGAAGAGCTTAGAGGAAGATGGTGATCCCATATCACAAGCATCATTTCGAGTGTCTTTGCCAACATGATGAGCTTGCTACCTCTGGACCTATGGTACACATTACAAGAACCTCTTTATTACTCATTTTCTCACCTTTTAGTGGTATTTTGAACATAGTAGATAGATATTGTAGCTTATTTGAAGTCATTTTTGCCCTTTTGAATGATATTTTTGCTGTTTTGAAGTGCTTTTGGGTTTTTTTGAGAGGTTTGGCACCTTTGGGGTCCCAAATGGCACCTTTTGCAAGCTTTATTTTCATGTTTTTATGGGTTTTAAGATTTTTGGTGCCTTTGGGGTCCCAAATGGCACTTTTTTCAAGCCTAGTTTTCAAGTGTTTGACGTTGAACACTGAAATGGTGCCTTTGGTGTCCCAAGTGGCACCTTTTGCAAGCCTATTCATGGATTTTGAGTTTGAACACTGAAATGGCACCTTTGGGGTCCCAAATGGCAGCCTTTTGCAAGCCTCTTTTCATGATTTTTGAGGTCAAACACTGAAATGGTTCCTTTGATGTCCCAAGTGGCACATTTTACTGGCTTGGAAGGTGTTTTCCTATGATGATTATTGGGAATTTTCCTTGGTCTTTGGCCTATTTGATGATGTTTGATTGATGAAATCCCTCTTGATGGTGTTCATGAAGGATTTTAATCGTTACATTTTCATGTTTAATGATGTTTGTGATTGATTTCAGTTTGATTGTATGATGTTCATTGTTTGATCGATGTTCGATAAGATAGTTGATGATTTGATCTCATGATAGGTGAGATTCAAATGATAGAACTAATAATGTATCAACCTCATGATAGGTGAGGATCGATGGTAGGATTGATAGTGTATCAACTTCATGATAGGCGAGCATCGATGATAGGATTGATAGCATATCAACCTCATGATAAGTGAGGATCAATGATAGGTGAGGATCAATGATAGGTTTGACAGTGTATCAACCTCATGATAGGCAAGGATTGATGATATGATTTAATAATTGATTAACCTCATGATAGGCAAGGTTTGATGATAGATTCACTGATGATTGTCCTAATTGATTTAATGTTCTTGGTTGAACCTGATTTTATTGAGTGATGATCTTGATTGAACATGATGTGATTGACTGATAAGATTGATTGAACATTGTGTTGATCAACTGATAATCTTGATTGAGCATGCCTTGATGTAATGCTGATTTGTGTTCTACACTATGATTAGGGGGACTTTGATGTACTCTAGTATTGGGAGTGTTTCTCGAAGACTTGGAATATGGTTCATTAGTTGGCATTGGCTGACTTAGAGATTATTGTACATTGTGGATTGACCTCAATGCTAGACATTCCCTAGTATAGGATTAATAGGGGTCTTTGGTGGTGATGATGGTGCAGAGGGTGGTGGTGGAGGTGATGATGCAGAAGGTGGTGGTGTGGGTGATGATGGTGTAGGGGGTGGTGGTGGGGGTGATGATGGTGTAGGGTTATTAGATGCAGATGGTAGTCATCCTCTAGATTTTGTAGTTTCAAGGTGTAGGAGGAGTGTGACCGTACCTCAGTAGGTGATTCCCAAGATTCAGATTAGAGTCCCTTATCATCAAAAAAAAGCACAAATAGAGACATTATAGGCATAGGTTCAAACTCTTTAGAGTTAGTTAGCATAGGCTCAAGCATAGGTTAAGAAACTTTAGAATGAGTTAGAGCAAGCTAGGGTAAAAGTTCATATTTTGACAACCGAGAGAGGGGCAGATAGGTAGCAGATACAATAGGTATAGGGATAGGTTATCATACTCACTTCAAAGAGGGATGCCTTGAGATGTCAGGTATAGTAGGTTGTGTTCATTACTGAGAGGTTACAACAGGCTACAACATCTAAAGGTACAATGGATTTCCTTAGAGAGATTCAACACACAAATTGAGAGTTGTAGTTTTATAGGGGTAAATATCATTAGTTGGTTCCTCTAGAGCGACAAGAGAGTTTTGTACAATCTTGTTCTGGTAGGTCTTGTTCTTAGATTGTTAACATGGGTGTTTCACAGCCATTTCCTAGAGATAGGAGAGATCCTGGTGTAGGTCTGTTAGGTAGAGGAGGTACTGGTTCTATGATGCTAGTAGCATTTGGGGGGAGCTCGACATAACATATTTTGATGTACTTTGGACATGATGTATACACTATTTGTTACATTGGGGATGTATTTCTTGTGATACAGTGCCATTTTGGTTATTGATGTATCTTGTCCTATTGTTGGATATCTTTGTACACTTTGACATTATGATATTTTTTTTGTTGTATGAAATGCAACGATGATTATGCTCCACATGTTGATATGATGACAAATTTCTATGATGCATTTAATTTCTATGTTAGGATGATGATGTGCAATGTGGTGAATGCATTTGATTTCTATGTTATGATGATGATTATGATGATTGTACACTAATGATAATGTAAAATTATTGATGGATTTACTTTCTATGTGATTATGCCATGTGATGATCTATATGGTGATGAATATAATCATAATAATGATATGTTATGGATGCAAATGATGATGCAACTGATGTATGTAATAATGATGGTATGATATGTAATGCAGTTTCAATGTTTTTGTCCTTTTCTAATGCAAGTAAATGATGCAATGAATGAATGACTGATGATTTATGTGGTTATGATGTTTATATGTAATGATGACTATGGTGATTATTTAAGGATGTGTGTAATGATGATCTGATGATGTATTCCTAATGATTTTATGGATGATGGATTTTATTTTGTAAGATATATTTGATTCTACAATGATATGTGATACAAATGATTATACCTAACTAAATTTGCAAGACTTCAAACTTCCAAGGCCTTAAGCTTAAATGAGTCAATCTGTCCATCTTCCAAAAGTTGTGGGAAGACTATGCTAAATTGATTATTTAAGTTTCATAACTCCTAACATATTTCCCAATGTTTTTGGAAATATGAAGAGACTCACTCATTTAAGCTTAGTGAACCACCTCCTTAATGAAACTATATGGCATGACTTGAGATGATGGAAATGATATGTAATGCAAGTCCTTTTGTGTTTTCTGATGCAAATATTGTGATGGAGTGTATGAATGTAAATGATGTGAGAATGTTTTCTAACAGATGCAAATGATGATGCCATTGATGTGCAACTAAATGAGAATGATGTTTTTTTATTAATGTCAAGTGTACTCAATCCATTAATAGTAGAGATGGCACCATTGTAAAATTGTTTCAGCTTTGAAAAATCCCATAAATGTAGATGCAATACTAACATGAAAGCAATCTAACTTAACCATGCCGATCTCATATTCAATAATTTTCATTCATATTAACCAATTTTTCATGCTTTTTATCATCATTGGGCCTTTAAAATTTTGAAAGTGAGTAAAAGCATCAATGGCATATTTTAGACCAAGATTACTTGAGTACTACTTCCATGATGTTTAATATTGCAAGTTAACACAAGCATATGACTATAATTAAACTGAGATAACCTAAGCATTGCTTGCATAAATAGACAAGAGTTAATAGTTTCCCTATGAAAATTCAGAATTCCATTAGTGATACTTTGTAGAGCATGTCCCATGATAATTTGCATAGTAATAATGATCAACTCATAGACATCAGACAAATAAAAATCATACTCCTTCCTAGCTCCTTTAGTTTGATACATCATCGAGGGACGCCAAAGATATGATAAAACTAATAAAAGTACAACAATTGAACATTTTTTTTAATGTGATAAACCCCTAATTCAGAAAGAATATCATCCATTTGAAGTTTGTTTTTGTGACACTTGTCTGACAGCTATTTATCTATTAGTTCAAGCTCAAATTTTATTTGCCCCTAGTGAGTGCAGGAGTTTTCCCCCAATCTAGGGTGAGACATGACCATGATGACCAAGACCTAACCTAAAAACCTATCCTAGGGGCCTCAGGGACTGATCAAAATATTATCCTTTCCCAAATTGTATAGGCAAAGACCATGTAGTTTGACTGATGACCCGACCAATTTTTACAAGATGAAGACATGAACATGATGAAATGAAAGTTTATTATGACATACTCCTAAAATACTGACCTAAATGTCTCACAAGATAATCAAATATCACCCTTGCCTATGTTCAAAGCTCAGAGATGTCATAGTTTGACAAGATGACTATGTTTTTGAATTTTTGACTTTTTGACCTATTTTTGGATTTTGATATGTTTTGAATGTTTTTGGATTAGAAAATTTTCTAAATGTTTTTGGATTATTTGATTTTCTAAATGTTTTTTGAGTTTCAATTTTTTGAGCTCGAGAATATACAAGAATCCAATCCAATGTAGGATTTCCCCTACTATGATGTGATAAGACAAACTAATTTTTAGAATGGGCCAAGTAGTACCAGGGGAGATCATGATACAAACACTAGATCAAGCTATGATGCAGATGTGGATGTGTGATGGATGCGAATATGGAAGCATGATGGATGAATGATGAAGAGCAAGTTGTGTAACCCAATATGGATGGATGAATGATATGATATGACTAATTGAAGGAACAAGATGCCCCACAATAGAGGTAATGCAACCATGGATAAATGATAGATCAAAATGAAAGATTCATTGCCAAACTTGTCACACAAGAAACATATCTTTTGTCAAAAGATGATAATGGTTGATTGAGTAAAATGTTGGAAATGATTGATTCCATAAGGCATGATGATGATAGGTACTTAGGATCATTGATTTCCTCTAAGTACAATAAGATTGATTGAGAAAAGATATGATGATTGGATAATGTTTTACAGCTAGGCTCAAATATGATTTGCATTAGAAGATTCAAGGTTGCAAAGGGACATGATGACATGGATTTTGATAAGCGAGGATATATGGAATGGAAGAAATTCAATAGATAAGGATAATGAATGGGATGATCAAGATCAACTAAATAAGATACAGACACAAGGCCTAAGTACTTTTCCCCTATTCCTCATCAAGACCAAGGAAGGATGAAAGGATGTATTTAGAAAGAATGATGGAATACGGATATGAAAAAATATATGGTACAAAAGACATGGATAAAGCATATATGATAAGATATATGATGTTCAAGGAGATCCTTAAACTTTTTCCAGATCAAAGGTTGAAATGTAAGGAATGAGCATAGAAAGGATAATGACCATGAATGATAAGATGGATGAAACTTTCCCCCAACTGTAGAGTGCAAGAGGAATATGGAAGATAGGGAGATGGAGGAAGGGGTTAAGAATCAAGTTTCATAACCAAATATCCCTCTAATAAACCATGGCAATAGGGATTATATTCATAAATGTTGGCCTATTAAAGGTATGATGGATGAAACTAAGGACTTATCCAAAGGTTTGTATTAGAGGAGAACAATGGGAGATGAATGTTGGGTAATGGATAGGAGGTTGGAAGGCTTGTTGATGGATAGAGGAAAGGATGACAAGATCAAAATTGGAATACACCTTGAAGGGTGGTGGAGTGACAGAGGAAAAATGGATTTGGAAGGTGATAGGATTTTAGATGGAAAATTGGAGAAAGCTTTTGGATTAGCAAATTTGGATGCCAATTTAGATTTTATTACTTCTATGAGACATTTTGGAATCCACATGACTTTTTAATTTGATATTTTCTTTGAGGGCCTTTGTGACCTTTGAGATTTTTCTTTTTTCTTTATGGACCTTTGTGGTGTTAGGAAATTTTCCTTTTTCTTTGATAGGCCTCTATGGCCTTTTTGAATTTTCTTTTGATTTTGGATCAAACTTTCTTTTATTTTTGCATGCCTCTTCAAGCAGACATGTTGATCCTTTGATACATGTGGAAATTGATATGGAATATTTTGACATTTGGCACCCAAATTTCCTCCAAGAGCAATGGGAGGGATGAATTGAGATGAATGATATGGAGGTATTATGGTTGAGTTAGTGTAAGTAGAATTTTGAAAGGGAATGAAGGATGTGTGCCTTTTTTGTTCTTGAAGAATAGGATATGGACCTCGGATAGATGGAAGGTTTGATGAACTAGGATGAGGACCTAGTATAGATGGAAGGTTTGGTGGATTAGGATGAGGACCTAAGATAGATGGTAGGTTTTATGGACTAGGACACTTAGGTGTATAACCAAGGCTGTGATAATATGGATTTTGTTGGACAGAAAGGGGTTCAAGGATACCTTGTTCATGAAGATCTAATCCTTTTCCTTTTTAGTTCATGCTTTAACTCATTCCTTTACTAATGGGATATGTATTATTTTTGAAATAATATGAAAATCCATTTTGGGGAGGATATGATATGGATGAAAGGATAGGTGGTGGAAGTAAACCAAAGCAGATGAAGGTGGAGGATCCCAATTTTTAGGTGCGGGGTTCATGGATAGCTTGTATAAGTGTGATAGGATCTCAACATGGGGATGATGGGGTTTTTTGATCTTGACTTGGAAAAGGATCATGAGGTGTAGGACATGGAGTAGTTTTCTCTTCATTAGATGTGGAATCATCATGTAGTAGTATGAAGGGAATATCTTGATCTTGAGAATGATGAACATCCTCATGGAATGAAGGGATATCCTTGGATGAAAAAATATGTTGATCTTGATGAGGAAGGGAATCATGAGATTTTGTAGAAAGCATATCTTGTTCATTGGGTGATAGGACATAATCAAATAGGATGGAAGAAGTATCATGCTCCTAGGATGCAATAGCAAATGAGATAGTATGGATTCATTAGATGGGGTGGAAGAAAAACTTAGAAGGATACTTTTCTCTTGAAATGGAAGGGATTCATTGTGGATGAAAATTAAAAGGAGGGGATCATCATAAAATTCTTGTGAGATTCGGTCTTGGTCAAATATTGGAAGAACTTGTGGAATTTTGGTATCATTGAATGAAGTGGAAAGAATTTTTTCATCTTAAGGTGTAGAGGAGTCTATGACAGTATGGTTTGGACTGAGAGATTGATATGAATCATTGGATATAGAAGATATGATACAAGAAGGTGGTTGGATGGAATCATTGACTTGAGTGAAAGAATCCTAAGATTTATTTTGGCTTATGGGAGATGAAGATAGATGCATGAAATGGTAAGATTGCTCAATATCTTTTTTGCTTGAAGACTTTTATTTAGGCTTATTGAACTTTTGTAAAAATTCAAAGACATTGAACTTGGATGATGTAGTTTTGGTGAAGGTCTCATATCCAAATTTTTGTAAGAGGAATAAGAACAAATGTCTAGTAGCAAATATCTCCCTATGGTTTCTCTTTGTTTTTCTTGGAGTTTTTGTTGAAGGTTTTTGCATCTATTTAGTTAAAGCATTCAATTGATCCTCATCTATTTCAGCCATGGTGTTTTGAGTTTCAATGTGGGGAGTTTCACTACTTTGAGATACAATGTTTTGAATTTTAAGGTTTTGTGTTTCAAGCTCTTTTTCTTTGAGTCTCCTCTTTTGTAACCTTGTTTGGATGGGTATGCAAGTGTTATAGTTTAGACTAAACTTTGATCTAAGTTTGGAGTAGTGCCAAGGATTACAACTAAGTCAAATAGAATGACAAATTATATTGATAGGACTAAGTTTGATTTGACTGTATAACGTTGTTTTGTGATTAAAGGATGACAAATATTGATGATGAAAGTAGGTTAGACAATCAAAGATACGATAGATGTCAATGACTTAGGCACTTTGGGATGTTTAGATCTAGGTTTAGTTTAGATAATTCCACTTGTAGAGGTCAGTTTTAACAAGTTTAGACTTCTAAGGTATCTAAGGAATGATCTTGGACTTGAGAAAATTCTATAATTTTGGTTCAAAATCATGAAACAAGGTATTCAAAATGTTGGAAAAGTCTTGGATTTTGGCAATAGTAAAAGATTTATAATTCAGGATTGTTCTTGAAAGCTCTTTTATAAAAGTTAAAGGTCAACCTCTATCTAAAGTCGTAATGTGTTGATAAATGTTTTTGGTGTTCTTTTAGACTAAGAGGTATAGACTTTGGTTTCTGAATCTTGATCTTTCATTAAATCATTGTGTAAACCACATGTTTAGGTTCTATTTTTCCTAAGGAAAGGTTGAACACTACTGAGAAGACTGATTGCCAGAAGGGAGATGAACCTAGGTCACTATTTTGTGGTTTGCAAAAGGTGCCAAAATAGAGAGAAGAGGCACCAAAACAAATGTAAAAGGTGCCACTTTAGGAGAAAATGGTGCCAAAACTCTCAAAAACCCCCAAAATGACCCTAAAATAGCCAAAATACCCCCCCAAACGTCTAATTTCTCATATTCTCCAATTGTAGACTTGTTTACTTCAATGGATGTGATTCTGAATCAAGGTTTTCACTTTTGGCATGTGACAGTTTGGTGATGTTTTATTTGAGGTTTTGTTTTGAAAACACTTTGATAAATACACATCAAGAAAAATATACACTCCTAAGGCTGTGTAAGACTATATTCTTTTGGATTCCATGCAAGTTTTACCCTAACAACACTTATTCTTAGTGGATGACTAGATGCTTGACCCCACTGGCTCCCCTCCACGACACTCACTTATATGGGGCCGCCAAACACCAATACTCAAGAATATGTCATGGCATATTTCTCATCTCAACTAAGAACTGCAAGAATGTGGATGCCTTCACAATGACCGTTGCTACACCAAAGAATAGATAAATGATTTGGCCAAACTATAACAAGGATTTTAATATAGGAATTATGTTCATAGGGGATGACCCATGTGGCAAGAGACCATTGCTTCCCTTCTTGTCAAAGACACTCATGTGATACTTGAACTTTCCCCAAGTATCCACATTTATATCCTGGCTTGAAGTCCCTTGGCTTTAGCATGTTATCGGTTGGGTCGTTCCCTTGGGTGATTACTTTTTCCCCAAGGTAGGCCCTCTAGGATAAACAAAAACAAGCAAGTATACCGGTAGTTTGATCAATATTTATTTCGCATGAATAAAGAGAGAACATAGGCCATATACTCCACTTACATTCACACATAAACAAGAATGGGTCTAGATTTTAGGATCATCCGGTTAAGGGGAAAGCATATTCCTACCATCCATCATGTACAAAAGACATGCTGTTCATTTACCTTTCAATTAAGTTATGTTCCTAACTTAATCAAAAGGAAACAAGTAAATAACCTCTAGCCCCTACAATATGTCAGTAGTTTATGTTTAAGTATTTGACATCGAATCTAGGAAAACCTCCAAAACAACAATACAGAGTATTAGCCTTCTCATTTGGTGAAAATATGGAAAACTACAAAAGGCACCAAAACAGAGACTAATGGTTCCAAAACAAAAGCAAAAGGCACAAAAACAGAGATAGATTGTTCCAAAACTCTAAAAACACTACAGAAGGTTCCTAGAATAGGTAAAAAAAGGTGCTAGAACAATGTGCAAAAGACACCAAAATAGGAGCAAAAGGTTCCAAAATAGGAGAAAAATGTGCCAAAACTCTAGAAACACTACAAAAGGTACCTAGAACAAGTGTAAAAGGTGGCAGAACAATGTGCAAAAGGTGCCAAAATAGGAGCAAAAGGTGCCAAAACTCTAAAAACACTATAGAAGGTGCCCAAAATAGGTGCAAAAGGTGCCAAAATAGTGTGAAAAAGGCACAAAAATAGGAGGAAAATGTGCCACAATAGAAGGAAAAGGTGCCAAAACACCTACACATTGCATAGCTTATGAAATTCTACCCCATTTCAAAAAAAATCTCTAAAAAAGACCTTTGTATGACCAAGATATGACCATTTTAAGATTGGCTATAAATGTGCTAAAACATATACAAAAGGTGCCAATCTAGAAGCAAAAGGTGCCAAAGTAGAGACAAAAGGTGCCACTTCAGGAGCAAAAGCCACCGAAACTCTTCAGGACACTACAAAAGGTGCTAAAACAGCTGCAAAAGGCATCAGAAGTCTCACATCCGAACCTATGAACATGAATTTTCTAGAAAAAGTTAGAAATTTATGGGGCAAGGCCCTAGGGTGGGCACCATTTTGTGTGTGTGTCAAATGTGGACAGTTAGTATCAACAAAAACCTTAATGAAAAGATTTATATTGAAGATTTGCAACAAGTAAACTACTCTATTTCATAATTCAAACAAACCTTTCAAGAACATGTCATTGTCCTCTATTTCTAAGGATTTATTAAACCATTTGGCCCTCAGATTTCTATGTGCACAATGGTTTTTAAAATGAGAACTTATAAAATGAGATTTGATGATTAATATGCAAGATAAGATGATTTCTATATGAAAATATGTGTTGGAAGGGATAGTGGAGAGTGTGATAAATGAACAAGTGGAAGTGGATGATATGATATTGAACTAGAATGATCTATTCATGATTCTACTTATGCTCAAATGCAAACTTAAAATGAACTAATCTAAAATGCAACTATGAAGCAATATATGCATCTAAAATGTGAAAGAAAAGAAAAGCATGATGTTAAATCTAACTATAAGAGTCCAAAATGATCCAAAGCTCCAATGAAAAAACCTGCATAATAATTCTATTCAAAATGTGGATGATAAATGCAAAGGCAAAGGGGTGTATTAATAGGATTTCTTAAGCATTTTGTGAGATGCCATAGATCAACATTCTAGATTCGAATGAGAAAGAATGGATGGTGGAGATAGAGAGAATCAAGATGTTGTTCCCTTGACCAAAGAAAACATGCCATTTGGATGGAAGAATCTCTTGACCAATGGGAAACATGCCAAATGGATGGGAGACCCAAGTGTGTGAAGCAAAGACTAGGTGCTCCAAAATTGGTGGAAGTGTGTGAGGATAATTCTAATTAAAAATAAGGATTATTTATTTTCATGTGACCTTTGTGAGGTGGCACAAAAAGTAGTAGACATGTGCTTTAATTCCTAAGCAGGATTAATGAAGATTTATTAAATAAAACTTGTTTAGGGAACTTTGTTTATTTAATTAATTTAGAAGAATATGTTTTTAGATTTTGGAGAATTAGAGAAGGGTGAACAATATAAATAAAGTGAGACTTTATTTATACGTAGTCGAAATATTAATTAAATAGCTCATATTTAATTAATTGAATATGATGATCAATTTTAGGTGTATACATTTTTCCCCTGTTTGAAGTAATGTGTTTACACATTGCTTCAAAGAAAATTTTGATACCAATGCTTAGAAAAGTTTTTGATGCCTCAAATGATGCCCTAGACAATGATTTTTTAGGTATTAATGGATATATGCCCCCTCAAGAGATAAATCGGTGAATTTTTGCAAGTGGAGGGAAATTTTGGAATGATGTGATGGTGTTGTAATGATTTAATGATGATCCAATGTTAAATCAATGATAGTTTGATGTCAGAGATTATTTATCTCTTGAAATTTGATTGCAAGCTCTCTCCTTCGATAGTGTTGATTAGTTAAAGCTCCCTTTTGGTAAAAAAAAGAAATAAATCCCACCATAATTCCCTCCATTTAACTTTGAAAAAAGGTGAAAAGTGGGAGAAGTGAATTCATTTGCACACTTTGAGTTTGGAGAATTGGAAGATTGGAAAGCTTAGAGGAAGATGGTGATCCCATATCACAAGCATCATTTTGAGCCTCTTCGCCAACATGATGAGCTTGTTGCCTCTAGACCTATGGTACGCATTAGGAGAACCTCTTTATTACTCATTTTCTTACCTTTTAGTGGTATTTTAAATGTAGTATATAGATGGTGTAGCTTATTGGAAGTCATTTTTGCACTTTTGAATGATATTTTTGTTTTTTTGAAGTGATTTTGGGTGTGTTTGAGAGTTTTGGCACATTTGGGGTCCCAAATGGTGCCTTTTGCAAGCTTTATTTTCATGTTTTTGTGGGTTTTAAGAGTTTTGGCACCTTTTGCAAGCTTGGTTTTCAAGTTTTTGAGGTTAAACATTGAAATGGTACCTTTGGTGTCCCAAGTGGCACCTTTTACAAGCCTAGTTTTCATGAATTTTGAGTTTGAACACTAAAATGGCACCTTTGGGGTCCCAAATGGTGCCTTTTGCAAGCCTCGTTTTCATGATTTTTGAGGTCAAACATTGAAATGGTGCCTTTGGTTTCCCAAGTGGCACTTTTTACTAGCTTGGAAGGTGTTTTCCTTTGATGATTCTTGGTAATTTTCCTTGGTCTTTGGCCTATTTGATGATTTTTGATTGATAAAAGCCCTCTTGATGGTGTTCATGAAGCATGTTAATCATTACATTATCATGTTTAATGATGTTTGTGATTGATTTCAATTTTATTGTGTGATGTTCATTGTTTGATCAATTTTTGATAAGATAGTTGATGATTTAATCTCATGATAGGTGAGAGTCAAATGATAGAACTGATAATGTATCAACCTCATGATAGACGAGGATCGATGGTAGGATTCATAGTGTATCAACCTCATGATAGGAGAGGATTGATGGTAGGATTGTAGTGTATCAACCTCATGATAGGAGAGGATCGATGATATGATTGATAACATATTAACCTCATGATAGGCGAGGATCGATGATAGAATTGATAGCATATCAACCTCATGATAGGTGAGGATCAATTATAGGATTGATAGCATATAGACCTCAAGATAGGTGAGGATCAATGATATGATTCGATAATTGATTAACCTCATGATAGGTGAGGTTTGATGATAGATTCATTGATGATTATCCTAATTAATTTGATGTTCTTGTTTGAACCTAATTTGATTGACTAATGATCTTGATTGAACATGATGTGATTGACTGATAAGATTGATTGAACACTATGTTGATTGACTGATAATCTTGATTGAACATGATTTGATGTAATGTTTATTTGTGTTCCACACTATGATTAGGGGGACTTTGATGTACTCTAGTCTCGGAAGTATTTCTCGAAGACTTGGAATATGGTTCATCAATTGGCGTCAGTTGACTTAGAGATTATTGCATGTTGTGGATTGACCTCATTACTAGACATTCCCCAGTACATGATTAATAGGGGTCTGTAGGGATGATGATGGTGCAGAGGGTGGTGGTGGAGGTGATGATGATGCAGAGGGTAGTGGTAGGGGTGATGATGGTGTAGGGGGTGGTGGTGGGGGTGACGATGGTGCAAGGTTATCAAATGCAGATGTCAATCATCCTCTAGATTTTACAGTTTTGCGACGTAGGAGTGTGACCATACCTTAGTTGGTGTTTCCTAAGATTCAGATTGGAATTCCCTTCTCATCAGTAGTAGGTAGAGATAGAGACATTATAAGCATATGTTCAGACTCTTGAAAGTGAGTTAGCACAAGATCAAGCATAGGTTGAGACACATCAGGATGAGTTAGTGCAGGCTTGGGCATAGGTTCAAATTTTGACAACAGAGAGAGGGGCAGATAGAGCAGGTATAGAAATAGGTTATCATACTCAGTTCAGAGAGGGATGCCTTGAGATGCCAGACATAACAGGTGAGGCCATTACTAAGAGGTTATAGCAGGTGAAAACATCTATAGGTACAAAAAATTACCTTAGAGAGATTCATCACATGGCTCAGGAATTACAGTTTTATAGGGGTAAATATCATGAGTTGGTTCCTCCCATGTGGCGAGAGTTTTGTATAGTCTCGTTCTAGTAGGTCCTGTTCTTGAACTGTTAGCATGGGTGTTTCACAACCATTGCCTAGAGATAGGAGAGATCCTGGTGCAAGTCCGTTAGGTAGAGGAGGTATTGGTTCCATGATGCCAACAGTGTCTGGGGGAGCTTGACATAATATATTTTGATGTACTTTGGACATGATGTATACACTATTTGTGACATTGGGGATGTATTTCTTGTGATACAGTGCCATTTTCGATATTGATGTATCTTGTTCTATTGTTGGATATCTTTGTACACTTTGACATTATGATATTTTTTGTGTTGTATGAAATGCAGCGATGATTATGCTCCATGTGTTGATATGATGATAGATTTCTATGATGCATTTCATTTCTATGTTATGATGATGATTATGATGATTATGCACTGATGATAATGTAATTTATTTATGGATTTAAGTTCTATTTGATGATGCCATGTGATGATCTATATGGTGATGAATATAATGATAATGTTGATATGCTATCTATGCAAATGATGATGCAACTGATGTATGTAATGATGATGGTATGAAATGTAGTGCAGTTTCAATGTTTTTGTTCTTTTCTAATGCATGTAAATGATGCAATGAATAAATGATTGATTGATTATTTATGTGATTATGATGTTTATATGTAATGATGACTATGGTGATTATGCAAGGATGGGTGTAATGATAATGTGATGATGTATTCCTAATGATTTTATGGATGATGGATTTGATTATACAAGATGTATTTGATTCTTCAATGATATGTGATACAAATGATTATACCTAACTAAATTTGCAATACTTCAAACTTCCATGGCCTTAAGATTAAATGAGTGAATCGTCCCATCTTCCAAAAGTTGTGGGAAGACTGTACTAAATTGATTATTTAAGCTTCATAACTCCTGATATATTTCCCAATGTTCTTGGAAATCTAAAGAGACTCACTCATTTAAGCTTAGTGAACCACCTCCTTAATGCAACTATATGGCATGACTTGAGATGATGGAAATGATATGTAATGCAAGTCCTTTTGTGTTTTTTGATACAAATATTTTGATGGAGTGTATGAATGTAAATGATGTGAGAATTTTTTCTAACAAATGCAAATGATGATGCAACTGATGTGCAACTAAATGAGAATGATGCAGTTTTTATTAATGTAATGTGTGCTCAATCCATTTATAATAGAGATGACACCATTGTGAAATTGTTTCATCTTTGAAAAATCCCATAAATACAGATGCAATACTAACATGAATTTAATCTAACTTAACCATTCAAATCTCATATTCAATAGTTGTCATTTGTATTAACCAATTTGTCATGCTTTTTATCATCATCGGACCTTTAAAATGTTGAAAGTGAGTACAAGAATTGATGGCATATTTTAGACCAAGATGAATTGAGTACTACTTCCATGATGTTTAAGATTGCAAGTTAACACAAGCATCTGAGTATAATTAAACCGAGATAACCTGAGCATTGCTTGTGTAAACAAACAAGAGTTAACCATTTCCCTATGAAAATTTGGAATGTCATTAGTGATACTCTGTAGAGCACATGTCATGAAAATTTGCATAGTAATAATGATCAACTCTCAGACAATAGAAAAATAAAAATCATACTCCTTCCTAGCTCCTCTAGTTTGATACATCATTGAGGAACTCCAAAGATATGATAACAAAAATCAAAGTACAACAATTGAACATTTGTGTTTAACATGAGTACAAGAATCAATGACATATTTTAGACCAAGATGACTTGAGTAATACTTCCATGATGTTGAATATTGCAAGTTAGCACAAGCATCTAAGTATAATTAAACTAAGATGACCTAAGCATTAAAAGGAGCACATTATCATCACCTATCTCAGCTCATCCTTTTCCTACATTTGGGGGGGGGGGTTAAGGAGTTAGATAGCCCTATCCTAGCATGACACTCATTGTTTCCCCTTTGGCTAGTCCACCTTTTGTATATGATGAACAAGATTAGAATACAAATGACTTTCTTTAAGTCAAATCACATGTGTCATACTAGCTTTATGTATTCTTTTCATTTTCTTTGTGTGATTGCATGTGTATAATGTGATCCCTCATTTTGTGTTGCTTGGTGTGTCTTTGTGTTTGTGAGCCTACTTTGGATGACCCTTGTCACTCTATTGGTGCAAGGATATAAAGGAAGTGAATTTGTTGTGGTATTCTTCTATTTTTATATAAATTCTTCTCTATGTCATAATCATTGTCTTTCTTTTGTCTTGTGTTTCATTTTTAGGATGATGCAAATCATTGAGACATTTAGGTCTCCTCCATGTTGACCCAAAAGGATTATTTGTCTTCCCTCTCTCTATGTGTCATTCTTCCTTTGTGCTCATTGTTCCATGAGTTATCTAGGGAATGATGATGATTTCGAGCTTGATTATATCACTATAGCAAACACACTCTATGTTGGTTCCCAAAATTGGAAATTACAAACCCTAAGAGTATGCCAAGCTATATGGTCAAGTTTACAATGTTTTTTCCAATGAACAGATTCAAGTAAACCCTAAGAGTATGCCAAGCTCTATGGTCAGGTTTACAATGGTTTGGCCAATGAACATAGTCAATAAATATGGTTTAGAACTCCCTACTCTTCAGGTTTTTCCAAACCTAGGTGGCTGTACCTTAATAATTTAATCATATTATGAACTATAAAGGTTGTGTGTACTCTTCAAATTTGGTGATCTATCCACACTGACATGCAAAAGTGAAATAGATGCAAATTAACAACTACTACTCCTAATTTTTTGAATTAAAGTGTATGAACAAGTTTTTATGGAACACAATTCTAAATGAAAATGATCAGTTCCTTATCCTATTGGGTAATGGATTCAAGAGGTGTATGATATGTGTATCCTCTTTTTGGCTTAACTCAAACTATTTGCCACTCTCATATGTTTATAACTTTGTACAGACATGCAAGGTTATCAGTTATCAGGCTCTTCTTATGAATCCCAATGATATCTTCCTAGGTTACTATGATATTTGAAAGGATTTTAATTCTTGGTAGAAACCAATCGAAATAAATCACATAGAGGTAGCAAATGTGTCTTGATAAATCAAATATATTCTTAATATATTGATTTAAATAACAAGATAACATGTATGAATCAAACTTAACAAAAAATTTGGACACAAAAATTTAGACACCAAATTAAGTCTCCTTCTCTATTGATTACCTCAAAAAATTATAAAAGTCATCTCAAAAGTCTTCTATATATACTTTCAAAATAATATTCTGGTAATGCCTTTCTTCTACTATAACACTCATTAATTCTAATGTGGTCTTGATTTCCCTTTTTATATGGGAAGCAATAGACTGTTTACATTTAAAAAGTGTCTTTTCAAGTTTATATTGTTAACTAAAACTTAACTATCATAGTTTACATAAGTTTTCTTGAAACAATAAAATGAGAAACGATCATTGAAAAATTAAATCTGAAGCAATTTATGACACTCCAATCCATTAATCCTTGTAAAGTACCCATGATCATCTGGATCTAGCAAGATCCTTTCTCCAGGAGAGCATCTCTTTTATTAGAACTTCACAATCTCTGATGTTATACATATTTTTAGTCGCTACATCACTCTTACAATAAAAAAATTCAATTTGGAAATATTATCCACATATCTTTCATTGGCGTATGTATTGACATTGATGATTATATCCTTCATAATCTATTCCATAGAAATCATCCCTTCAGGTTTTGCATGGGTATTTTCCATCATTGTCACTATCATTTATCAAGTTGAAGGCATGTGGTAGTAGCTAGGCCAACTCATCCTTCCATTCATTCTAATTCTTGAGATTACTTGTCATTGAAAAAAGAAGGAAATGGGATATCCATCATTTGATCAAAATCATCATGCTCTTTTGTAAACACCTTATGAAATTTATTATCCATATCCATTATCTCATCATAATTTTTAAATATTTGATCATCCATATTTCCCTTGGCCACCAATTCCTCTTTCCTCTCTATCATCCTATGTTGTAGTATTTTATGTTCCTAAAAGCATCATATGTCTTAGTGTGAACTATCCAAAATTGATTCAAAGTAGGGTAGATAACTTCAACACTAACTCAACCAATCAAACTTTTCAATTCTAGAACCCTAACTTGGTGGGTTTCCTATATAATTCCTCAATTCCCCTAGTAGTACTTCAAATAGGGGTTTTCCAAAATAACTTCTAGTGCATACCTCATGCCAAAAATGTAAAATAATTTTTTAATACCCTTTTTTTTCTTTGTAAACATATCAAAAATTTGGATGGGGTTGTTGTGTAACACTAGGGTCAAATATTGAATGTTCTACTTCTTTAGGCATTGAATATGTGGAAACAAATTAATTTTTTTGGCCATAACTTTTAGTGAAGACATGATATAAAATATGCAAAAATAGTTTTAGATACTCATTTTGGCTTTATACAACATATATGAGAACCAAGGTAGGTTACTTTGTACAAAATCCTTCAAAAATAGACTGTCCTACCAATTAAGCCTAAAAGATAAAGAAATCTAACCTAGGGCATCATCAAAACATGTGCAAACCTCAATATGGAACCCTACAAGTTTGCAAAATGGTAATATAAAAAATTTCATATTCCCACACAAAAAGTTAGAATTCTACTGTGTGGAAACCATGAGAAATCATATTTTGAAAGTCTTTAGTTACCTTGCCTAGGGTTTATGACAATTTTAAACTATTTTTTCCAAAATTTCAATATCTCTCTCCAAACTCAACAAAAATAAATGAGACCTATAAGGAAAGCTAAGGTGCAGAAACAACTCTCCTAACTTCAAAAACCTCAGGGAAGAATGCATAGACACTTTTAAATTTTACAATTATAGTCCAATTAAGATGCACTTGAAATAAATAGCAGAAATAGAGAATTAGACAAACATAGATGAACACCAAATTTACATGGGAAAACCCTTACAGGAGAAAAACCCACCACACCAAGAGAAGTCACTTCGTATTTTAGTAACAAATAATTACATCCAGACTTTTAACTTATCTTTCTAATGTCATATTACAATAGCTTTCACAATGATCAAACTTGTATAGGAACATTCAAGTTACAATCTTTATAGAATAGAAATCACTCTGATACAATTGGAACTATTCACCCAATTGTTGATCAAACCAACTGAACCATCGAGCATCTGCAACTACAAACTATATTCATGTCATTATTGGCTTTCAAGCTTCCTCACAGAACTACCACAACAAACTATCTTCCAATGGTTCCCATTCGACTCCTCTGATTGGTCAAATACCAGCGACATAGATGGTCATCACTCAGTCAAAAGAGTTCACATTGTATTGGCATGTCGGTGAGACATAAGAAGTGTCTCCCCAATTCTTAAAAGGATTCATATTGATATCGGCATAGGTTCCAATAGTCGGTAGCATGAAATAGTGAATGCCATAAGTCATCTTGAAACTACCGATATCCATTTCATTCCTATCGGCAAGAGATTCCTCATCGGCAAGATGTTTTACCAAGCTTCACATGTTGCATCAACTTTAGTTTTCTATCAAGACATACCGCTCTTGCCAAGACATCCCATCGAGTCTCCTTATGTTACATCGAAGCGTCCAAGAGTCAGCAAGACTTATCGCTTTCGCCAGGAGATCATACCGAGGTCCATAAGTCACATAGATCTTAGTGTTCTCGTCAGCCAGACAATCATCTTTCACTGAGACATCATATCGAGTCATTAAGGGTTATACCAAAGCATTTAACATTCGGCAAGAGATACAACTATTGCTGATACATTAATTTGAATACTCACAAGTCATACCGAGCACACTAGTCACCAGGAGTCATCCCGAGAATAAACTACAACATTGGCGAGACATTTATCAACCACTGAGAGTTCTTCCCGAAGCCTTTGTATTACATCGATGACTCCGGTCAGTATCCACTAGACACCCAATAGGAACCTCGGTCAGCAAGACATTTACACATTGGTAAGACTTCCCACCGAGCCACTATAGGTTACTCTGATGACTCCATGTAAAACATCTTTTCGGCGAGACTTTGGCTATCACTCTGACTTCAGACCAAACTAAGCCTTTAGGCCAAGGGTCTCCACAATATACAATATGAATGGCCTATTAACCAGATATCTCCATGTGGTAAGAGGTCACACCGAACACAACATGTCACACCAAAGACACCACTGTGAAACCATTTAGCAATACTTTTGCAAGGTCACATTGACCTGTACAAAATATAATGTTTCAAAGCTACTAGTCGGCCAAACATTTGAAATATCACACAGACTTGGCTCCAATAGAGGTTACAGCCTATGATGATTGAGGCATATTTCCAAAAATCTCCCAATTGATGAAGATCACACAGGCACCTCCAGAGCACAACAAAACTTACTAAAAACTATGGGCACTAAGGCCCATTGAACTAGCACACCACCTAAACTTGTCTGTGCTCACTGGCTTCGTCAATGCATCTACAACATTCTCCAGAGTATCAATTTTTCCAAACTGACCTTTCCATGCTCCACCATATCTCGTACAAAGTGATACTATACATCTATATGTTTCGTTCTGGCATGGAAAGTAGGATTCTTTGCCAGAAAAATTGCACTCTAACTGTCACAAAAAATAGTTATTTTCCTTGCATCAAAACCAATGTTAGAACATAAACATTTCAACCAAACTACTTCTTTACAAGCATGAGTAGCTGTTATGTATTCAACCTCCATAGTGGACAAAGCGACTACAGCTTGCCGCTTACTCATCCAACTCACTATACCACCATTCATCATGAAAATGTATCCACTGGTGGACCTGCTATTGTCAATGTCCCCTACCCAATCAGAATCCACATAGCCTCAAATATTGAGAGTCCTCTGATATTCAACCAAGTTCCCATAGTAACACAAAGCAAAATTTGAAGTTCCCTTCAACTATTTGAAAACTCTCTTTAGAGCATCCCAATGTGTCCTTCCAGGATTAGCCATAAACTGACTAAGAACTCCCACTACTTGGGAAATGTCTGGCCTTGCATAGACCATTGCATACATGAGACTACCAGCTACACTAGCGTAGGGTACACTGGTCATGTCCTCCATCTTAGTAAGATATTTTGGACAATCTTCAATAGATAGCTTCATTCCCTGCAAGACTGGAACAAATAACTACTTGCAATCATTCATGTAAAATATCTCTAGAACAATCCTAACATACTTAGTCTGACTGAGCCAAAGCTTTCTATTAGCCTTGTCCTTGGTTATCTCCATCCCCAGAATATACCTTGCTACACCAAGATCTTTCATTTCAAACTTAGTAGACAACTGAGACTTAAGATCGGAAATCATTAGCTTACTATTGCCTATGAATAACATATCATCAACATAGAGAGCAATAATAAGCACATGACCACTTTCAGGTTTATAATAGACAAAATAATCAAATTTTGATCTCACAAATCCTAAAGACAATACAAAAGTATCAAATTTATGGTACCACATTCTAAGTGTCTGCTTTAACCCATACAGAGATTTCTTCAATTTGCATACTAGTTTTTCTTTACCTTTTTCAACAAAGTGCTCATGCTGGGACATATAGTTTTCTTCTTTAAGATCACCATGAAGAAATGTTGTCTTCACATCCATCTATTCAACCTCTAATTCATATGCTACTACAAGTGACAAAAGAAATTTGGTAGATGTCAGCTTTGCTACAGGAGAAAAAATCTCCACATAATCAATTCCCTCAACCTAGGAATAACCCTTTGCAACCAATCTTGCCTTGTACTTTTCCACACTACCATCTAGACCAATATTCTTCTTAAATACCCATTTACAGCCCATAACTTTTCTACCTTCAAGGAAGGGCACCAAACTCCAGGTATCATTCTTCTCTAATGATGCCATCTCTTCATTCATGGCTTCCAACCAAGAGTCTGAATCAGACATTCTAAATGCCTCTTTTACAGTCCTAGGCTCATCAGTACTAGAAATCAAAGCATAGACACAAGTAGAATCAATCAAAGAGAACCCATACCTATCAAGTTATTTTCTTTCATGGGTTGACCTCCTCAATGGCTGAGGCTGAGGTTGTTCTTCTTCTTCTAAACTTTCAAAACTGCTTGAACTCTCCTTAGTTTCAGGTACATTTTTAATTTTCAATTCCTCTTTCTCTAGTGTTGGAGGAATTACAGCTACATCCTTATTGTTTTCAGACTTTGTCTCTGATTGCAGATCCAAGGTAGAAGGCTTCAGATCACGAAAGATTGCACTTTTGTTGTACAGAACCTTCTTTGTATTAGGATTCCAAAGCTTGTATCCTTTTATGCCAGTACTATAGCCAATAAAAATAAATTTGACAGCCTTGTTCTCCAAATTAGATCTTTTCTCATTTGGCACATATGCATATGCTTCACAGCCAAAGAATCGAATATTTCTAAGACAGGGCTTCTTACCAGACCACGCTTCCAAAGGTGTTTTCTCAACAAGAGCAGAGTTTGGAGAATGATTTATTAGGTAACATGTAGTAGATAAAACCCTAGCCTAGAACTTCTCCTCCAAGCCAACACTACTGAGCATACTTCGTGCTCTCTCCATCACTATCCTATTGAACCTTTCTACAACTCTATTCTGCTATGGAGTATAAGGTGTAGTCTTATGTCTTTTAATCCCATGGTCTTTGCAATACCTCTCAAATTCATCAAAACAAAATTCACCACCATTATTAGTCCTTTAGCATTTTATTTTTCTTCTAGTCTAATTTTCTACAAAGTTTTTAAATTCCTTAAACCGACTGAACACTTCTAATTTACTTTTCAGAAAATATACAAATGCTCTTCTTGAATAATCATCAATAAACGACACATAGTATCTTGATTTGGACAAAGAAGGAACATTCACTGTACCAAACACATCTGAATGAATATAATCTAGCAAACCAAAATATTTGTGAGGACTGGAATAAAAAGAAACACGGTGTTTTTTTCCATATATAACAATGCTCATAGAATTCAAATTGGAGATTACAATCATCAAGCCCCTCAACCAAGTTTTTATTCTTCAAGGTTTTTAAAGTTTTTTTCTCCTATGTAGCCTAGCCTATGATGCCAGAGCATAGCCTTCTTTTCTGGAAGTTTTAATTCCATAGAGTTTACATAATTAGGGATATTTCCCTCTTTACCTCCATGAGTAGCTTTCTATGACTTTACAAAGACATTGTTATATTGAACAACATGTGCATCCAGCTTGTACATGGTACCAATTCGAGCACCTCTAGCCAACACCATAGATCCTCTATTCATCTTGTATCCATTTCTAGAGAACGTGACTTGCACTCCAATATCATTCAACTTACTGACAGAAAGTAGATTTTGAGCCAGACCTGGTATATGCATCACATCCTTGATTCCCTTTACTCTGCCATCAAGAAATTAGATTCTGACTCTTCCACGACCAACTATCTCCAAAGATGAATCACTTGCCAAGTACACCTTTCCACCATTGTATTCTTCATACTTTGTAAACCAGTATCTATGAGATGTCATGTGGAAAGATGCTCCAGAATCAATCAACCAGACATCATCTGATGCCTGTGTAGCCAAGGCAGCAATGAAGGCATCGGAATCAGCTTGAGAAGAATCATTATCAGAAGAAGCCTTCTTCTTCTTATTTTTCTCCTCTTTGCAATCCTTTCAGACATGACCAGGTTGCCCACAATTCCAACATTTCACCTTGGACTTCTTTCCAAGAGACTTTGATCTCCCTTCTGATTTCAATTTAGATTTCTTGTCCTTCTTCTTGCCTTTCTCTTTTGATCTTCCTCTGATAGCAAGAGCTTCCTTCACCATCTCAGAAGATTTCCTTCTCATCTCTTATGATATAAAATAACCAACAATATCTTCCATCTTGAAACTATATGTTGTACTCCCAATAGCCATCACCAAATGATCCCAAGAGTATGGCAAAGAACACAATAGAAGTATACAGTGATCCTCTTCAATTTTTACACCAAAATATGTTAACTGAGCAATCAACATATTAAATGTGTTCAAATGATAAACTACATACCCTCCTTCCTGCATTCTCAAAGAGTACAGGTTCTTCCTCAGGAACAATTTATTCACCAAGGATTTCCCCTAATAAATAGATGCTAGTCTTCTCCTCATGCACATTCAAAAGAACAGAGTCTGCTAAACAGAGCCTTATCAGCCCCTTATAATTTCTATCTACAAGGTCTCAATCTTCTTGCTTCATGCTTGTAGGTTTAGTTCTAGACACTGCAAGCCACAAATCATGATCAACTAGAAGATCTTCCATTTTGAGTTTCCACAACTCAAAATTTCTGCCATCGAATTTCTCTATTTCAATCTTTCCTGATGTGCTAGACATCTCAATCTGTAATTAGAATTAACAAACTCTACAAGACTCCCACTGAATAGAATTGACACAAAAAACCCAACATACCCACAAGGATAACACAACTGGCCAAGCTCTGATACCACTTGTAAGGAAAGCTAAGGTACGGAAACAACTCTCCTAATGTCAAAAACCTCAAGGAAGAATGCAAAGACACTTTTAAATTTTACAATTATAGTCCAATTAAGATGCACTTGAAATAAATAGCAGAAATAGAGAATTAGACAAACACAAATGAACACCAAATTTACGTGGGAAAACCATTATGGGAGAAAAACCCACCACACCAAGAGAAGTCACTTTGTATTACAGTAACAAATAATTACATACAGAGTTCTGACTTATCTTTCTAATGTCAGATTATAGTAGCTTTCACAATGATCAAACTTGTACAGGAACCTTCAAGTTATAATCTTTACAGAATAGAAATCTCTCTGATACAATTCGAACTGTTCACCCAATTGTTGATCAAACCAACCGAACCATCAAGCATCTACAACTACAAACTATATTCATGTAATTCCTAGCTATCAAGCTTCCTCATAGAATTTCCACAATGAACTGTCTTCCAACGGTTCCCATTCGACTCCTCTGATTGGTCGAATACCAGCCCTGTAGATGGTCATCAATTGGTCAAAAGAGTTCACATTGTATCGGCATGTCAGTGAAACACAAGAAGTGTCTCCCCAATGCTCAAAAGGCTTCATATCAATATTGGCATAGGTTCCAATAGTCAGTAGGATGAAATAGTGAATTCCATAAGTCATCCTGAAACTGCCGGTATCCATTTCATTCCTATCGGCAAGACATTCCTCATCGGTAAGATGTTTTACTAAGCTTCACATGTTCCATCAACTTTAGTTTTCTATCTGTGAGACATACCACTCTTGCCAATACATCCCATCGAGTCTCCTTATGTTACATCGAAGTGTCCAAGAGTCAACGAGACTTATCGCTTTTGTTAGGAGATCATACTGTTACATCGAAGTGTCCAAGAGTTGGCAAGACTTATCGCTTTCGTTAGAAATTAGTGTTCTCATCGGCCAGACAATCGTCTTTCACTGAGACATCATATCGAGTCATTAAGGGTTATACCAAAGCATTCAACATTCAACAAGACATACAACTATCCCTGAGACATTACTCTGAATACTCACAAGTCATACCGAACACACTAGTCACCAGGAGTCATACCGAGAATAAACTACAACATTGGAGAGACACTTATCAATCGCTGAGAGTTCTTCCCAAAGCCTTTATCTTAGATCAATGACTCCCATCAGTATCTGCTAGACACTTGATAGTAACCTCATTTGGTGAGACATTTACACATTGGTAAGACTTCCCACCGAGCCACCATAGGTTACTCTGATGACTCCATGTAAAACATCCTATCGGTGAGACTTTGGCTATCATCAGGATTTCACACTGAACTAAACCTTTTGGCCAAGGGTCTCCATGACATACGATATGAATGGCCCATCGGCTAGAGATCTCCATGCGGTAAGAGGTCACACTGAACACAACATGTCACATTGAAGACACCATTGTGAAACCATTCGGCAAGACTTCTACAAGGTCACAACGACCTATACAAAACATAATGTTTCAAAGCTGCTAGTCAACCAGAAATTAGAAATATCACACTGACTTGGCTCCAACAGAGGTTACAGCCTGTGATGATTGAGGCATATTTCCAACAACACCAAGTGCATTAAATATTATATTCACATTTATTTCAATCCCAATTGGTCTGAGATCAATATATGGAAAATAAAATTTGTACCATGTGTTGTAATAGGCTAGTTATAGACAAAATCTAGAAGTGGCAATCACCAATTTGATCATAACTTACATAAAACTTAATGAAAATCAACCAAACCAATTGAAAATGAAGGATAACTCAATCCTATATCACACCAATAATGTGAAGATCATGAAGATTTTGTACAGTACTGTACCACGTCAAAGAACAATGTTGGAACATTCAGATTTGCAAAAAAAGAAAAAAATTTATTGCTTCAACTTCAAAATTTGTAACCACCAACATTGGTTTTGACCTCCCCAAGGATATTTGAACATGTACCAACCATTTAAAACTGATTTTAAAATTAAAACCATTCTAATTCCTTCATTTCCACCATGTGACTCCAAATTCCATAATTTGCAACATTTTAGACAATATTGATAACTTTTAAAACCTATAGCAAATTTTACATTTTTGACAACTTGATGACACCTACCTCCTAGGACCTCATATAGAACATTGCAAACATAAAGAATATCCAAAAGTACCTTATTACATAAGAGAGACACAAAACCAAAACAATGAGAAAACCAAAATCTCATGAGTGCTCCTATACCATACTCCCGGACAAAGAAAAGATTCAAGCTTCACTTGAATAGAAGGTAGCAACTTGAGAATCGGGTCTGAAATGCCTTGCATTATTTGCATAGACCCCTACATATGAACTTTTAAATAGTTCCATAGTGGCTTCATCTTCACTTGAGGCTTCTTGAACATGTAGCATAGGTAGGTGAACTTGGAAAAATAAACAATTGCTAAGAGCTTGGAACAAAATAGATTACAACCTTAATTACCCTACTTCTCACAATATTTTGGTGACCTTCTCAACATAGTAGCATCTACCCCTTGCTTGTATTTTTCATCTCAAACTTGCAATTGATTTCTATCTTCATGATAGATTGCATATAGTGCCATATCACCTTGCTCTTCTTCAATGACTTATTTAATTTTGAACTTAGGGTTCTCATCCCTCAAGTTTACCATCACAATCAAATCATTATGTCTCCTTTCTTTATCTCTCACCATTAATACATCAAACATAGTTTCATGATCAGTGGCACTACTCTCTAAAATAAGTAAATCATCGCCAACCTTAAATATTTCCTTGTGAAATGCATGCAATGAAAGTGTATATCCTTCACCTTCAATGGGAAAGAGAAAAGACTGAGTTTTACTTTCCTTTTCAACACCATCAATTCTCAGGTTTGGAAGGGACTTGGACTAAAAATCAACAATACAACTCTTATCACCCAAACCTACGGTATCCAATGCAACCCTCTCCTTGAGGCCTGCACAATCAATAGACATTTCCTCTTCTCTGGCTTGTACAAACTCCTTTTCACTCACCAACATAGCTCTAGAATCTATTTGTGATTCTTAACTTTCCTCTTTCTTAGAATTATTTTTCTCTTCGTTCATCAACAAATATTCTTTAATGTTTGGTGCTACTATCCTCTCTTGTCTTCTTCTCTTCTAAATGATCTCTTTGTTAGGCCACTTTACCTTCTTCCTTATTGGTAAATGCCAACCAATTTCTTATTTTTCTTTCTCAAGAAGCTACTCCATCTCAAGTCCCATTATTTTTTCCATTTCTTCTTGATTTCTTTCATTTTCTCTTAGGCTTACCTCAAATCTGCTATCTCTTGCTCCATATCAATTTTCTTTACCTTCTCATCCTTCTTCTTTATCTCAATTTTCTCTTTTCCTTTCTCTTATTTCTTGCTTGGTACCTCCTTACTCTACAAGTCTCCATGGATTATTCTCCTCAACACACCCATTCTTCTTTCTCAAGCAAGTCTCCTTCACCTTGATTCTTCTTTTCTTTGTGACACCTCACCTAGGTTTCCTCCTTTCTTCACTACCTAGTCTTTTAGCATCCAAGTTCTTGTTTCAACTTGTAAAAAGGTAATACACAAAACTCCAAAAACTTATCTTGCCTAGATATTTGGGATCTGATACCAATTTTATGTAGAGTAGGGGTGGATGACTTCAATACAAACTAAATCAATCAATCTTGAAACCCTAAATCATCACTTGGTGGGTATCAACAATGCTAAGTTGACATAGAAAATAAAAGGGTATAAACATGTTCTCTATGTAGATGATTTAATCAGGAACACTAATGAGTTCCATGCATGAAGAAGAAGGGATATGTATAATAGGATAATGATGGCTAAAGCATGGAAAAGGAGTCAAAAAGCACTATACTCTAGGGCCTTTCATGAGATTGAAGACCCTATGGAAAGAATGGATGAAATCCTTCAACATGAAATATAATTTATCAAAGATGTACCTCCTAAAGCACTCAAGAGGAGAGAATATGCTCCTTCAATATGAGATATTGTAGTAACACAAGCCAAAGATGCAATTCCCTTTTGCTACATATCACCACAACCTACCCAAAACATTAGTTTTTACATTGATAAACCTACGGAAAGTGAAGAAGGTGTTAAGGATAAAGTTGATTTTGTATAGACAAATAAACCTATTGTTGAGAAGAATGAACCTCCACCTAAAAGGAGTGTTGTTGTGTTTGAGGCATTGAATCAACTTTATGATGATATCAGGCATAGTGCAAGCCAAAAATTTTACTTTAGATGATGCCTTTTTCAAGTCTCCTGAGTTCAAGGAATTTGTTTATGAATACAAGGGTAATATTATAAGAGAATGAATAAAAGAAATACCTCCTAACAAAGAAGTTGAGGTCTTAGATGAGTTACTGTGCCATAGATAAAAGTACCCTTTGTTTGACATGAGATTAATTCATAATTAATTGGACTTAATGAGGACTTGATTTAGGTGTTGTGAGGCATTTTATGCATCCACACAAGGTCTTGTACCTCTACAAACTAAATAAAATACTTTTTATGACATCTTGTGAAGATGTTGTGAAGTGTTGTGAAACATTTCCACATGCTTGAAGACTCTATTCATTATAATTCACCTAAAAATCATCTTTTTACACATCATCATGTCCTATTTTGAAGTTTTGTAAAGTCTTGTAACAAAGATTCACACTTTTCTAGGCATATTTCCCTTATTTATCCCTTTCTTATGACTTATTTGACCCCTTTATGACCTCATATTCTTTAATTAAGTATATTTTTTAATGTAAGCTTGACACACCACATTAAATACAACTTAATTCCTAACACCCACATTCAAGCTTAGGGTGGGACCCATTCGCCATTGATAGCGAATGAGTCCCCCTTAGCTCCAAATTCAAAATATTTTTAAATTTTCTTTCAGGTTTTCATTCAAAAACACTTGATGTCTGCCTATGTTGAGTTATGAATGGTTACTAAGGCACAAGTGTGTATAAACAAGCATCTTTCTTCTCATTTTAAGGAGGATCATCATCTTCTATCTCTTCTCTATCTACCATCTCTCATCTCTTAATCCACCAATCTTCTTTTAGGGCTTTCACATTGCAAGTCATCAATTTAGCTTTCTAAAGTATCCATGAAAATATTTTACATGTTTTGCTGTATAATTTGAAGATCAATCATAATGGAAAGGTAATCAATTCCATTTTTCATGTTTCATTCTATTTTTTCATCATTTTGGTTTAACTACCTAAAAGGGGTTTGACCAAGGAAAACTCCCATGCCCTAACATTCAACATTTCTTCTTCTCTTCTTGTGTGTTTGTAGATTTAGGACTCTTGGATCCTTGGAAATAATTTTAGATCAAGTTTCAAAGTTTTTAAAGTCCTCTCTTCATCATTCAAGCCAAAATATAAAAAAAAAGTCATTTTCAGACCCATAAATTAGAGTTTCGAAAGTAGACACCTATAGGAAGTCAAAGTGCAGATCGGAAGCTTCAGAATCCATCCTTGAGCATTTAGAAATTCAAAAGTGGACTGATTTTCCATGGGTGGTCAATAGTCCCATTTCTAGGTTAGTTTTGTGTTTTCTGCATTTTCTAACACCCTTTTTACAGAAATAGGTTTCAACTCAATTTACTAGAACTTTGACTGATTCGCCTAGAATGGTGAATGAGTCCCTCCAGGCCTAAAAAACATCACCAATATCATTTCAAAATAAATTTCAATTCTTCATCAAAGTTCCAGGTGCTCATCTTTTTTCTGATTCATCTCTATTACATTTCTCCATTCAATCCTAGTTCATTGTTCCAGTACACAATGTGTTTTCAAAAAAATTGTTTTCCTTTAGTTTCTATTGGTTAGTCAATTAACCTTATCAATTAGTTGCATCTAGATACATTGCATCCACTTTTCATCCATTTTTACATTAATCTTGAGTGAAACATTGTGTATTTTGGCACACATTCTCTCTCCTTCTAGGTGAAAAACCCTGGAAGGAGCACAAAGGATTTGAGTGCCAAAATCCTTCATTTCATTTTGGTGAACCTACTTTTTGAATACTTCTCTTTTCTTATTTGGAGTCCCTCATCATCATAGATCTAGCTTGTATTAGGATTTTCATGATTAATTTACATGCTAGGTGTTAAATTTTGCATTCATAAAAAAGTGCATTTAGGTTGCATTGGTAGCATCTAAATTCATTTAGATTCTTTGGAATTCTGTATTTTTCATTTAGGACTGCATCACAGCACTTAGAAAGCATCAAAATCCCTCTCAAAATTCTAAAAAATATGAAACAAGTTCATATACTCAGACTCATTCGCCACCATGGGCCAATTAGTCCCTTCTAACCCCTAAAACAACATTTTACAAAATTTAGAAAAAAAATTTGGGCTCCTTTTTGGTTTCTTAACTTGTATATATTAGTTGGTTACATTTTTATAGCATGCATTTTGTTAAAACTTACTTCAATTATCTTATTTCATACATTGTTTTTCAGCTAGTTGCATTGCATTGTAATTTCTTTCATTCCAACATGTTTTCTTTCAAAAGATGTGCTCTTGATTTGATTAAACATGGATTTTATAAGCATGCTTTTCCCTTTTATGAGTTTTTTTTTCTACCATAATAGGGACTTAATGAAACAATCCATAAATATAATCCTTAATCTTACATTACCCATTGGTGAGAATGGAAATGTAGACAATCATAACACACATACTTGTTCTTCTTCTGATACCCCTCCTATTAGTGACAAAGGTATTTTGATGAAATAAGTTACAAGTCTTGAGGGTATTGATTGTCCATTTCCTTATTCCCCTTTGGATTATCTAACACAAAATAGCATGAGATCATAGACATATTCCTTAATATCACCTTACCTAATCTCTGTTATGGAATAACTTGCACAATAGAAGAATATGATATGAAATATGCTGCAAATACTTATAATAACTGAGAATAACAAGCCACTTCAAGGGGGAAAACCTCCAAATATCTCTAATGAGAACACACTTCACAACTTCATGATGAAATAAGACTCACAACCTCCTATATATAGCTATTTATGCCTAGGATATCAACTAGGCTGACTTAGACACACCTATATAAGTCTTAGGCTGACCTACACAACTAAATAACAATATACTAATGATAATATGACTTAATAGAGAGTTAAGATAGCCACAATCCAACTATTCATAACCCGATGTACACTATGATTAAGGGCATAGCAATCTCCATGGTCATGACAACCAATCTTGCCCCCTTCTTAATATCCCTCCTCCATATAAAGAGGATAAGTTGGTATTAGAAGAAATCCCTATTATGAATCATGAAACCTTTGATCTTCCCTTTCCTAATGTCTCTATCCTATCGGAAGATCTATTTGCAAACCATAGTGGTCTTTCTCTTGATGCCTCCTACACTTGTGATGAAGCTAGTTTACACACCTCAAATTTGGATGAACATATTGCAAGGTCTCTTGTAGGTTAGATAATATGGAACAAGAGAATGAGCCCTTCATGACAATGGAAATTCCACTTACATCTTCTCATATTTCCTTCAACGATCATTCCCCTATTGGCAATGAAGTTATTATGAGAGAACAAAGCCTTACTTGTCAAATACATGTGGCTTTTTGTTCTCCTAACAACTCTCCTCCTAGGGAGAATATCATGGAGTTGGATTGAGGCAAACAAGTGGTTCTTGATTTCCCTTACTTGGAGATACACCCAAAAAATCCTGCTGAGGATATGAATGCACAATTGTTCAGTCAATCCCCTTTGATCAATGAACCTCATACATATCTCGAAGGACATATTAACAACTCTCTCTTTCTTAACCCTTCCCAAAACATTCAAACTATCATTTCACAAAATTCTCATGATTTGAATTCATTATATTTTGTATCCTCCTACAATGAAGAGGACAAAATCTCACAATCTATAGTCTTGTGTAGGTATGACATCACCTGCTATGCAGGATATGTCTTTGACCTCAATCACACAACCCTCTTCTCCTCTTGATCAAGAAGGTATATTTTCAAGACTTCTTCATGACAACTTGATCACCCTCCCTCATAGAACTCAAAAGAAATGCTATTCCAAGACTTCATTTTGTGCATATCATAGAGTTCATGGTCACTCCACTAATAAATGTCATGCTTTGAGTCATAAAATATAACATTTTAATAAGTTTGGTATGCTTCCCTATATGGGGCCACCTCATTCCTCTAATTGCTATTTATTTTCACTCTAGCATGCATCATTTTGGCTCACCTTTGTCCTACACTAATTGGGGGTGAGGGGTTTGATAGCCTTGTCCTCGTATGTCACTTTTTGTTGTCTCCTTTGGCTAGTCATTAACTTTTCATGAATACATAAGAGTAATCTTGGGATGTGGATGACATGCCTTAAGTTGGCTTGCATATGACATAAGTTGGCTCACATATGACATATTACTTAGCATAGGGATTTTTGAGTAAGCTCTCATGTCTCTCTTCTTCTACTTTAAAGCAATTTCTCTCAGTACGGGTGCTAGCAACTCCTTTAAAGTGGGGGCATACATCACCACTCACATTTCATTATTCGATTTTATTTTTCTTGTGATTTCCTTTCTTGGAAGCATTAGGTACAATGTTACCCAGGATGAGATTGTTTGCACTTATCCTCTATTAGAGACATTGAGAATAATGTTACCTAAGATGAGAGATTGCACAAACAAAGAAAAATCCCTTTGAACAATCCTTACATTATTTTACATTAACATTGTTTATAAGTATAAAACTTGTTTTTTTTTCTTTGTGGCACCTTGTTAAAGTTATCATGAGGTATAACTTTGACATGGTTGAGTGGGAAGCCCACCTAGTAGCATGACCATTCCCCATAGCCACCTTTGTGTTTGTGAGTGCATATCAACTAGCATATGTATCTTACCTTTTTGGGCCTTCTCACCCCGCAAACAATTAGAAGTTCTGTGGCCCCAAAGTGAGTATGTTGTGGCCTCTCACCCCATAGGAAACCTAAAGTTCTATGGCCCTAGAGTGAGTACATCTTTTCCACATTGATTTTCTCTTAGATCTTTCCTTTGCATGATTTTTTATCTTGTGGGCTTGACCTACATGTCAATCTTTCTTGAATGTCTATGTTAGAAATGTAAAATTTGAAAATTTTATAGTTGTCTATTCTCATAATTTTTTTCCAAAGAAGCCCATATCATGAATATAAAATTGATGTAATTTTCTTTGTTTCCCATGTTCTAGTCAGTATTTATCATTTGGTCCCATAAAGTTCACCTGACCCCAAGTATTTGAGTGTATAAAGTCATATCGGCATGAGATGATACATGTCTTCTCGACCCATAAGTTATTTTATACTAACACATATTTTTTAGTGTATTAGTAAGAAGCCAGGAATGTCATACTAATAAATTTTCATTTGAGGATACACATTGAGAAAATGTATTTCATAGTCATTGGGGTAAGTCATATCGAGCATGTTGGTATGTGGCAACTAATCATGCTATACTATACACCCTAGCATGTATCCTTGTCAGGGTCTAGGGCCAAGCTGAGCCCTAGGCGGGGGTTCAGGGGTGGTAGCCCCTGAGAAAAATTTTCTTCCTATTTTTTCACGTCATCACCAAAAAAAGGGAAAAATAAATGAAAAAAGTAAAAGAAAACTGATTTTGGAGAACCCTAATCTAGAAGCTTCTAAGCTTGTTAAAAATGGGTTCGGATAGGGGTTACAGTATGATAAAAAATGTGATTATTTGCAAGATTGTAATAGGTTTTGCACTGGATAATAAAATCATTGGATGGCTATAGTTTGGTGGATGTAGCTCGGATTGGGTGAACCACATTAAATTCTCTGTGTTATAATTTATTCTATGTGTTTTTTAGTTTCTCTGTTTATTAATTAAATTTGCATTTAATTGTTAGATATTTTTCATTTCTAACCCTAACAAGTGGTATCAGAGTGTGTTGTGTTTTTTATTATTGTTTGTAGGAAGGTCTCACAGTTCAGTGGGAGTAATGGAAGACAAGGGTAAGAAGGTTGAGAATTTTAATGGGTAGAACTATCAGTTATGGAAGATGCAGATGGAGGACTATCTCTATGAGAAGTATTTATGGTGGACATTGGAAGGGAAAAAAAAGAAACCTGCATTAATGTCTGATGAGGACTAGGAGACTTTGGATAGAAAGGCTCTTGGCAGTACTTTTTTATGCCTAGCACAATCAGTGGTGTTCAATATTACAATAGCAAAGACAACTCAAGAGTTGATGGAAACCCTGGCAAAGTTTTATGAAAAGCCTTCCTCTTTGAATAAGGTGTTTCTTATGAAGCATTTATTTAATATGAAAATGGTAGAAGGTGGGTCAATTGTTGATCATTTAAATGAGTTTAATATGGTCACCAGTCAATTAACTTTTGTAAAAGTAAACTTCGATGAATAATTTAGGGCTCTTTTGATTCTATGTTATTTTCCTAAAAGTTGGAATAGCTTGGTAATGGTTGTTAGCAATTTTGTTTCTTGTTCGAATACATTGAAATTTGATGATGTTGTTGGTGTTATTTTGAGTGACGAAATTCATAGGAAAATCTTAGGAGGAACATCCACATCAAGCAGTTTTTTGAATGTAGAAAGTAGGGGAAGAACAAAGGAGAGAGGAAACAATTTTGAAAATCATGGGAAGTCATGAGGAAATCAAAGGAAAAAAAGTTCCAATCTAGAGACAAGAGGGATTGTTAGTATTGTGGTAAGCTGGGTCATTTAAAGAAAGATTGTTGGTCTCAAAAAAATAAAGGAGACAAAAAGGAAGGAAGTAAAGAGGAAAATGTGGTAAGTAATCAATCTGATGAGGATGCTTTGATTCTTTCCCTTGATTATGTTGATGATTCTTAGGTGTTAGATTCAGGCGCTTCATTTCATGCTACCCCCCATAGAAGTTATTTTCTTGATTATGTCCAAGGGGATTTTGGGCTGGTTTATTTAGGAGATAACGAACCCTATCAAATTGTTGGAAAGGGAAGAATCAAGATTATGTTGTAGAATGGGAATCATTGGCTACTACATGAGGTAAGACATGTTCCAAAGTTAAGAAAAAAATTAATTTCAGTAGGGCAACTAGATGATGAAGGTTGTGTTGTTACATTTAGTGATAAAAATTGGAAGGTCACAAAGGGTGCCTTAGTGGTAGAAAAAGGTGTGAAAGTAGGCACCGTATATCTTTGTACACGTCATATTTTTCCTTCTACTTTAGTTGTTACAAAAAAATATCAATGTTCAAGAACAGTTGCTACAATTCAACAGGTAGAAGATCGTATAGTTGTTGTGGACTCTAAATCAACACTATGGCATAATAGACTTGGGCATATGAGTGCAAAAGGTATGAAAGTACTTCATTCAAATAATGTTTTACCAAGTCTAAAATTTGTTAATATGGATTTCTGTAAAAGTTATGTATGGAAAATAAAAGAGTAATTTTTCTCAAGGATGGGAAGCAAAAAAAATATGAGAAATTGGAGCTTGTGCATACGAATGTATGGGGACCAGCTTAGGTATCTTCTCTCACTGGCTCTTTGTATTATGCTACATTCATTGATGATGCAACTAGGAAGGTATGGATTTATTTCCTTAGGTATAAATATGATGTATTTGAAACTTTTAAAAAATGGAGAAGCTTGGTTGAGAATGAGATGGGTAAAAAGCTAAAATGTCTTAGATCTGATAATGGTGGTGAGTATTGCAGCAAAGAGTTTGAAGATTATTGTTCCTCTAATGGTATTCATAGGTAGAAAATGGTTCTGAGGACTCCACAGGAAAATGGAGTGGCTGAGTACATGAATAGAACAATAATGGAGCATGCACAGACTATGAGATTGCATGTTGGGTTGCCTTTAAAAATGTGGGCAAAGACTATAAACACTATTGTTTATTTAATTAATAAAGGTCCCTCTAATCCTTTGGGTTGTGGTATTCCAAAGGAAGCATGGAAAGGTAAGAAGGTGAGTTATTCTTTTCCCAAAACCTTTGGTTGTGAAGCATTTGCACATGTAGATTCTGAAAATAGAACCAAGCTTCATGCAAAATCAAAGAAACACATATTTTTTGGATATGGCATTGATGAATTTGGTTATAAGATTTGGGATTTTGAAAATCAAAAAATTGTGAGAAGTAGGGATGTCATATTCAATGAGAAAGTGTTGTACAAAGATTTGTTGCTATAGCATGAGAAGAAAGAAAATTATTATGCAGTGTTGGATGATATTCTAAACAATGATGTTTCAGTGGTTCCTCATGCTAGGCAACAACAACAGCAACAAATACCACAAACTCTTGTGAATGTTAGATAATCTTTAAGGATAAGTAGACCTCCAGAAAGATTATCTCCCTCTTTGTATACTATTTTGGTAACTAATGCTGGTGAACTAGAATATTATGATGAAGCTATGCAGGTGGATACCAAGGTTCAGTGGGAGGATGGAATGGAAGAAGAAATTGACTCCTTGCCAAAAATCAAACTTGGGAATTAAGCAAGTTGCCTGCAGGTAAAAAGGATTTACCAAACAAATGGGTTTATTGGTTGAAAGAGGAGGATGGAGGTAAAAAGATATTTAAAGCTAGATTAGTTGTAAAGAGATTTGCATAGAAAAGGGGTATTTATTTTGATGAGATTTTTTCTCTAGTTGTTAAAGTGACTTCTATTCATATTGTTTTAAATATTGTGGCTACTGAAGATTTGCATTTAGAACAGCTTTGAAATGTTAAGACAACCTTTCTCCATGGTGATTTGGAAGAGGAAAGATATATGGAACAGCCACAAGGATTTGAGGTCAAAGGTAAGGAGAAACTAGTGTGCAGATTGAAGAAAAGTTTATATGGCTTGAAGCAAGCACCTTGGCAATGGTACTTGAAATTTGATAGTTTTATGGTTGATCAAGACTACAGCCGGTGTAATTCTAACCATTGTGTTTATTTTAAGAGGTTGGATAATGACAGCTACATTATTTTATGTTTATGTGTTGATGACATGCTTGTATCAGGGTCTAACATGGATCACATAAGTGAGCTAAAACAACAATTAGCAAAATATTTTGCTATGAAGGATTTAGGGGCAGCAAAACAAATCCTATGTATGAAAATTTGTAGAGATGGGAAAAAAAAATAATTGTTTTTATCTCAGGCTAATTATGTTGAAAAGGTGTTACAGAGATTTCATATGGAGAATGCAAAAGTTGTCAGCACACCTTTGCCTAGTCATGTTAAATTGACTAATGATATGTGTCCAAAGACACAAGAGGAGGAAGAAAAAATGTCAAGTGTACCATATGCTTTAGCTATAGGTAGTTTAACGTATGCCATGGTATGCACAAGACCGGATATTGCACATGTCGTAGGAGTTGTTAGCAAGTATTTGAGTCATCCTGAAGTTGAGCTTTTGAATGCAGTAAAATGGATTCTCAGGTACTTGAGAGTTACATCCAATAAATGTTTATGTTTTGGGTGCTCTAATACTGATTTAAAAGGCTATGTTGACTCAGATTTGGTAGGGGATATAAAGACCAGGTGGAGTACCACAGGTTATGAATTTATAGTTGGTGGGACAACAGTGAGTTGGATTTCTCAATTTCAAAACTTGGTTGCTTTATCCACCATAGAGGCAGAGTATGTTGCTACAACAGAGGCAGGAAAGGAGATGATATGGTTGAAAATTTTCATGGATGAGTTGGGAAAACAATAGGCTATAAATTACTTATTTGCAAATAGCAAGAGTGTTATACATATTGCAAAGAATTCTTCCTTGCATTCTAAAAAAAAACACATATAGTTGAGATATCATTTCATTCAGTCGGTGTTGGAGGATGGATAGGTCAAGCTAGACAAGATACATATAGATGCTAATCCAGCGGATATGTTTATGAAGGAAGTGACAAGGGAGAAGCTGAGCTCCTCTTCAACTTCAGTTGGCCTTCAAGGTTGAATTCAAGTATAACAGATTGTTGGGTTTTGTTTTTACATTGTAACTAGGTTGGTCTCCTAATCTACCTATGGAATTGCCAATTCCAATCAAGGGTATCTCGAAGGACCTAGACCAACTAAAAAGCACTTTAAAAAGCCTCCTACACTTTAGGCTCTACAAGACTTGGGAGGGTGATCCCTTAATTCTTTTACAATCTTTGCACTATTATCATAAATAGTATTAACAACAACAAATAATCTCATTTAATAGCTCAACATAATAGGATAATACTAAATAGAATTGGTTACTCATTAGTAATATCAAATATTTGGAGCATGAGATAACTACAACACCATAACACATAGGGATTTAAAATGATTTTGAATTTATAAAATGTTTCTAAGATGCACTAAGCTGCAAGGTAAATTAGTGCCTAATTCTAGGCCATGGAGTCAAACACATAAAAAGAATTCATTAGCAAATGACATTCAACCAGTGGATTTAAATTTTTAATTCCTTGCATCAACTTTTTAGTGCCTTATACCAACAATCCCACTCCTATTATCAATCAAACTCTTCTTACCCAATCCAACCTGCACACTTGAAATCACTGTTATCTGCTCAAAGTATTTAACCATTTCCTTAAAATAGACTCGTAAACAAATAGCATAATCTCATGAAATTTGAGATGAAAAACTCAAAGAAACTATGTATTATTGAATTCATATATTAAACTATAAAATTATGGATACAATTTAAATATATTCATGAATGTATACACACTCTCATGATTTATTTACACAAACTGGCTGTATTTGCTCATAAAATTAGAAATTACAGCTTACAAACTAAATGTGGCTCATAATTTACAATTCTCTATCTACGCTAGCCTCATACAAAACCACAGAACCAAAATTTAGTCTCTGAACCAGAGTCATTAGAAGAGAATAGAATAAATAGAATGAGAGAAGATTCAGAAGAAGCCCTAAATTTGATCCGGAGATGCCATTTGGAATCCTCATCACCATTGATCCATAATAGAAAGGCCTCTCTCCTTTCTCTGTAACTGAATTTTCCTCTTCATTTTTCTTTGTTCTATTTGCAACAAAAAATTTCCCATGTGAAGAATTTCACTCCATTCTACCTGCTAGAAAACAACCTTGCTCATGAAAATCCTCTGCTCCTGTGAAAATTTTGTTTTGTATTTGCTACACTTTATATTTTTCCTTCTAACTTTATGCAAAGAAAAATATATTATTTCCATATGTATAGTGAATATAAAATTAATTTTTACTTTTCTTTCCATTTACATCTAGCAACAAAATATTTGACTACAAAACAAATAAATTCACTTTGCCCATGTGCATTTGACTTTCATTGTTAAAATATTTTTCCTTAAGAATGGGGCCTTTTAAAATCTCTGTGAGTAAAATATTTTATTTGTACCCATTTTGTTTCATATTTAAATACTTAAGAAAATATGTTTTCTTAAAGTATCTACAGTCCTCATTTTATGGGCACACCCACCTTTTACCATTTCAATTTCCATGGCTTTTGAAAAATTCATTAGGCTGCTTAAAACAAGTCCAGACCCGTGTTGGGCCCACCTTGTGTATATTTTTCCTTCAAATAATACATGAAAGACCCCTTAAATAATACACCAAGGAAAAATTTATCAGCTCACCACATTTAATATTTTGGGCCCACCACGAGCAACACAAAGCTTTCTTCAAAGATTTTAAAATGAAATCTCGTCGGGCTCTTTTTTTTAAATGTTTTGTTTTTATGAAAAATAAAGTGAAAACCTTTGAAATATTTGCACTGGGCACATTAAAGTTATACCCAGCATTGAAAACCTTCTTGGGCCCACTACTACATGTCACCTACCTGCCCTCTCATGGATTTTAACCTCCTTGCATCTTCAGATTGCGATTTGGTGGGGGACAACTAGGATTTTCCTGCATTCAGCTTTCATCTTCAACTGTTGATTTCATTTTTGGCATCTTTGGTTTGCCCTAATTTTATTCATCTGTTGTTTGCTCTACAACACAAGAGTCATGGTGGCTTCTTCATGTGAAAATTACTTTTCACATAGCCATTGAGCCTCTTTCATTCTCAAATAGCTCGATCCCTTTAGCATTTGATGGACATCCCATACTGCCTTGTCATTCACTGGTTATCCCCTTCATCGAGCCTCCTAGAAAATCAACTGCATTTTCCTGAGGGTTTCAAAAGCCTTTTCAACAAAACCATTTTTGTACCCTTAATTCATGGTTATGCCCCTTCAACAGACTTTGATATAATTTCCTTTTACCCGTTGACTACCCCATGTTCTATGGTGTTGCATTTTCTTAAATGTCTCTAAAACATTTTAATAGATCCATTTATGTTAGTTTTGTGCACTGGCACCATTCTTTATGTTTTGATGGGTGCTCTCTACCCTCTGGCATGGTGGCATCTTAGTTTATGCAATCTGCATTTGTTTGAGAGTTTGTAAAGCATTTTCAATGGCCACTTTGTTTGGCAGGCCACGCCTTGGCTTTGCTCCCACATTGCCTTTGAGCTTCCCAACTCGTGCTTTGCTTGCTAGTCACATTCACTTGAAAGTTATTGAGGACCTTTCAAAAATTTACCTTTGGAGTTTGCAACATCCATAGCACTCCAAGTGCATCACCATCCATTGTGCTTTGATGGAAGTCCAAACCCTAATTTTTGTTGCACATCTTATTCCATTTACTTCAAGTTACATTTGTTGGGAAGCTTCTAAAGCTTGGTCAACAAATGCATTTTGTATATATCTTGCATTTACCATGGCACATGGGGGTTTTTCTTTGTTTATGCTTGAAGGTTTACAAGATTTTAATAATCATTGGCAGTGCATGCATACCATGGCATTTGAGCCTCTCTTTATTTGCTTGAAAGTTTCTAAAGACTTTTCATCAAATCCACTTTTACACTATAGTTTCCCCATGGGATAAAGTCATCCTCACCTATAATTCCCTTATGCTTTGGTGGATGCCCACCTCTACAACCTTTTGTATCACGCCCCAATAGTCTTTGCATCTGAAGCCTTTGATAGTCTATTTTGCTTGGCACCAATCGATATCCTTAGCCTCAATTTTCTTAGCCCTTGTAGTATTTGAAACATTCTCATCCACATTCAGTCATTTCCTCTCATTTACTAAATACTTAGTTCTATTGAAGAGTTTCCTTTGTGCTTTGAGCATTTCCTCTATCCATTCTCAATAGAGTTCACTTATAATGTGCTCAACATTTTATGAAAACTCAGCTATGGCCCCCAAGTAGCATAGTTGTACTTCAATTTTATTTATTTTGTAGTTTTGGCATCCACATAAAGTATTAGCTTATGTAATTGACATGCTTTCATGACACCATGTAATTGTTCAAACAACTTAGCAAAATTGAAATTGTTTTGACGTTATCCCATGACAACTCAAGTGAATTACCACACTCTCCATTTGAATGAAGAGATTTGAGATGATGGAACACAACAATTCTATGATGAAATAATGCTTTTGAGATGCATGTCTCTTCACCTCCAAAGTGTTTGTCAGTGAAAGTATGTTAGGTCCCCATGTGGACCTGGCTAAAACAAATCATTTTGAAACAAATTTCAAGTTCAATCTGACTTGTGACAGCTTCATAGTGTTTCTAGAGTGAAAACAGAAAATGGGTTTTCATTAAAATCAACTTTTTGGCACATTTGCAAAATGGTGAAAATAGGCCAAGTTAGCTCTGGAATCAATTTGGGAAACTAAGCAAATGACCTCATGGAGTCATAAAAACTTGCAAGCATGTAGACATTCATCCCAAGAATTAAATGCAAAAAATGACTCAAAAAAAGGAGTCACAAGGTGAAAGATATTTGCTGTCAAAGTTGCTTACTTGAACTTTCTGTAATAGACAGCTGCTCTGAACCAGTTAAAACTCAAGAGATCACCTCGTTGCAAAAATATCAAATCAACTCCTAGTGAGCTGTCATTGGACACAGTAAATCACTTTTTTATAGAGATCATGTGTGCAAGATATATTATCCTACACCATCAATCTCCACAAAATACTGAAGGTCAAAGTTGACCTCTCAAAAAGGCTTCTGAAAATGCAAGTGCCAAACTAGATAAATTCCATTTGGTTTTGATTTATTAAAAATAGAAAATAAAATTATGAAGCCCTAAAAACTAACATGTGAACTCATTTTGGTATGTAGAATATAGAGAAACAATCATTTTGGCATAAAAATCATCTGGTTGCAAAAAGAAAGCTCAAACGGGAGGCAACTTTGCAAAACTGCTAATTTGCAAACAACAAAAAAGTGCCAAAACCCTCCAGCTTCACTTTCTGAAACCTTGACAAAACTCATTGTGGCAAGCTAAAAATTGACATGTACACTGACATAGGTTACATGAGGGTGTCTACACATGTATTTTTCTTAGAAATCAATTGGCTTGAAATTATGAACCTCCAAAGTAGGTCATTCAAGCAAGTTCATCAGGTGCACTTCTGAAAGTGCAAAGGCAAAATTTTTGATATTAGCATCTCAAATTTGCAAAATTTGAGAGTGCCATTAGTGGCTTTGACTGGGGATATATGCCCCCTATGGGCATAGCAAGATTCCAAATCTATGGGGAGTAGACCAAAAACTGAGTCAATCAAGTAGTCCTCAAACTGCTCCTTTATTCACTTTTATTTTTCAAACTTCATCTGGGACACAAGGCCACCAAATGAAAATGTGAAATCAGTAATTTCCTCTATCAAATACTTTTTTCTCTACTATTTTCCCTAGGCCAAATCTGAAAACATTGTCATAGACGCCCCCAAAATAGATCGGTCATAACATGTCCCACTATATCAGCTTCAATGTCACCAACTATTCTACCAAACGCAACATGCAATCAAACACTAACAAAAAATCATAATCATTGTGACATTTTACCAACCAACCCACATCATTTCCACTGATGTCATTCTCATGAATTGAGAAATAGAAGCATTCATAGTCCATTTGATCTTTGACATCACATACCTTTTCATCCAAATTAGTTTGCAGATCAAAATCAGTTTGCAAATTAAACTGAAATCTCTCATAAACAGCTTGTTCTATATCATGCAAATCAACTTTGCATATGTCAAAGATAAAATATGCATATTCTAGAGCATCCTTGTGTTGATCACTGCAACATAGGCACATCTTTTGACACTTCAGTTTAGGTGCATCAGAGCATACCTTGGCATCATGGAGACAAGAATCAGATGCAACATTAACTTCTAAAGAATGAGTAAATGCACTCATCTCAGGTTTGAGAGCACATTTTTCTGCATTCTTGTTGTCATCATCTAAATTGAAACCAAATACCTCAAGTGAGGGCTCAAGCAAATCAACATCAAAAGGGACAACAAAAGGACACCCAAGTGCATTGGAAACATCATATGCAATATAAGTTGATATGTGTGCTAACTCAAAAGTGAAGGAATCATTTATTTTCCAATTTATATCAACTAATATTGCATATGATGTTTCCAATGCACCTGGGTATCCTTTTGTTGTCCCTGTTGGTGTTGATTTGCTTGAACCCTCACTTGATGTATTTGGTTTTAATTTGGATGATGATGACAAGAATGTAGAAAATTTTGCTCTCAAACCCAAGATGAGTGCATTTAATCATTCTTTAAAAGTTAATGTTGCATCTGATCCCTATCTCCATGATGCCAAGGTATGCTCTAATGCACCTAAACCGAAGTGAAAAAAGATGTGCATATGTTGCAGTGATCAATACAAGGATGCTCCAAAAAATGCATATTTTATCTTTGACATATGCAAAGATGATTTGCATGATATATAACAATTTTTTTATGAGAGCTTTCAGTTTAATTTGTAAATTGATTTTGATCTGCAAACTAATTTGGATGAAAAGGTTTGTGATGTCCAAGATCAAATGGACTATGAATGCTTCTATTTCTCAATTCAAGAGGGTAAGCATTCAGTGGAACATGATGGTGGGTTGGCCAAGGTAAATTGTCACAATGATTATGATTTTTAGTTAGTGTTTCATTGCATGATGCAATTTCATAGAGTAGTTGGTGACATTGGAAAGCACAGTGATATAGTGGGACATGTTGATGACCGAGCTAGTTTGGGGGTAGTCTATGACAATGTTTTTAGATTTGGCCTAAGTCAAACAGTAGAGAAAAATGCATTTGATAGAGGAAAATATTGATTTCACATTTTCATTTGGTGGCCTGGTGTCACTAGATGAAGTTTGAAAAATAAAGTTGAATAAAGGAGTACTTTGAGGATTACTTGATTGACTCAATTTTTGGTCTACTCCCCAGATATCTAGAATCTTGCTATGCCCATAGGGGGAATACATCCCTAGTTGGAGCCACTGATGGCACTCTCAAATTTTGCAAAATTTTAGATGCTTATATCAAAATTTTTGCCTCTACACTTTCAGAAGTGCACCCGATGAACTTGCTTGAATGACCTACTTTGGAGGCTCATAATTTGAAGCCCATTGATTTCTAAGAAAAATCCCTTTTTAGACACACTCATGTGACCTATGTGACTATGCATGTCAATTTTCAACTTCCCAGGATGAGTTTTGTCAAGGTTTCAAAAAGTGAAGCTGGAGGGAGGGTTTTGGCACTGTTTTGTTGTTTGCAAATCTGCAATTTTGCAAAGTTGCCTCCCATTTGAGCTTTCATTTTGCAACTAGGTGATTTTCATGCAAAAATAATTACTTCTCTATATTATCCATACCAAAATGAGTTCACATGTTAGTTTCAAGGCTTCATGATTTGATTTGCTATTTTTAACAAATCAAAACAAAATGGAATTTATCCAGTTTGACACTTGCATTTTCAGAAGCCTTTCTGAGAGGTCAACTTTGACCTTTAGTATTTTGTGGAGATTGATGGTTGAGGCTAATACCTCTTGCACACATGCTCTCTATACCAAATTGAAGGCAGTGTGGGAGCAAAGCCAAGGCGCAGCCTACCAAAAAAAGTGGTAGTTGAAAATGCTTTAAAAACTCTTAAAAAAATGCAGTTTGCATAAAAGGAGATGCCACTGTGCGAGAGGGTAGAGAGCACTAAAAACATAAAGAATGGTGCTAGTGCACAAAAATAACATAAAATGGATATGTTAAAATGTTTTAGAGACATTTAAGAAAATCCAACACCATAGAACATGGGGTAGTCAACATGTAAAAGGAAATTATATCAAAGTTTGTTGAAGGGGCATAGCCATGAATTGAGGGCGTACAAAATGGTTTTATTGAAAAGCTTTTGAAATCCTCAAGAAAATGCAGTTGATTTGCTAGGAGGCTCTATGGAGGGGATAACCATCGAATGACAAGGCAATATGGGATGTCCATCAAATGCTAAAGGGCTCGAGCTATTTGAGAATGAAAGAGGCTAAATGGCTATGTACAAAGTGATTTTCAAATGAAGAGGCTGCCATGACTCGTATGTTATAGAGTAAAAAACCGATGAATAAAATTAGGGAAAACCAAAGATGCCATAAATGAAATCAACGATTGAAGATGAAAGTTGAATGCAGGAAAGTCCCAGTCGTCCCACACCAAATCACAATTTGAAGATGCAAAGAGGTTAAAATTTGTGATATAGTAGGCAGGTGACATGTGGCAATGGGCCCTAGAAGGTTTTCAACACTGGGTATAACTTTAATGTGCTCGGTGCAAATATTTCAAAGGTTTTCACTTGCTTTTTCGTAAAAGTAAAACATTTAAGAAAAAGAGCCAGACGAGATTTCATTTTAAAATCTTTAAAGAAGGCTTTGTGTTGCTTGTGTTGGGCCCAGAATATTAAATGTGGTGAGATGATAAAATTTGTTTGGTGCATTATTTAAGGGGGATTTCATGTATTATTTGAATGAAGTAAACATTTAAAATTAAATGTTTATGGGAAAATACACAAGGTGGGCCTAGTACGGGTGTGGACTTGTTTTAAGCAGATTGATGAATTTTTCAAAAGCCATGGAAATTGAAATGGTAAAAGATGAGTGTGCCCATAAAATGAGGACTGTAAATACTTTAAGAAAACATATTTTCTTAAGTATTTAAATATGAAACAAAATGGGTATAGATAAAATATTTTACTCACAAAATTTTTCAAAGGCCCCATTCTGGTGAAGGGGCACCCAAGCTCCTTAAGGGTCAGTTGAAGAGTTAGAAGAGTGAAGGGGACATGAAAACCTTTCAAGAACCTCAGAGCATCAACTATAACATCTTGAAGCCTATAATGGCTTTTGAAATGAATGAAAGCATTAAGGGAGTCAAAAGTCCTAAGGGTCCTGATAAGGAACCTAGGACCAAAATGTATTGTAATTGAATTAATGATGTCCTAGGAATTTAATTAGGTATATAGGGTTTTATTTATGTCAAATAAGGTTGAATAATGCAATGTAATAGTTTTGGGGTGCTTTTTAGTTAGTAGAGTTCAATAATTTGCAAGTTGGAAAATTCAAATTTTAAACTTCCAACTTTGGGCGAGAAAATGAGTTTTAGGTATTTTAGCATAATCATGCATTGAAAAAAATCCCAAATGGTTGGATTAGTTGGGGAAAGGTTCTACAAAGCTAGAGAATTCATTTGTATGGATTTTGGGTTGATAGTATAGTTTTTGTATAGACTGTTCTCATAAAAATCAATAGAACTTCTATTTTGTTGCATTTTCTTGTGTTCTTTTGATGAACAACTGATTTTTATTGACAATATAATCAATTGGATTATTTATGGATTTCAAAATTCATGCATTCAACCCTTTGTATGCCCTGATAAATGTTAGAAATCAGTTTCTTGTATATTATATTTGAGTGTCTCAAGGAAAATATTGATTTTTCATTAATTTTGAGTCTTAATGAATGAATGATCCATTTCATGGGAGATTGTGACTGTAACTTATGAAATGGATTATATTTAACATGTACTATACCATATTAACAAGCTAATGTGTAGGAATGAAGAATATGAAGGTGTACACCAAGATTTGACAGGGCAAAGGGCATGAAAATAGTGCCTAAAGTATAGCAATAGAAGATATGCCTGAAGAAGGGGCATATTTTTGAGTTGGAATTGATGAAAATTTTTGACCTAATGGTGAAAATTCCATGAACTAGTTCTGGAAGTCCTTGAGAGGTTAGTTTTCAAAAGGCCCTAGTTTTGGAGCCATTTATTGAGGGTTTTGTGTTTGAGAGTCTTAAAGGTGTTATAGGAGTATAAAACCTTGAAAATACTTGGTTTGGAAACATTTTAAGATTCTTTTTTAAAGTTTCATAGTTAGGGGATAAGTTTAGAGAGGGGTCACTTTGAAAAAGAGGGCTAATTAGGCCTCAAATTTAAGGAAACAGTAGGTTTTGGGAAGTCTGATCCAAAAAAAGTGTGAACAATATTTTGGTATGCTGTGTAGCAACATGAAACACACTTGAAATAGTCATTATATTGAATATTCCTTTGGAAAAGTTGTGAGAAAAGTTAAAAAAACCATCGCTGGTGACCTAGTTGGGCTGGAAGCCTAGTCAAAGTGAGAGAGTGGGGTTTTGTTTGAGATAGAGGTTTAGGGCTTTGTAAACATTCAAGACAATTTTGTTTGAGTCTCTTAAGAGTGTACCAAGGGTTTGGGTCCATAAGGAAAGCATACAAGTTATAAGTGCATCATTGAGGCTTGTCTCCATTAGGGTGCCTGGAAGAGGGTTAGAGATTGCATTTGTAATCCTTGAAATCTTTGTGTTCCTTCAAAAGTCCCATACCCTCTACCTCCGAATGGTATCAGAGTAGTGAGTAGGTCCTTTAGGGATTGAAGAAATAAAAATGGTACCTAAAAATCAATTAGCAAGAGAGTTAGAGGAGTTGAGGGAAATCTTGGAGAGGGAAAGAAGGGAAAGAAGAGAACAAGAAGCAACAAGAGAGTAGGCTAGAGGAAGGAAAGAAAGGAAATGGAGAAGGGAGAGAGATACTATGCAAGAAAGGATAAACAACCTTGAGAGAAGTAGAAGGAGAGAAGAACAATAAAACCAAGAAGATAATGATGAAGAAGAAGAGTATGTGAGGGTAAATCAAGAACAACCAACAGATGAGATAGAAGACCCTGAGGAAAGGAGGTTATTGAGATTGTTCAAAGTAGTACAAGGTAATGGAGGAAAGAGTCACATAGATTTTCCTATCTATCAAGGGAAGATGGATAGTGAGGAGGTGTTAGGATGGCTTGTTGCCTTAGAGAACTATTTTTAGTTTGAAGAGATGGATGAAGAGAGGAAGGTTAAGTTTTTCAAAACCAAGTTGACAGGTACAACACTGACATGGTGGACTAGTTTTTAGAATGATAGGAAGGCTAGGGGATTGGCAAAAGTTTCTACATGGGCAAGGATGAAGAGTTTGGTAAAGGAGCAATTCCTACCATCTGATTATACCATTCATGTGAAGAGGATGAGGCAAAATTTAAAGCAAAAGGACTTAGATGTGATGTCATATACTAAGCAATTTCACAAGCTTGGTATCGGAGAAGGAAATGAAGAAGAAGATGAGAAAGTAGCTAGGTATATCATTGACTTGAGGTATAACTTACAAGATGAGATTAGTTTGCAGATGCCAAGGACATTAGGAGAATGCTTTCAATTGGCCATTAGAGCAGAAGAAAAGGTGAAAAGGAAGTAAGAAAGGTCAAGCAATGGTGGAAGAGGAGGTAGTTCAAGCAGAGGCAGAGGTAATAGAGAACAAGGACAAGGAAACAATGACAAGGGCAAAGAGGTGTTTTTAGATCAAAGAGGAGGATACACTCTTAGAGGAGGAGGCAGATTTGGACAAGGTAGAGGCACATTCACAAGTAGGTGTTTCAATTGTAATGAACGAAGGCATCCTTCTTTCAAATGTCCTAAATGGGAAAAATCAGATAAAGGCATAGATAGGAGAGCTAATTTGGTACAAGAAGAAGAGGACAAAAAGGAGGAATCAAAGACATTGATGGCAGACCCTGTGACTAATGGTGAGTTTCTTATGATCAAGTAAGGAGAAAGACTTCATCAAGAGCCAAAGGTAACTATCTTTAAGAAAAATTGTCTCATTCATGGTAAAATATGCAGATTACTCATAGACTCAGGGTCACATAGCAATTTAGTTTCAACTGATATGGTAGCCAAGTTAGGAATTGACACATTTGATCATCCTACTCCCTACAAAGCTACTTGGGTAACTCAAATGCAGCATGTAGAGATTTGTAAGAGGGCTTATGTAGATTTTTCAATTGGATCATATCAGGATAGGGTGGTTTTGATGTCATTCCAATGACTTGTGGTCATATCATCTTAGGGAGACCATGGCAGTATGCTAGGAGGACAGTTCATGATGGATTCCATAATACATATTTTGTGCACAAAGGAGGTAATAGACATAAGTTGGTTCCTTTTCCTTTGGAGTAGTCTAATGAAAGTTTTGTGATCTATTTTGAGAAGAATTTGTAGGTAAATAAGTAGGGTAAAACAAGGGAAGACATTGGTTGGTTGAAAAATAGTAAGTTGCAACAGAGATATGAGGAATACAGTCCTAAAAATTAGAATCTTTGGGACTTGGACATTATTAAGGTTGGGGGTATTTAATTCCCTATAGTTGAGGGTAATAGAGATGGTGTCATTTCACAAAGGAATTAGTGGCATAGAGGCAGAAATAGGGCACAAGGACAGACTGAATTCAAACTGCAAAGAGGACAAACAAAACACTATTTTGATTCTAGCATGCTAAGTGACATGAGGGAAGGTTGGCAGAAAAGGAAAAAGGTAACTTTAGGTGATTTCTTGGTCAATGATCAGAAGGTGCAAGCATCTAGGAGCAGGGAGTATTGTGGTGGCAACAAGTTGGATGCTTCGTAGGGCAACAACTCTTTCTTTCTTGGGGAGAATGGTGCAGGGGCACCCAAGCTCCTTAAGGGTCAATTGAAGAGTCATAAGAGTGTAGGGGACATAAAGACCTTTTAGGCACCTCAGAGCATCAACTATAACATCTTGAATCCTATAAGGGCTTTTGAAATGAATGAAAGCATTAAGGGAGTCAAAAGTCCTAAGGGTCCTGATAAGGATCCTAGGACCAAAATGCATTGTAATTGAATTAATGATGTCCTAGGAGTTTAATTAGGTATATAGGGTTTTATTTATGTCAAATAAGGTTGAATAATGCAATGTAATAGTTTTGGGGGGCTTTTTAGTTAGTAGAGTTCAATAATTTGCAAGTTGGAAAATTCAAATTTTAAACTTCCAACTTTGGGCGGGAAAATGAGTTTTAGGTATTTTAGCATAATCATGCATTGAAACCAATCCAAAATAGTTGGATCATTTGGGGAAAGGTTCTAAAAAGATAGAGAATTCATTTGTACAAAGTTTGGGTTGCTGGTACAGTTTTTGTATGAACTGTTCTCAGAAAAATCAATAGAACTTCTGTTTTGTTGCATTTTCTTGTGTTCTTTTGATGAATAATTGATTGTTATTGACAATATAATCAATTGGATGATTTTGGGATTTGAAAATCCATGCATTCAACCCTTTGTAGGCCTTGATAAATGTTAGAAATAATTTTCTTGTATATTATATCTGACTGTCTCAAGGAAAATACTGATTTTTCATTGATTTTGAGAGTCTTAATTAATGAATGATCCATTTCATGGGAGATTGTGACTATAACTTGTGAAATGGATCATATTTAACATGTACCATACCATATTAACAAGCTAATGTGCAGGAATGAATAATATCAAGGTGTACACCAAGATTTGACAGGGCAAAGGGCATGGAAATAGTGCCTAAAGTATAGCAGTAGAAGATCTGCCTTAAAAAGGGGCATTTTTTTGAGTTGGAATTGATGAAATATGTTGACCTAATGGTGAAAAGTCCATGAACCAGTTTTGGAAGTGCTTGAGAGGTTAGTTTTCAAAAAGCCCTAGTTTTGGAGCCATTTATTGAGGGTTTTGTGTTTAAGAGTCTTAAAGAATTATAGGAGAATAAAACCTTGAAAATCCTTGGTTTGGAAAAATTTTAAGACACTGTTGAAATTTTCATAGTTAGGGGATAAGTTTAGAGAGGGGTTGCTTTGAAAAAGAGGGCTAATTAGGCCTTAAATTTGAGGAAACAATAGGTTTTGGGAATTTTGATCCAAAACAAGTGTCAACAATATTTTGGTATGTTGTGTAACAACATGAAACACACTTGAAACAGTCATTAGATTGAAGAGTCCTTTGGAAAAGTTGTGAGCATAGTTAAAAAATCCATTGTTGGTGACCTAGTTGGGCTAGAAGCCTAGTCAAAGTGGAGAGTGGGGTTTTGTTTGAGACAAAGGTTTCGAGCTTTGTAAACATTCAAGACAAATTTGTTTGAGTCTCTTAAGAGTGTTCCAAGGGTTTGGGTCCATAAGAAAAGCATACAAGTTATAAGTGCATCATTGAGGCTTGTCTCCATTAGGGTACCTGGAAGAGGGTTAGAGATTGCATCACTGTAATCCTTGAAATCTTTGTGTTCCTTCAAAAGTCCCATACCCTCTGCATTACATTCTTAGGAAAAAAATATTTTAATAGTGAAAGTAAAATGCACATGGGCAAAGTGAATTTATTTGCTGTGTAGTCAAATATTTTTTTGCTAGATGTAAATGGAAAGACAAGTAAAAGTGAATTTTATATTCACTATACATATAGAAATAATATATTTTTCTTTGCATAGAGTTAGAAGGAAAAATATAAAGTGCAAAAAATACAAAACAAAATTTTCATGGGAGTAGAGGATTTTCACGGGAAAGGTTGTTTTCCAGTAGGTAGAATGGAGTGAATTTCTTCACATGGGCAATTTTCTATTGCAAATACAATAAAGGGAAATGACAAGGCAAATTTAGTTATAGAGAGAGGAGATAGGCTTTTCTATTATGGATCAATGGTGATGAGGATTCTAGATGGCATTTTTGGATCAGTTTTAGGGTTTCTTCTAAATCTCGTCTTATTCTATTTCTTACCTCCTCTTCTGATGACTCTTGTTCGGAGATTAACTTCTAGTTTTAGGGTTTTGTATGAGGCTAGGGTAGATAGAGAATTGTAAATTTTGATTCATATTGAGTCTGTAAGCTGTAATTTCCAATTTTATGAGGAAATACAATCAGTTTGTGCAAATAAATCATGAAAGTGTGTATACATTCATGAATATCTTCAAATTTTCTCTATACTTGTACAGTTTAATCATATGAATTCAATAATACAAAGTATCTTTGAGTTTGTCATCTCAAATTTCATGAGATTGTGTTATTTGTTTATGGGTCTATTTCAAGGAAATGGTTAAATACTTTGAGCAGATAACAATGATTTCAAGTGTGTGGGTTGGATTGGGTAAGGAGATTTTGATTGATAATAGGAGTGGGATTGTTGGTGTAAGGCACTAATCGTTGATGCAAGGCATTAAAAATTTAAATCCACTGGTTGAATGTCATTTCTTGATGAATTATTTTTATGTGTTTGACTCCATGGTCCAGAATTAGGCACTAATTTACCTTACAGCTTAGTGCATCTCAAAAACATTTTATAAATTCAAAATCATTTTAAATCCCTATGTGTTATGGTGTTGTAGTTATCTCATGCTCCAAACAGTTGATATTACTGATGAACAACCAATTCTATTCAGTATTATCCTATTATGTTGAGTTATTAAATGAGATTATCTATTGTTGTTAATATTGTTTATGATAATAGTGCAAAGATTGTAAAAGAATCAAGGGATCACCCTCCCGGGTCTTGCAGAGCCTGAAGTGTAGGAGGCTTTTTAAAGTCCTCATCAATTGGCCTAGGTCCTTTGAGCTACCCTTGATTGGAATTGGAAATTCCATAGGTAGATTAGGAGACCAACCTGGTTACAGTGTGAAAACAAAACCCAACAAAATGGAGACTCTACTAGGGAGAATTTGAGAAAATTCTCACTGAAGAATCCAGAAATAGAGTCATATCATTTGCATAGAGTCATATTATTATTTTCCATTTTGAATTTGGTTCAAATATTGAAGTTCTTGAACCTGGAGAAGATTCATTGAATATTATTAGTGTGACTCTATTGTTGGAGAAGACCCAAAACCATATTTACTCTTGAAGATTATTCCTCTGTGAAAGGAGGTGGTGACTCTGTCTAAAGAACCAGTTGAATTGTGTAGAAGATTTCCATATTTGCAGAATTTGTAGTCAGGAAGAAAGATTAACAACTACTACAAATATTATAGGTATTCTCATAAATCTAAAGTAAGTATTATTCTATTTGAAAGAAATTTATGATAACTTTTCAAGACTTGAGATCATAAATGGTTCCCTATTAGATGAATCTAAATTAAGAAATGGAATAGTAGTATTTCTTTACGTACTTCAAATGTATAACATGTAATATCTGTAATGTGTTGAGGAGTATGTTTATTTTGAATTATGCCTCGGAGAAAGCTTTAAGGCATAAGTATTCAATCAATGTTTTAGAATCATGGTTGAATTAGTAAATGATGCAATTGATAACCATGTATAAAGTTAATAGTGATTGAATTTGGATACAAGAGGGTCTCCCTGTAAAATGGTAAGTAAAAGTATGTAGGGAAAAAAAGTTGTCCCAAGCGCTCAAAGGGGATTCTCTATTAAGAGGTATATGCCATTGGTTTTTAGTGGTATTAAAGGTTTCCCAAACCTAATTCATAAAAATGTTAAGGATTATTTTCCCAAATTTAAAGGGAAAAGTTCAGAATCAACCTCTAAACATCTATATACATTCATAGATGTGATGGGGGATTATGAGGTGCACCATGAGGACATTGTCATGAAGTTGTTTGTTCAATCTCTGAAGGATGATGTCAGAGATTGGTTCTCATATTTACCAACATGTTCTATTGCTTCATGGAATCAACTTATGACAACCTTTGTTGAGCAATTTGGTGAAAGGGTAAACCCAAGTGTGGTGAGAAAAAACATTATAGAGATCCATATAAGTGAAAATGAGTTGGTCCCTATTTTCAATCTTCGCTTTACAAAGGCAGTCAGGGAAATTCTAGAAAATATGCGACCAAATGATGTTGAATGCTTGGTTGTGTATCTTGGAGCATTTGACAAGAAGATGGGTTTCTTGTTGAGAGATAAGGATCCTGCAACATTACATCAGGCATATCAAGATTCTATGGACATTGAGAACAATTTGAAGTACTCAATGATGAAAGGATATTCGGCTGCAAGCATTGATTACCCTAATACACCTCATGTAGATAGAATTCAAGGATCAGGTAATGAAAATTATTGTCAAGATGAAAATGCTATTGCTATTGTGATTTCTCCATCATCAAAGTATGAAGATCATAGTGAGTTCCGAGTTGAATGTCAGCAAAATTTGAGCAATGTTGATCAACAATCTTTTGTTCAAGCTTTGTATGAGATGAAGAGACAAGAGGGAGAATCACCATATAAGTTGTTTATGAGGTTTTTGGATGCTTTGATAAAAGTCCCCAAAGATTTCAAACCTAAGGAATCTATGTGCATTAATTTTTTTTGTGATATTTATGAACCTGGGTTGAGCACTTTGTTAGAGGAATTGAAGCCCCATACCTTTGATCAAGTTCCTGATTGGATAAGGATTGTAGAATTAGCCAAGTGTGGTTATGCACGAAATATAGATTCTCAAAATACAAACATCAACTGTCTTCTTGAAGAAAATCAAACAACAATACAACTAGGTGAAAAGAGTATGTCAAAGGATAAACATTGTAATCAACTTACAATCAACACATGTGCAGATCCACATAACATAAATGAAGAAAATGATACATGGGATGATAACAAAGTAAATACACAAGAATGCTTCTCTTCTAATATCTCAGATGATGGGGAGGTAAATGGGACACCGGGTGTTACTCCATGTCATGATGTGATCATAAATTACAATGCATGTGTTGTTGATGTTCCATTACAAATCACTCATTACAATCCTAATATTGTAGCCTCAAGTATTCATTTTGAAGATTTTCAGCATGGTTCATGTAGTGATGATCTTTCTTGTGATGAAAATCATGATGAGGTTGATATTTCTGATTGCTCCTCTAAAGATTGTAATTTCCTTTCTGAGGATGATGTGGAAGCATATTCTTCACTTGAAGAATGCAGTGATATAGATGCTCATGATGTCGCTTGTCCACAAGTGAAGGAACGAATTACATGTGATGAATACACCGAATGTAATTTAGATTCACAATCAATGGAGCATGTTCATTGTGGGAGTGATGTAGAGTTTGAAGACAAACATGTGTGTGATTAGTATGTTGTCTCAAGACATAATACTGAAATTGATGAAGAGGCTGATAAGTGTGCTTATGCCCCCGCTCTTCATGATTGTTTGTATGAAGCAGAGATGGAAAGGTTTGTGGTACATTAAGAGTATGATGAAGAAATAGGGGATGCATTTTGGAATAATCAAGTGGCACATTGTGACATCTTGAATCAATATCTTTACCCATTGATGATATTGAAAAGTTTGTTGACTCATATGACAAATAAGTTATAGATTGTGTTGACACTACAAAGATTTTTTATCCATATGTGGGGAAGCCAAGGAATGAAACAAATAATGAATCTCATGTTAGTGAGTATGAAGTTGAGTACAACTACTTCTTGTTTGATGTTCCTTATTTTCATAATGTGAACATGGACATGTTGTCACACATGTGAAAAGCATTGATGTGAAAGAAAATGAAGATTCTAATTCTATTGCTAACATGGAGTCTTCAGTTAGCAATGAGTCCTTCACTTTTGAGTCAGCACACATATCAACTAATATTGCATATGATATTTCCAATGCACCTAGGTGTCCTTTTGTTGTCCCTTTTGATGTTGATTTGCTTGAGCCCTCACTTGAGGTATTTGGTTTTAATATGGATGATGATGAAAAGAATGTAGAAAAATGTGTTCTCAGACCTAAGATGAGTGCATTTAATCATTCTTTAGAAGTTAATGTTGCATTTGATCCCTATCTCCATGATGCCAAGGTATGCTATAATGCACCTAAACCGAATTGTCAAAAGATGTGCCTATGTTGTAGTGATCAGTACAAGGATGCTCCAAAATATGCGTATTTTATCATTGACATATGCAAAGATGATTTGCATGATATAGAACAAGTTATTTATGAGAGCTTTCAGTTTAATTTGCAAACTGATTTTGATTTGCAAGCTAATTTAGATGAAAAGGTTTGTGATGTCAAAGATCAAATGGACTATGAATGCTTCTATTTCTCAATTCAAGAGGGTGAGCATTCAGTGGAACATGATGGTGGGTTGGCTGAGGTAAAATGTCACAATGATTATTATTTTTAGTTAGTATTTGATTACATGTTGCAGTTTGGTAGAATAGTTGGTGACATTGGAAAGCATAGTGATATAGTGGGACATGTCGATGACCAAGCTAGTTTGAGGGCAATCGATGACAATGTTCTCAGATTTGGCCTAGGGAAGATATTAGAGAACAAAGTATTTGACAAAGGAAAATACTGATTTCACATTTTCATTTGGTGGCCTAGTGTCACCAGATGAAGTTTGAAAAATAAAGTTGAATAAAGGAGCAGTTTGAGGACTACTTGATTGACTCAGTTTTTGGTCTACTCCCTAGAGATTTGGAATATTGCTATGCCCACAGGGGGCATACATCCCCAGTTAGAGCCACTAATGGCACTCTCAATTTTTTCCTCTACACTTTCAGAAGTGCACCTAATGAACTTGCTTGAATGACCTACTTTGGAGGGTCATAATTTGAAGCCCATTGATTTCTAAGAAAAATCACTTTCCAGATACACTCATGTGACCTATGTGAGTGTACATGTCAATTTTTCAGCTTCAAATGATGATTTTTGTCAAGCTTTCAAAAAGTGAAGCTGGAGGGTTTTGGCACTTTTATGTTGTTTGTAAATTTGTAGTTTTGCAAAGTTGCCTCCCGTTTGAGCTGTTGATTTGCAACTAGGTGATCATCATGCCAAAATCATTATTTCTCTATATTCTCCATACCAAAATAATTTCACATGTAAATTTTTAAGGCTTCATTATTTGATTTGCTATTTTTAACAAATCAAAACCAAATGGAATTTATCCAATTTGGTGCTTGCATTTTTAGAAGCCTTTCTGAGAGGTCAACTTTAAACTTCAATATTTTTTGGAGATTGATGGTTGACGTTAAAACCTATTGCACACATGATCTCTATACCAAAGTGATCTACTATGTCCAGTGATAGCTCACCAAGAGTTGATTTGATATTTTTGCAACGAGATGATCTCTTGAGTTTTAACTAGTTCAGAGCAGCTGTCTATTACAGAAGGTTCAAGCAACTTTGACAATGATATCTTTCACCTCGTGACTCCTTTTTTTGAGACGCTTGTTGTATTTAATTCTCGGGATGAATGTCTACATGCTTGCAAGTTTTTATGACTCCATGAGGTCATTTTCTTAGTTTCCCAGATTGATTCCGAAGCTAACTTGGCCTATTTTCACCATTTTGCAAATTTGCTAGAAAGATAATTTTAATGAAAACCCAATTTTTGTTCACTCCAGAAACACTCTGAAGTTGTCACAAGTCAGTTTGAGCTTGAAAGTTTTTTCCGGGTCCACATGGGGATCCGACATGCTTTCACTTCCAAACACTTTGGAGGTGAAGAGACATGCATCTCAAAAGCATTACTTCATCATAGAACTGTCATGTTACATCATCTCAAATCTCTTTAGTCAAATGGAGAGTGTGGCACTTCACTTGAGTTGCCATGAGATAATGCCACAACACTTTCAATTTTTCTAAGTTATTTGAACAATTACATGGTGCCATGAAAGCATGCCAATTACATAAGCTAATACTTTGTGTGGATGTAAAAACTACAAAATAAATAAAATTGAAGTACAACTATGCTGCTTGGGGGCCCTAGTTGAGTTTTCATAAATTTTGAGCACATTATAAGTAAACTCTATTGAGATTGGATAGAGGAAATGCTCAAAGCACAAAGGAAACTCTTCAATAGCACTAAGTATTTAGCAAATAAGGGGAAATGACTTAATGCAGATGAGAATGTTTCAAATACTACAAGGGCTAAGCAAAGTGAGGCTAAGGATATCGATTGGTGCCAAGAAAAATACACTATCAAAGGCTTTAGATGCAAAGACTATTGGGGCACGATATAAAAGGTTTTAGAGGTGGGCATCCACCAAACCATAAGGGAATTATCAGTGAGGCAATGAGCACACCAAGTGAGGATGAGTTATCCCCACAGGGAAACTGTAGTGTAAAAGTGGATTTGATGAAATGTCTTTAGATACTTTCAAGCAAATAAAGAGAGGCTCAAACACCATGGTATGCATGCACTGCCAATGATTATTAAAATCTTATAAACCTTCAAGCATAAACAAAGTAGAACCCCCATGTGCCATGGTAAATGCAAGATATATACAAAATGGATTTGTTGACCAAGCTTTAGAAGCTTTCCAACAAATGTAACTTGAAGGAAATTGAATAAGGGGCACAACACGGTTGAGGGTTTGGACTTCCATCAAAGCACAATGGATGGCAGTGCACTTGGAGTGCTATGGATGTTACAAAATCCATAGGTAAATTTGTGAAAGGTCCTCAGTAACTTCCAAGTGAATGTGACTAGCAAGAAAGGCATGAGTTGGGAACCTCAAATGCAATGTGGGAGCAAAGCCAAGGCATAGCCTACCAAACAAAGTAGTTGTTGAAAATGCTTTACAAACTCTCAAACAAATTCAGTTTGCATAAACTGAGATGCCACCATGCCAGAGGGTAGAGAGCACCCATCAAAACATAAAGAATGGTGCCAGTGCACAAAACTAACATAAAATGGATCTGTTAAAATATTTTAGAGAAATTTAAGCAAATGCAACACCATAGAACATGGGGCAGTCAGCGTGTAAAAGGAAATTATATCAAAGTCTGTTGAAGGGGCATAGCCATGAATTGAGGGCACACAAAATGGTTTTGTTGAAAAGCTTTTGAAACCCTCAGGAAAATGTAATTGATTTGGTAGGAGGCTCGATGGAGGGGATAACTAGTGAAAGACAAGGCAGTATGGGGCATCCATCAAATGCTAAAGGGCTCGAGCTATTTGAGAATGAAAGAGGCTTGATGGCTATGTGTAGAGTGATTTTCACATGAAGAAGCTGCTATAACTCTCGTATTGCAGAGCAAACAACTGATGAATAAAATTAGGGAAAACCAAAGATGCCAAAAATGAAATCAATAGTTGAAGATGAAAGATGAATGCAGGAAAATCCCAACCTTCCCCTGCCAAATCGCAATTTGAAGATGCAAGGAGGTTAAAATCTACGAGATAGCAGGCAGGTAACATATGGAGTGGGCCCCAAAAGGTTTTCAAGGATGGGTATAACTTTAATGTGCCCAGTGCAAATATTTCGAAGGTTTTCACTTGCTTTTTCATAAAAGAAAAACATTTTAAAAAAAGAGTCCGACAAGATTTCATTTTAAAATCTTTGAAGAAGGCTTTGTGTTGCTCATGGTGGGCCTGAAATATTAAATGTGGTGAGCCAATAAAATTTTACTTGGTGTATTATTTAAGGGGGCTTTCATGTATTATTTGAAGGAAGTAAAAATTTAAAATTAAATGTCTATGGGAAAATACATAAGGTGGGCCTCGTACGAGCGTGGACTTGTTTTAAGTAGCCTGGTGAATTTTTCAAAAGCCATGGAAATTGAAATGGTAAAAGTTGGGTGTGCCCATAAAATGAGGACTGTAGATACTTTAAGAAAACATATTTTCTTAAGTATTTAAGTATGAAACAAAATGGGTACATATAAAATATTTTACTCACACATATTTTAAAAGGCCCCATTCTTAAGGAAAAATATTTTAACAATGAAAGTCAAATGCACATGGGCAAAGTGAATTTATTTGTTGTGTAGTCAAATATTTTGTCACTAGATGTAAATGGAAAGACAAGTAAAAGTGAATTTTATATTCACTATACATATGGAAATAATATATTTTTCTTTGCATAAAGTTAGAAGGAAAATAATAAAGTGCAGCAAATACAAAACAAAATTTTCACGGGAGCAGAGGATTTTCACGGGCAAGGTTGTTTTCCAATAGGTAGACTTGAGTGAATTTCTTCACAAAGATAAAATATTTTACTCACAAAGATTTTAAAAGGCACCATTCTTAAGGAAAAAAAATTTAACAGTGAAAGTCAAATGCACACAGGCAAAGTGAATTTATTTGCTATATAGTCAAATATTTTGTTGCTAGATGTAAATGGAAAGAAAAGTAAAAAACAATTTTATATTCACTATACATATGGAAATAATATATTTTTCTTTGCATAAAGTTAGAAGGAAAAATATAAAGTGTAGCAAATACAAAACAAAATTTTTCACGAGTAGAGGATTTTCACGAGCAAGGTTGTTTTCCAGTAGGTAGGATGGAGTGAATTTCTTCACATGATCAATTTTCTGTTCCAAATAGAACAAAGGAAAATGAAGAGGTAAATTTAGTTATAGAGAGAGGAGAGAGGCTTTTCTGTTATGGATCAATGGTGATGAGTATTCCAGATGGCATCTCCGGATCAACTTTAGGGCTTCTTATGAATCTTCTCTTATTCTATTTCTTCTCTTCTCTTTTGATGACTCTAGTTTGGAGATTAACTTCTTGTTTTGGGGTTTTGTATGAGGCTGGGGTAGATAGAGAATTGTAAATTCTAAGTCATATTGAGTATGTAAGCTATAATTTCTGATTTTATGAGTAAATACAACCAGTTTGTGCAAATAAATCATGAAAGTCTATATACATTCATGAATATCTTCAAATTGTCTCCATACTTGTACAATTTAATCATATGAATTCAATAATACAAAGTATCTTTGAGTTTTTCATCTCAAATTTCATGAGATTATGTTATTTGTTTATGGGTCTATTTCAAGGAAATGGTTAAATACTTTGAGTAGATAACAATGATTTCAAGTGTGCAGGTTGGATTGGGTAAGGAGAGTTTGATTGATAATAGGAGTGGGATTGTTGGTGTAAGGCACTAACCGTTTGTGCAAGGCATTAACAATTTAAATCCACTACTTGAATGTCACTTGTTGATGAATTATTTTTATGTGTTTGATTCCATGGCCCAGAATTAGGAACTGATTTACCTTGCAGCTTCGTGCATTTCATAAACATTTTATAAATTCAAAATTATTTTAAATCACTATTTGTTATGGTGTTGTAGTTATCTCATGCTCCAAATAGTTGATATTACTGATGAACAAGCAATTCTATTTAATATTATCCTATTATGTTGAGCTATTAAATGAGATTATCTGTTGTTTTTAATGTTGTTTATGATAATAGTGATAAGATTGTAAAAGCATTAAGGGATCACCCTCTCGAGTCTTACAGAGCCCGAAGTGTAGGAGGCTTTTTAAGGTCCTTGTCAGTTGGTCCAGGTCCTTCGAGCTGCCCTTGACTCGAATTGGAAATTTTATAGGTAGATTAGGAGACCAACCTAGTTATAGTGTAATAATAAAACCCAACATAGAGCAGTAGGGTCCAAGGTGCTTATTTCTAGTGGGACCTGTAAGTGCAGCAGTGTCGTCCAGGATTAGTCTCCAAGTGGGAGATTGTGTTGGTGTGGATCTTGATCAGTCTCCAAGTTGGAGATTATTTGTATGTGGTGAATGATCATGCTATACTGTACACCCCGACATGTATCCTTGTCGAGGGCAAGTCAGGCCTTGGGTAGGGGTTCAGGGGGGCCAACCCCCAAGAAAAATTTTCTTCCTATTTTTTTGTTTCATCACTAAAAAAGGGAAAAATCAATGAAAAAAAAACCAATTTTGTAGAACCCTAATCTGGAAGCTTCTAATCTTGTTAAAAAGGGGTTCAGATGGGGTTATAGTATGATAAAAACCATGATTATTCGTAAGATTGTAATAGGTTTTGTAGTGGATAATAAAATCATTGGATGGCCTTGGTTTGGTGGATGTAGCTTGAATTGGGTGAACCACATTAAATTCTCTCTGTTATAATTTATTTTGTGTTTTAGTTTCTCTATTTATTAATTAAATTTTCATTTAATTGTTAGATATCTGTCATTTCTAATCCTAACAAAGCACATATGTGTCCTACTGATCGAAGCACAAGGAGACATGTTTCCCAGACTTGAGCCATTGAAGTAATGTCCCATAGCATTCATCTGGTCTTGCCGATAAAGCAAAGGAGGATTTTGTTGATGTTATTGGGATGAAGTCATGGAATCCTGCCCACCCCCTATCTCACACCGATAGATCACATTGGTAAAAAAATTGGCAATATGTTTGGAGGGAATGATCATCAACGAGACCGACTTCATTGGAGAGAGATATGAAAGTCATGTCAAGTGTTGTTCCATCGGCAAGAAAATAATTATGTCTCAACAATCAAAAAATAGACCAAAGCAAATATCCTAGCAAGACACAAAGTAAGCGGAGGAATGTATACTCAACTTATAAAGTCACACTGACATGTTTGCAATGGTGGGAGTTATAGCGATACAAAAGACCAAAGGGCTAGAATAGTCGGGAAGACTCATAACTACACTGGAACTATGGGATACCTTAGTGATATTTGATCTATGGTATTTGAAGAGAATCAAAGTGTTGGGGAAACTAAAAGATGTCTTAGTAGATGTTTTAATGAACATTGGTAAAATCCCTAATAGAAGGATCGCTCAAGATTTGAAAATGTCTCACCAACAACATTACATGATGTGACAGTGAGAGTTTAGAAAAAAGATCTGCTACACTCATGTTTCAACTAAAACATTAATGGCACCACAAAGCATAAGTAACTTCATGAATTAGGGGAAATTCAATTGAAAACACTATTGCAAAATTGATAGCAGAGAAAACAAAAGGACAAACAAAGAACTAGAGCATTTTTTCAACTCAAAAGTTTCAAGTGAAATACAGTAAGCTCTTTACGCCTTGACTTCTGTAATTTTTTATTTTTGCAATTTTTGAAGAATGGAAGCCACTAGTTTAGGAAAATTGAAGGGAAGAAAACATGGGGAAAGTAGTTAGCCTAAAGGGAAAAAATAGAAAACTGAAGTTGAGCCAGAGGGCACTGAGCAGAAGCTAAATCAAGATCTCATTGACCAATTACTTGGCTTTGGACCTAAAGCTAGACAATCTTTACAACTTAGCGAAGAAGTGAATAAATTAGATCACAAGTGTAAGCTCATAGGATATATTTGGACTCCAATAAGAGGTTATGAACTGTTTGGCTTTCATTACTATCAGAGAAATCATTTTGAACCATTATGTAACCCATGGAAGCTTAATCTAGGAAAGTTGGTTTTCCCTAATATATTTTTAAATGCACAATTGGTGAGATTGTTGGCCACCCATTATAATTTGAAACTCAAAGCTATATGTTACCAATCCATGAAACCATTGATACACATATTAGAAAATACAATAGGTGAGGTTTTCAATTTGGAAGGGGTATGTAACAAAAAAATCATATGTGAAGAATTAGAAAAGGAATTCGAGAGGATGGACACAATTTATAAAGGTTGGAGGTTTCCCTTGCACAAAATTAGACAGGGTGGAAAACTAGTTCCACTAGAGGATAGTGATGGATCCCCATTCCATGTTGATCTTTTTGAACCCTATATGAAGTATACTTATTTCTCGGTAGGCCAAGTATTGGGAATGGAAGTTCCTGAATATATGTCAATTGTGCCTATGATAATTTTAGTAGATATTCAGTATCACAACTCTAGACCTTTTGATTATGCCTAATGCATTTTTAAGGGGCTTGATACTAGGTTGATCATAGTAAAAGTTGGAGCCTCTATCTTACATCTTAGGCATTATTCATTGTTGATGCACATAGTGTTGTATTTTAGATAGGAGTTAGGGTTGTGGCCTTAGGAGATGAGAATTTCCCAATTTGAAAAGGAAGGCATGCCATTACTTGTTCAATTATGGATTGTTGTTTGGGATAGCAGGTTTGCTAATTCTAGTTTTGTACACTTTGAGGAGTATTTTGTAAATACTTTGTAGAAATTATTTAATCATCCATGTGCTTATTCTTTATTTGATGAGATAAAGAGGTTTCTTAGGCCTACAAACTTTAATGGGCCAATTAGTCACAATTGGGGGGTTTGGTATTGCTTGGAAGATGCCACCATGATTGGGGTTAATGGATTTTAAAATTCCCCATTCATTTTGTCTAAAATAGTCTTGGATAGGATTGCATATTTGGAAATTGCTAGACAGATGGATTTCTCTAGTGTTATGAATTTGAGCTCCTTTGTAAAACAATCTTTTATTCCTAGTACATTGTGCTTCGGTGATTTTACTATATTAGCTAAGGAAGGGTACAACTTGATTCTTGATAAGCTACTACAATACAACATGAAAAGAGGACCACCTAGGAAAAATTTTGATCCAGAAGGGTACATCAATTTTGCTAAACAAAAGATAAACTTTGGAGGGTATCAACATGTGCCCTATCAATTTGATGATATGATCAGGAACCTGGAAGTTGAAGAATCATAAATGGTGGTTGAAAAATAAAATCAAGGGTTGCAAGATACAAATTTGTTATCTTCTAGGGAAGAGGCATCTAAGGATAATATGCCAGAGGGCCAACCAAATAAGATGTCAAGATTGAGAACTCAAGATTACACTTGCCTTGCTAGGGAATTGAGTGTTGACGAGAGTATAGATACAAATGCAAGGCATGTAAAGTACGGGTCATTTGTAGCAAATGATGAATTTATGAATTCTCTAGAGTTTAAGGCATTCCTATACAAACAAAAGGGAAAAGAGATAAGAGAAATGGTTGACAATGTCACACAAGGTAATGAAGAGTAGTTACTTAATGATCTAAAGATGAATGTGGATAGAGTGATGATGGGTATGACCCCTGAAAAGGGAACGAAAATGTTAGAAATTGTTGGTTTCTATGATTTTTATAGGGTTAGACCTCAATTCTGCATTAGTCTTTGATAGTTTTCTAAAAGATAGTAATGCTACACATAAGATCAGCCTAGAAAAGGTGACAGAAGTATATGCAGGGTCAAAATACAATCCGGGTGAAGGGTCATTAATGATTTGGGACTTGTATCCACCTCATAGGAAATAAGTTGTCATTGATACTGAGAAGGCATTTGGGCATGTTATGAATTTAAAGGTTGGAGAGGTTGATCTTGTGGCAACTGCAGAGATTGGAATCAATGTATGAAAACTGAACAAAGCTCAAATAAATATGTTAATCAAGGAAAGAGAAATGTACAAAATGAATAATGAGAGGATGTTGAGAGAAAATGACTACCTAAAAGATTTGTTAGGAGTTACAATGAAATCAACCAAGCTTCTCACTCATGGTGAAAGTTCACAAGAAAAAGATCATTGGGAAGGATCAAGTGCATACTTTCAATGGAAATATGATTCACTTGTAGAAATAATTAAGAAAAGACAAGCCAGTCTAACAACTTGGTTGAATAAGCTCTGGGGAACACACTCACATAACTTTACTACATTGTAAGAACATGAAAGAATGGATGGTAGGATTCTGGAGAAGCTTTAAGAAATAAACCAAAGGGATGTTTCTGATAATGTGGCAATTGAGGCTGTGAATCATCTTCTGAATAAGCACCAAGACTTCTTTGAAGAATTGCAAGGGAATCACAAGGATTAATTAATGCCACCAAAAAAGGATTGACTACATTCTTTGATGATAAAGGAAGACTAAAATAAATGACTAAGTGGAAAGGTGAAAGTGAATCAATACTGCAAGAAATTTTGAAGACAACTACTGCAAAAGATACAACACTAGATGAAGCATGTGAATAGAATGAAAAGATGGTAAACATGGAGATCATGATCTAAAATGCATTGGGAGATGCAGATATGCATGAGTTTTGGGATTACTTGGACCACTTGCCAAAGATTCATTTATGGCTTAACATAGCTTAATTACCCTTTCAAATCTATTGTTGTTTTAACATAAGACATTTTGAAAGGATGTGTCCTTTAGAGAAATTGATGTATAAATGTCCATTTTTTGTAGCCAAAGAGATAGTGAATAGTGAATAGGAAAAAGATATAGTAGATTACAATGTTTCACAATTATGAGACTATGATGCATGTTTGAAACTATGGACATATCAATGAATTTTTTTTGATGTGGTGGCGTATTTTTGGTATCAGTTGTTTGTTGTGTTAATTGAAACTATTACTGAAGTTGTCTCCAAGTTTGATATTTTCTAGTTATTTAAATTGATATAACAAGCTTATATTCAATTTATCGGTCCACACTTGTTGTATCTATATGGTTGATTAATTGTTTCTTTCAAGAAAAGATTAAATCCTTTTAGTTGATCATAGTAATTAGGGAATCTCATTTGGATTATTAAGAAGAACTTGGTAATTATATTCTTGCATGTTTATACAAGTTATAGACTCAAATTTATATACCAAACAATTAGAGTATCTACCAGAAAGAGGTTACTCATTTTAGATTTCTCATTTGACTTTGTATTCCCAATAAGGCACTAGTCTCTATCACCTCACCATTTAGTTTATTCATTTTTCAAATCTGTTAATTGAAGATATTAGTTTTACCCTTGATATTGCTTATACAATCTACACCAAAATAAAACTCATTTATCCACTCCCATCTGCCATTGTGGGTAAATTACTTTAAGGAATAAACATAAGTCAAGTCTACCTCATTCATATAGGTATACCCACCTATGTCTAGCAGCACTTGAAGAGAAGAAGGTTCAAATCATTTGGCCTTGTTTGTTACCCTAAAATACATCAAGAGATTGGCAACCTCTTGAGGCATTTTTCCTACATTTTATAGAGCTAACAAATTGGCAACTCTGCTGGGGATTCAACTTAGAGTTAGGGCCTTAGTCATAGAGTTAGAAATCCTATAAAGACTCCACTGGGAAGAAAAAACAATAAATATTTTATCACTTTTAAGAAAGTGAGTGGCGACTCTAACAAGATCATTGCATCAATATGAATGGTAGAAGATCGCAACACAAAGGAGATCCCACTGGCAACAGTAAGTGGCCACATAAGGATGATGAGGGTAAGAAGATATCTGATGACATGTGCATAACAAACAAAGACAAAGCATCAAGACTACGTTGTGAGACATATGACCGTTATGATACATGGAGAGATAGTTTAGGAGGAGAACCTTGTACCCATTAAGAGAAAAGAAATCATTTTTATAATCCTCAAAAATAGGAAAAATTTGATGCTAAGCTCAAAGCTGGAGGAATCGAATATCAACAAGAAAATGATGAGTTCTTGACTCACAAAGAAATAGAGATGCAGTTGGAGTTTCATAAAAAGGAAGTAGAATGAGAAAAAGAAGAGCATGAACAAAAGAAGCTCCAAATGATAAAGGTAATCCAAGACTTCAAATTGCAGAAAGCCCAAATTGATGTTCAAATAGCTAGTCTTTCAAATTATATACCATCTCATAGTTAGGGAAATAATAGTGCAGGGCCTTCAGATCCATCAAAGGATCCTTTGTTATGAAATAACTTACACAATATAATAATACGATATGAAATATGCTGCAAATACTTGATAATAATTGAGAATAACAAGACACTTCGAGGGGGAAAACCTCCAAATATCTCTAATGAGAACACACTTCACAACTTGATGAAATAAGACTCACAACCTCCTATATATACCTATTTATGCCTAGGATATCACCTAGGTTGACTTAGACACACCTATATAAGTCTTAGGCTGACCTCAACAACTAAATAACAATATACTAATGATAATATGATTTAATAGAGAGTTAAGATAGCTGACTATTCATAACTTGGTGTACACTAATATTAAGGGTGTAGCATGCCCCCTTCTTCAAAGAAGCATTTTCCTCAATCCTAATCAAATTTGGATACCTTTGAATGAACTCCTCATCCTCCCATGTGGCATCTTCAACTGGTACATTCTTCGAGTGGATGAGATACTCAGTGAGAATTACATTCCTTATCTTCCTTGTGTGTGTTTGACGAATGCTCTCTGGTTCCAAAATGATTCTTCCTTCTTCATCAAGCTCTAGTAGTGTTGTTTAAGTGGGAATATTATGCCTAATGACCTTCTTCAAATAGGAAACATGAAAAACTAGATATACCTTTGTTGTTGGTGGCAACTCAAGCTTGTAGGCAAGACTACTGATCTTTTGCATGATTTGGTATGGACCATAATACCTTGGAGACAACTTATTATTATTTTTTTGTTGCTTTAGTGAGATTTTCTTATAAGGCTTGAATCTCAAGAAGACCCAATCCCCAACTTCAAAACTTCTTTCACTATGATGTTGGTTTTCCTATTGTTTCATTCAATTTTGTGCCATGGCTAAATTCTCCTTAAGTCCTAAAAGTACTTATTGTGGATGAAGCAAGTGGTCTTCTACTTCCTAAAATCTTTGGGACACCTTTATTGATGATGTAATGGAAGGAGGAAGATATCTATAAAGTGCTAAAAATGGAGACATTTTTGATGAGCTATGAAAAGAAGTGTTATACCACCATTCTACAAGTGGTAGCCAATCTACCCAATGAGATTGTTTCTTTGAAGTGAAACAACGTAGATATCCTTCCAAACACTTATTAACAACCTTAGTTTTTGCATTTGATTGAGGGTGGTATGAAGAGCTATGAGCCAATTGAGTACCCAAACATGAGAATAAATCTTTCCAAAAATGGCTAGTGAAGATGGGATCGTGATCACTAACAATATCCTTAGGTGTACCATGTAGCTTTTGGATATTCTCCAAAAAATATTTTGTCACTATACTTGCTATAAAAGGATGTGATAATGCAATGAAATGCACATATTTAGTGAGGTGATCAACTACCACCATGATGAAATTATGACCTTTAGATTTGGGAAGCCCTGTGACAAAGTCCACGGATACCTCTTCCCAACACTAGCTAGGAATAGATAAGGGTTGCAAGAGACCTAGTGTCTTAATTGTCTTCCATCTATGCCTTTGACAAACCAAAAATTCAACCACAAATTTTTGAACATCACCCTTTAGCCCTTCCCAAAAAAAGTCTTGCTTGCCTCGATGATATGTCTTCAAAAATCCTGAATGACCACCCACTGGAGACTCATGCAATTCTATGAGAATCTTGTGTTTAAGAGTGGAATTCCTCTAGAGATACACTCTTTATACCAAAGAGTATCTCCCTTCCAAAAAAACTTATCTGAACTACTAGGATCACTTTTTAATTGTTTGATGAGATTCCTTGTTGCAACATCATTTTTCCACTCTGCTTTGGCTTCCTCAACCCAATTTTCTTGTAATATTGAAAGGGCACACAATAAGGCTTCATCTTTCTCATCCTTCCTTGAAAGTGCATCTGCGACAATATTTTCTTTCCCTTTCTTATATACAATCTCAAAGTCATATCCTAAAATCTTAGTGCCCCATTTTTGTTGCTCTTCAGAAGATAGTCTTTGTTCCAAGAAATATTTTTTGGCTATCATGATTTGTCTTAACCTTGAAGTGTCTACCCAATAGATAAGGCCTCCATTGTTTCACTACATGGAGGTTTTCTAGCATTTCCTTCTCATAAATAGGTTTTAGTTTATTCTTACCTTTTAGTTGACGACTCTCAAAAGCAATTGGTTGACCTTCTTGCATGAGCATTGCTCCTATCCCATTTACAAAATCATTACATTCCACAATGAATTCCTTGGTGAAGTTAGGAGTGGCAAGCACTGGAGTTGTACACATAGCCTCCTTCAATCTCTCAAATGTTGTATTGGCAGACTCGCTCCAAGGAAAAGAATCCTCCTTCAATAGAGTGGTGAGAGGTCTTTCTGTATGACCATAATTCTTCACAAATCTTCTATAGTACCTTGTCAATCCCAAGAAACCCCTTCAGCTTCTTAATGGTTTTTGGAATAGGCCATTCCATGATAGCCTTAATTTTGTTAGGGTCCACCTTAACTCCTTCATGTGAAACTATGTGACCCAAATACTCCACCTCTATAAGACCAAAAGCACACTTGGATGGATTAGTGTAGAGTTTATGATCTTCAAGTAGTTATAATGCTTGATCCACATGTTGCAAATTTTCTTCCCAAGTCTTGCTAAAAATCAATATATCATCAAAGAATACTAAAACAAACTTTCTAAAGAACTTAAAAATGGAATTCATCAAGCTTTGGAATGTAGATGGTGCATTGGTAACACCTAATGGCATCACCAAAAATTCATAATGACCCTCATGAGTCCAAAATGTTGTGTTACAAATATCTTCCTCCTTAATCTAAATTTGGTGATAACCAAATCTAAGATCTAACTTGGTAAAATGCATAGCTCCATTCAATTCATCTAGAAAATCATCAATGATTGGAATAGGAAACTTATCTTTAATTGTGTACATGTTGAGCACTCTATAATCTAGACACATGCACCAAGTATCATCCTTCTTATGTACCATCACCATAGGAGAGGAGTAAGCACTTTGGCTATGCCTAATAATTCCTGCCTCTAGCATCTCTTCAACATTTTTTTCTATCTCACTCGTTTGTATGTGTGGATACCTATAATGCTTGATGTTTGGTAGTTTCCTCCCTAGGACTAATTGTATGGCATGATCATTATCCCTCTTAGGAGGAAGTCCTTTAGGCATATCTCCAAGAACAACTGAGTGATGATCAATTATATCTTGCAAATCTAGATGAGTAGGAGCACTAGATTGAGAGACTTCTAATGAACATAGTTGGGCCACAAATCCATCCACTCCTTTCTTAAGAAAATTTTGAATTTGATGAGAGCTTACCATTTGTGGGGATTTTTCCTTCAACCCCCTTAGCTCTACTAGCCTTCCTTCTGATTGAAATCTCATGAATAGTTCTTGGAAGTTCATCTCAATCATTCCCAATGTAGTAAACCATTGTACTCCCAAAACAATATTTTCTGCACCCATGGATATCACATACATTGGGGTATCAATTTGATAATCTCTAATGGATAATTTAATGCTATGATACTTCTGTTAGCTCTCAAAAATAAAGGTTTGAACCACGAAAGGTTTCCAAGCTTTCACAACGTTTTAGCGTAACAAAACAAGGTTTGAAACAATTAAACCTTCTACTCTTCAGGTGCTGCTAGACCTAGGCGGGTGTACCTCTCTTGAACAGTGCAGGCTTATCCTATGATTATCCTTCTAAAGTGATTTTTCCACAATGGTAGATGACAGTGAACAAATGAAACCAATCTTGATAGCAATAGTAAAAGCAGTTTTCTAATCTAACTCCTAAAATGATCAATAAACAGATGTAAAGAAACTAAGTGAATTCAAATAATGGAATTGTACAGACCAATGCCTTGTTGGGTATGTGGAGTCAAATGAAATAGAAGTGGGCAACTTATTTTGGCAGAAGATCAAATTGTAGGCATATGATCTATTTATAACTTGTATAAACAATGCAAGATTATGACTACTGAGCTCTACTTTAACAATCTAGATGAATCTCCCTGATTACTGTGATCAACAAAAAGGATTTAATCTCTACTTGAGAGAACCAAATTGATTAACCACACAAATGTAGCAAATGTGCATAGATAAATTAAAATTAAACTTGTTACATCAATTTAAACAACCAGAAAGAATCAAATTGGAGACAACTTTAGTAATACTCTTCAATAAAATCAATAGATAATTGATACCAAAAATAAACTACCACACCAATTGATTCAATTGAAATCACCATTTGAAAACATGCACATAGTCTCTAATAAGAGAAAAATTATCTTACTGTAGCCATTTATAACCTACTACTTCTAATCTAAAAATCTGATCCTCAATTACATTCAGAAGAGCCCATTTATATATCAACATCAGGAAAATAAAACATATTGAAAATCCATTTCAGCCCCCCAAAAAATTCGGGCTCAAAATCATGTTGGCATCCAATAGCATTTGAAATTCTCATGTTGGCCACAAAATTAGAATATAATCTTAGAGCCATTTTCCGAGACACCCTGAAAGTATGCTGAAGGAAAAATATCGCTTACACTATCTGACTGTGTTCCCTTGTTCATCATCATGACCAATCATACAACCCTCATTATGTCTCACCAAAAATACACCTATCACTTATATCGCTATGACTTATCGCTCTTGGGGAGAAGTTATGCAAATCATTCCATGCTTCACTAAAAAGTCCACACGACCAAAACCTATCACCGTGACCAATGATTTCTCCTGCCGATGAGTCCATCTATCTTATGTATATCGCTGAGACATAGGACATTTCTTATCGATGCACCTTTGCATTCATTCACTGTCGCTATAGCTTATTGCTCTCGGGGATACCTCTTGCAGATTTCATTACCTTTCCCTAAAATCCTCTTATGCCTTTTTTATGTCACCGAGACAACACAAAACTCCTGCCAAAAGCCATTTGTTATACCCTATTGGCAAGACTCGACAGGCTCGCCAGGACCATATATCGAAGCCATAAGTCATACTGAAGGGTTCCCTTTCCTCTATCGATCGATGAGACAATGTGAAACTCTCACTGAAATAAAACTTAAAGCACCATTCGGGAAGAAAAGAGAGACTCACCAGGACATGATGCCGATACCCATAGCCTTCGCCGATGAATCCTCAAATGTGCAAGTCGGTGAGACCCAACCAATTCGAGGAGACCTCACCCTGGTGAAAATACTTATACCAATATAACCTTCCTACCAATAGAGCTCATCCTTGATTGTCGAAACAAAACCAAGGTCTCGCCGACAACCACCTGTAAGTAAAATCCAGTCGCTATGACAAATAATAAGTCTTGCCAATAGGAAATATAGAATTATCCAAGTAGAAAATGCTCAATGGGTCAGGGAGACAATGGTGTTCTCACACCAATATGAACCAGAATGTAAAAAATGCATGACCTGACGGATTCAATGGGACAAGATAGCAAAATATGGGTGAAATATGCAAACGATAAAACCAAATCTAGAAATTATGAAAGTGGACAATATGTAAAATCACCAAATTTCTTACAGTTCCAACAGTGGCTCCGTCTGGGGATGAATGATATTTAGATCATTGCAAGGATCTAGAATCTTTGGGTGAACAGACTAGACACAAAATGAGCAAACCAAAAATGGACAAGAAACAGATGGAATGAGAACAAAAAGAATGCAAGATGGAGGTGAACCAAAACTGTGAAATACTGTGCATGGTAAAGAAATTTAGAGAGGATAAGTAAGATTTGTCCATGCACTGGCAACCCTAAATCCTCTGTGTGTCAACTTCACCTGTCTCGAGCTGTTACAATCTAAAACTCAAACCAAGCTTTCCCCTGTCAAACACCTAGTTTTGTGTTGAGTTCATCAAATTCTTCTTGAAGATACTCATGCAATCTTTCCTATCACTATTATTGCAAGTTCTTAGAGTATCATCATGCTTGGTTTGGCCCAAAATCCCTACACCATCCTGTAGTTCAAATTCTTCAACATCTTGGGACAAACCCCTGTTATTCTCAACATTCAAAATGCATGCATACTCAATGCAAAATTCCTCATTATCCTTCTCACAATTATGTATTATAAAGCATTCTCCCAACTGTATTAAAAATTCACAATCAAAGTGCTTCTCTTGAGAAACAAAAAACTTTGTTAGACCAACATTGTATGAAACAAGCAAATCTGAAACCTTATGCACCTCTTCAATATCTCCATTTGGAAACAACACTAGATCATGACTCATGTCTTCAATATCATGCATATGTGAACCAATCAAATCTGGAACATTATCATCCTTGGTATGTAGACAGATGTCTCCTCCACATGAGTTAGAAATTTCAAAATCACATACCTCCTTGTGGATAGACACATGCATTTGGTCAACTTCAAAAGTTTCACCATCAACTTGAGAAAGGCACTAAGAATCATTTGAATCATTGCACAAAAATATTTCACTGTAGGCTAGACACAAAACCTCAGAATCACCCTGATGTGTATATCTCTGATATTCAAGAGTTAGTAAATCTAAAATTTTCTCACATCTAAGTAAACAAGTTTCCATATTTTCATTATTAGTCATACTCATCACTTCTATCATCATCAAAAAGAGGCCCAGGATCATCAAAGAATGAATAAATAGAAACATTACCAACACAGTCATTTGTTCCATAACTTGGCACATCCCATTGTCTATCTAAAAACACCTTTTGCTCAACATCAAGTGGATCTAAAAATAACTGAAATTCATTCCTGGGCATACCTTGGATAATATCATTTGATCATCTTCTAAAACTTCATCATGCAATGGGGCTAATTTTTTTTTGAAACCATTCTCAACTTTACAAACCTCCTCTTCATCGAATGTGTCTTCATAGCTTTCAACTACAGTCGGAGGTACTATTAGTTCACTGGAAAATGGACCCACATTGTCCATTACCTCTTCCTCTTGATCACCACAAGAAATACAAGAGTCACCCTGCTATAAATCAGAATCCCCAAGTTCCTCAAACTCTTCATCATTGTGACATGATACACAATCCCCTTCTACTTCATCTTCCAATTCATCAACATGGTAATTTTTGAGATCATTATAGTTATTTTCTTAATATGTTGATGCATTCTCTTCTTCATCATCAAATGTATCATGGCACTCATCTGTAGTAGAAGGTGTTATCTATTCATTATTAAATAAATCAATACCTCCTATTTCTTCTTCATCCTAATTTTCATAAGAGGTAGAAGAATCCCCTTGCTGCAGAACAAAATCCATACATGCATCTTCAAAATTTGAATACTCATTTGATCCCTCATAACACACACTGCTCTCCCTATCACAATCTATTACGCAAGAGAGATATCTTGTACCTTCATCTTCATTATGCAAGCTATCACAGGAATCATACTATCTTACACATATCTCATCATGTAGTGGATGCATTTCTTGATCAATTTCTCTATACTCAATAGAAGTACAATCATTGGAATCAATATTGATAGTGTTCTCATACCTTTTCTCCTCCATGGCATCGATGAATTTATTCATTACATCAAAGGCATGTTGTCTTGACGATTCAAACCAATAAGCTAATTTAGGCTCCCATGCTCTTAAAATTTTCTCAACAAACATGGCCCTTGTTGGCCTACAATGAGAAGGTATCTGCAAACATATATTTGTCATTCTATTGTACAGAGAACCCAAATCTTCCCCATTATACATCCTTATGTCAAAAAATGCATCCAAGGGGAAAAATCTGCATTCTAATTCTATGATGGGGTCCTAGCTGTCATAGGAATCATTCTGACCTACATTTCTCTCATTTTCCATTGGATGTATTACTTGATCAATTTCTCCATCCTCATCAAAAAAGCAATCATTGATAGTGTTCCTATACCTCTCCATGATATCAATAAATTTATTCACTACATCAAAGGTATGTCGCTTATCTGGCCAATAAACTGATTTTGGCTTTGTTGCTCTTACAAATTGCTCAACAAACATAGCCCTTGTAGCCCTATAGTGAGAAGGTAATTGCATACAAATTTCTCTCATTCTATTGTACAGAGAAGTGAAATCTTCTCCATCATACCCCCTTATGTCAAGAAAAGCATCCCAAAGATTTTTGAAATATTCATCATCTCTAGATTGTTGGTTCTGATACATACCTTGTTGTAGATTTTGGCTGATATCTCCAAGTGAATTAGAATTGTGCTGCCCTTGACATTGATCACATTGACATTCTTGATAACTTGCCAATTGCATTTGACACTGATCACACTGACATTCTTGATAACTTTCCAATCTTTGTCCAGGAGGGAATGGATAAGCATTTTCTTGCTTCTGCTATGCATGATATGTATTGCCTTCATTGTAGAAATTTCCCATTGCACTATCAGGTGCTTGAGGGGCCCAATATCTTTTTGCATCTGTGTATTCATTCCGGTCCAATTGCATCCTTTTCCTTTGCCATTCTTCTATTTCCTTTCTCTGAGACTCATATAGTGCTTTGACCTCCTCAAAAGTTAAAGATTCATAATCCACTTGAGGAGTATTATGATCAATAGGTCCGCCCTGATTACCCTCCATTTTTAGATCATTGAGGATCTTTTCCTATCATATTTTAACAAATGCAATGTTTCTTTCAGAGTCACCACCTACTTTTCCAAAAGTAGGAAAATAATTATTTCTGATCTTTTCCTAGTAGAATCACCCTTTCTGAAACTTTTCAAATTATAGCTTCTTTTTCAATGACTCTATATGATGGTCTTCAACCAAATTTTTTGATGTAATCCCTAGTAGAGTCACCAATTTGTTAGCTCTCAAAAATGCAAGTTTGAACCATGAAAGGTTGCCAAGCTTTCACAACATTTTAGGGTAGTAGAACAAGGATTGAAACAATTAAACCTTCTACTCTTCAGGTGTTGCTAGACCTAGGTGCATGTACCTCTCTTGAACAGTGCAGGCTTATCCTATGATTATCCTTCTGAAGTACTTTTTCCACAATGGTAGATGACAATGAACAAATGAAACCAATCTTGATAGCAATAGTAAAAGAAGTTTTCTAATCTAACTCCTAAAATGATCGATAAACAGATGTAAAGAAACTAAGTGAATTCAAATAATGGAATTGCAGAGACCAGTGCCTTGTTGGGTATGTGGAGTCAAATAAAAAAGAAGTAGGCAACTTATTCTAGAAAAAGATCGAATTGCAGGCATATGATCTATTTATAACTTGTATAAACAATGCAAGATTATAGCTACTGAGCTCTACTTTAACAATCCAGATGAATCTCCTTGATTACTGTGATCAACGAAAAGGATTTAATCTCTACTTGAGAGAACCAAATTGATTAACCACACAAATGTAGCAAATGTGCACAAATAAACTGAAAGTAAACTTGTTACATCAATTTAAACAACTAGAAAGAATCAAATTTGAGACAGCTTCAACAATACTCTTCAATAAAATCAACAGACAATTGATACCAAAAATAAACTGCCACACTAACTGATTCAATTGAAATCACCATTTGAAAATATGCACATAGTCTCTGATAAGAGAAAAATTATCTTACTGTAGCCATTTCTAACCTACTACTTCTAATCTAAAAATTTGATCCTCAATTACATTTAGGAGAGCCCATTTATATATCAACATCAGGAGAATAAAACATATTGAAAATCCATGTCGGCCCCCCACAGAATTCGGGGTCAAAATCATGTCGGCATCCAATAGCATTTGAAATTCTCATGTTGGCCATAACATTCGAATATAATCTTAGATCCATTCACCGAGACACCTTGAAAGTATGCCAAAGGAAAAATATCGCTTACATTGTCTACTCGTGTTCCCCTGTTCATCGCTGTGACCAATCATACAGCCCTCATTATGTCTCACCGAAAATACACCTATCACTTGTATCGCTATGACTTATCGCTCTCGGGGAGACGTTATGTAGATCATTCCATGCTTCACCGAAAAGTCCACATGACCAAAATTTGTTGCCGTGACCAATGATTTCTCCTACCTATGAGTCCATCTGTCTTATGTATATCGCTGAGACATAGGACGTTTCTTACCAATGCACCTTTGCATTCATTCACTATCACTATAGCTTATCGCTCTTGGGGAGACCTCTTGCAGATTTCATTACCTTTCCCCGAAAGCCTCTTATGCCTTTTTTATGTCGCCGAGACAATACAAAACTCCTACCAAAAGCCATTTGTTATACCCTATCAGCAAGACCCAATAGGCTTGCCAGGACCATATATCAAAGCCATAAGTCATATCGAAGGGTTCCCTTTCCTCTATTGATCAGTGAGACAATGTGAAACTCTCACTGAAATGAAACTTAAAGTGCTAGTTAGGAAGACAAGAGAGACTCGCCAGGACACAATGTTGATACCCATAGCCTTCGCCGATGAATCCTCAAATGCACAAGTCAGTGAGACCTCACCTCGGTGAAAATACTTATACCGATTTAACCTTCTTGCCAATAGAGCTCATCCTTGATCACTGAAACAAAACCAAGGTCTCATCGACAACCACCTATAAGTAAAATCCAGTTGCTCTGACAAATAATAAGTCTTGCCGATAGGCAATATATGCAAGCAGAAAACGCTCAATGGGTCAGGGAGATAATGGTGTTCTCATGCCGATTTGAACCAGAATGTAAAAAATGCATGACTCGATGAATTCAATGGGACAAGATAGCAAAATATGGGTGAAATATACAAATGGTAAAACCAAATATGGAAATTATGAAAGTGGACAATATGTAAAATCACCAGATTTCTTACAGTTCCAACAACTTCCCTAACAACTAACTGTACCGCCATCTGCAATCAAAACCTGAAACTCTAGAGCTGGATATATAAAAAAAATTAGATGAGTAGCTAACTTTTTGTTGATGAAATTATGAGTACTACCTGAGTTGATCAACACTGTTACCTTCGACTTCTTTAAGAACCCCACCACCTTTAGAGTTTGTGGAGCACTAAAACCTGAGAGTGCATGACAAGAAATGATTGGTTGAGAATCATGTGATTCCTCATTTGAGTCCCTTTCATCCTCTAGTATGGGTTCTGCCTCTTCTTCCTCACTTGGACCTTCAATATAGAACAATTTATTTTCATTGCATTTATGTCCTCGACTGTATTTTCTATCAAAATTGAATCACAACCTTTTTTCTCTTTTCTCCTCAATTTTCTTGTGGAGTCAACTTAGTAGGTTGTGTTGAATATCCTTTCTCTCTTGTCACATTAGTCCCTTTCTTCTTAGGAATCAAATACTTCTCCTCTGCCCTGCATGCTAAGATAAAAGACTCATTTATGGATCTAGGGCTAATCATGCGTACCTCATGTTGAATGTGATCCTTGAGACCACCCAATAATAAATCATTCAAGTTTTCAACCATAATTGTATTCACTCTTAAGGATAGATTTTGGAATTGTTGAATATAATCCTTAACTTATCATGTTTGTTGAAGTTTAGCCAGCTGGTTGAAGAAGTTGTCTATCACACTATTGCTATATTGTGCTTGGATTTCCTCTGTAAAAATTGACCATGAGATGGCGAGACCCTTTTTCCTTCGATGAGTGCAAAGCCAATGATACCAAATGAATTGATCTAGTTCTAGATATATGGAAGCCATCGTGACCTCTTGTCCATTTGGGATTTGGTGTACTTAAAAAAAAATCTCCATTTTGTTTATCCATGTTAGAGGATCCTTGCCATTGGACTTGTGCATATCCACCTTTGTAAATAAATTCCTAGATCCCATAGGAGTACTAAAGCTTGTTTTAGTGGTAGCTAACCTAGAATTTTCACCTTGGTCGCTTGAGAACTCCTTCCTTGGTCTAGCCATGTAGGTGCTTAACATGTTTCACATGTCCGATATATCTCCTCTTAGGTCACTCATATCCATCTTAATTGAGGAAATCTCTTCCTTGACCTTATTGATTTCCTCATTAGGAGTAATATCCTCTATTGTTACCCCATCCTTATCAGGAGTCTTCCCCAAAGTGACAACATTCTTTTTGCCCCTTGTTGTAGCCCCCGTCATGATGGAAACCACTAATTTTGAAATAAATCACAAAAATGATACTTAAATTCTCTAAAATTTTTACTGTAATCTCCTTTAGTATGTCTTCAAAACCCAATAAAAATCAGACTCCAATTTGACAAGATGTACAAGATAAGCAGATTCCAAAAAAATAGTTTAGAAACCCTAATTCTTCAATAATTCACTTTAGCCTACTCCAATTCTTCTTAAATCTATACTATAGCTTCTTCAATATGTTCTTCAAAAACCCTTTAAAAATTAGAAAAAAAATTGCCAAAATCTGAAAGATATGCTCTTCCCAAAATTTTCTCCAAAATTGAGAAAAAACCTTGCCTCTACGATGTCAAGATCATGCTCTAATACCACTTATTATGAAATAACTTACACAATAGAAGAATATGATATGAAATATGCTAAAAATACTTGATAATAACTGAGAATAACAAGCCATTTTGAGGGGGAAAACCTCCAAAAATCTCTAATGAGAACACACTTCACAACTTGATGATGAAATAAGACTCACAACCTCCTATATATACCTATTTATGCCTAGGATATCACCTAGGCCGACTTAGACACACCTATATAAGTCTTAGGCCAACCTAATCAACTAAATAACAATATACTAATGATAATATGACTTAATAGAGAGTTAAGATAGCCACAAGCCAACTATTCATAAACTGATGTACACTAATATTAAGGGTGTAGAATCCTTAGAATCATATGGGAAATCAATACAAGCAGCCAAACCATCCACCTCATATTTCCTCACAATATACAAATATACAACCACCTCATGATCAACATTATGTGCCACATCCTCATACACAATACAATATTCTGTTGTACTAGTATCAACACCCACCTAACCCTCCCCCTCAGCAATAATCAACAATGATTAGGCAGTTTGATTTGATAGGGTTTCAATTATATCCTTACCCTATGGATAGCAATTGGAGAAGTCTTGTTCCTAAGTTTACAGGGAGTAGTGCAATTACTGCTAAAGATCATTTGAGGAGTTTTAATGCTTTTATCCAAGATTTGAATATTCCTTATGAGGATCTACATATGAGGCTATTCATGATATCACTCACTGAAGAAGCTAGGGATTGATTCAATAGTCTACCAACAACTTCTATTGATTCTATCCAAGAATTTCAGCCTTGATTTCTTGAGCAATATGGGAATCTATCTGCACTATATTGTGGTTTCCATGAGTTAGTAAAGATTTAATAAATTACAGAATAAGATATCACTTGGGTCAAAATTGATAGAGCCTACAACATTGAGTGCTTATTTGGAAGCATTCGATCCAAAAATAGGGTATGCACTGAGGAATAGGTTTCCAAGAGATTTAGCTAAAGCCCAAAAGATAGCACTAACCATTGAAAACAATAAGAAAGCTGTTGGGATGATCAGTAAGAGAGACAATCCTATTGTTCCTTAGCAAGTCAATAATTATCAATATAAACAAGAGAACACATACATAAATGAGAGGCCTAGGTTACATGATATGCCTTACAGTACAAATTGGAAGGATGGAAAACTTGTAATAGATAGAACTAGGAACAAAGAAACACCTGATCCATTAAGGAAGAAGGGAGTGTAAATGGTCAATAATAGTTGTTGGTGTGAAGGCTGTGATGGGCCACATTCCCTAGATCACTGTGTTGTAGCCCAAAAAATGTAGGAAGAAGGAATGTTAGTGGGTAATAGTGGAGAGGATCACATAGTGTATTTGACTCCAAATACTTTTCACCTTGTTGAGGAGAAATACTCATCTTCAAAAGATGAAGTCTATGAGTATGATGTTTGAAATCAAAGGTACAATGTCCACATGGCTGAACAACAAGTCTTTTCTGATTCTAAAGAAAATCATGTAGAACAACACCCTATTGAGGTTCCTTCTCAATACAATATGAGGAGACCCACTAAAGAGGAAATAAAGAGGTTAACCATTGTTGCAGTTGAAAAAGAAAAAGAAACAAGTATTGGTTAAGAAATAGGACTGTGAATGAAAAGGAGGGTGTCCCCAGAGGAATATTTATGAAAGATATAGAGGTAACACAAGGAGTTTTGAAGAAAAAAAAAAAAAACATGATAAGAATGAACAAAAGCTTGTTCAAAAGGAGGAGGATAAAGAGTTGCACAAAGAAAAGTAGAAAACTGATCAATTGAATAAAAGGTAAAATGAAGAAAACAAAGGAGAAACATTAGAGGAAAGGAAAATGATTAAGGTTTAGGGTTCTTCTTATGATTTCACTCAGACTTTATCTTAGGTAAAAATGTATGTCCCATTGCTTGAGATGATGAAAATTAAAGAATATAGTGATAGTGTTGTTCAATTGATAACAAATGGAAATGAGAAAAATACAAGTTCTGAAAATAAGATAGCCACTAAAATAATTAATAAGCAAGAGAAGGTGAGTTTCTGAGACATTTTCCTAAATGATGTATTAATAAATCCCCTACAAGTTGATCCTTTTTTCACCATGTTACTTATAAACAATAAAATGTTGAGGAATTGCATGATAGACTCTAGTGTTGCCATCAACATTATGCCAGTTGGAGATATGAAACAACTTGGCATGTGGGTGGATACTAATGGAGGGAAGTGCTATGCAATGGATAGCAGGCCTATTCCAGTAGTAGGTATTATGAAAAATGTTAAATTCAAACTAGTTGCTTATCCTCAGGTGGCCTATAATATAGATATAACAATAATTGATACCCCTCCTCAGTTTGGGATGCTTCTATCAAGACAGTGGATGACAACTGTTGGGGGAAATGTCCAATTTGATTTGTCTTATGCAACAATTCTAGTGGATGGTCAGGAAGTTAAGTTGTACAGGGATCCAAGGATGAATCAAATTGTAGATTGTGTACCTCAAGATCAAGTCAATTGTTTTTGTGATGTGGATCTTGGGAATTTTAAGATAGAACCAGCCTAGCCATAATTAGTCAATGCTGATCCAATTGATAAGAATGTTGCAAAAAACTATGATGGTGTGTGGAAAATGTACTTTGATGGAGCATGTAGCCAAGAAGGTAATGGAGTAGGAATAGTATTTGTTTCACCTGAAGGAGTTACATTTAAATATTCATTTTTATTGGCATTTGAATGTACAAACAATGTGGCAGAGTATGAAGCTTTATTAATAGGTTTGAATATGATTGTAAAACATAAAATCAAGTTGCTAGTTGTTCTAGGGGATTCTGAGCTAGTTCTTTCTCAAGTTAAATCAAAATATGAAGAAAAACATAAGAGACTCAGGCAATATAGGAATGTTGTATGGGACACAATCGAGCTACTTGATGCTTTCTCCATTAAGTGGATAGCTAGGTCAAAAAATATAATGGAAGATTTTTTAGCCATTGTAATGCTAAGAAGAGATGACGTTACACTAGCTAGAGTGTCTCAAATTGAGTTCAAAACAAGACCTGTTGTGCCTGAAAATATATATAGTTGGCAAGTTTTTAATGATGATACTGACCTCTTAAAATTTCTTCATTGTATAGATCAATATGAAGCTCAAGAAATTGATTTCAATGCCTCTGTAGAAGTAGATGGAAAGAAAATAGTATTTGAGAAGGAGGTCTTACAACTTAAAACTAATAAGCTTCCCAAAGGGCTAGTAGCATTGGAGAGGCTATATGATGGAAGTGATCGGTCCCTCATGAAGCAAACACTAGTCAAGAGGGATGATATTGAAGAGGTCAACTTAGGGACTAAGCTGGCACCAAGAAAAGTGTACATAGGGAAGAAAATAAGCCCAACAATTTGAAGAATGTTGATTGCATTATTGAGAAAATATAAACATGTGTTCACATGGTCCTATGAAGATCTTAAAACATATAGGGAGGATTTTTTCAACATGAAATCCCATTGAAACTAGATACAAAGCCATTTAGGTAGAAACAAAGACCCGTTAATCCAACATTGGAGCTGAAAATGCAGGAGGAATTGGCAAAGCTTAGAGATGGGAGTATCATCAAACCAATCAGGCATTCAACATGGGTTTCAAACTTAGTTCATGTGAGAAAGAAGAATGGGGATATTAGATTATGTGTGGATTTTAGAAATCTAAATGTGGCATCCCTCAAGGATAATTACCCTTTACCTAATATGGAAGTTGTACTACATAAAGTGATGAGGTGTGAGCTGTTATCTATGATGGATGGGTTTTCTGGTTACAATCAGGTCAAAGTCAAAGAATCTAAGTAGTATAAGACAACTTTTACAACCCCATGGGGGACATATGTTTATGTGAGGATACCATTTCGCCTCACAAATGTAGGAGCAACCTTTCAAAGAGATATGGACATAGAATTTGTAGACTTGATTAATGCTATAATGGTGGTATATCAAGATGACCTTATTGCTTATTCAAAAAGGGTTGAAGATCATTTAGAACATTTGGAAAAAATATTTATTAAAGATTTAGAATATAGTATTATTCTGAACCCTAAAAAATTTCATTTTGCAGTCATAGAGGGAAAGCTCTTAGGACATATTGTGTCAAAGGAGGGAATTATAATAGATCCTGAGAGGGTTGAGGCCATAGATAAAATACCTATTCCTAAAACTATCAAGGCCATCTAGTCATTTTTTGGATAGATCAACTTTGTTAGGAGATTTGTGTCTAATCTAGCTGAAATTATTAATCCCATATCAAAAATGTTAAGGGAGGGAAAAAAATAGATTGGACTACAAAAGCATTGGAAGCTTTTATATCCATCAAAAGGGCCATCAAAGAGGCTCCTATCCTTAAATCTCCAGATTTTTCAAAACCATTTCAAATATTTTCATTTGCTTCATTGCACACTATAGTTGTTGTTATGTTTCAGAAGAATGAGGAAGGTCATGAGCAGCCTGTCTTTTTTCAACAAGCCATTGCAGGGGTTAGAATTGAAATATGATATAATGGAAAAGCAAGCATTTGCATTGGTGAAAGCCACAAAGGATTTTAGACCATATCTTGTTGGAGCTAAGGTGGTTGCTTATGTCCCTCATGCAGTTGTTAAAGATATCTTGACACAGTCAAAAGTAACAAGGAAGAGATGCAGGTGGATTAATAAAATTCAAGAATTTCATAAGGAAATACAAATCACTAAATTAGTGAGAGGTCAGGGTTTGGCTAGGTTAATGGTAGAAACAAATATTGAAGCCAATCAAATTTGTAATATAGAAGAAGGAAAAAATGCAATTGCAAGTATTGAGTATACTTCTTGTTATATAGACATCATGCATTGCCTCAGATACATGAAGTGCCCAGAAGGACTAAGTGATAATCAAAGAAGAACTTTGAAGCTGCAAGCATGTAAATATGTATTCATATAAGGTTATTTGTTTTGGAAGAATAGGGATTGGATGTTGTTATTATCTCTAGATGAGTCAAAAGCTAAGCATGTCTTAGGAGAGATGCATGAAAGGGTCTATCGAGGCCATTATTTTGCAAAGACAAATGTACATAAGATTATTAGGGCAAGTTATTACTGGCCAAAAGTCTTTAAAGATTCCTTTTCATATGTAAGAAGATGTGAAGCATGCTAGAAGTTCTCTGGGAAAATGGAGTATCAGGGAGCTTTACCACTTAGACCTTTGCAAACCAAATCCCCTTTTCATTAGTGGGGGATTGATTTTATTGGGGAGATATAGGAGAAATCAAGTGGAAGACATAAGTGGATACTAGTAACTACTGATTACTTCACCAAATGGGTAGAGGCAGTCCCAACCAAGCAAGCTACTTATAAAGTTGTGATAAATTTTTTAATGGATAACATTATTACCAAATTTGGTACACCATTAAGATTGATTATGGATAATGGGATGTGTTTTAGATCTAATGAGTTCAAAGATTTTTGCAGTACATATGGCATTACTATTTCTTATGCAACTCCTTACCATCCACAAGCTAATGGTTAGGTAGAGTCCAACAACAAAAGTCTTTTGAAAATCATAAGGAGAATGCTAGGTAGGAATAAGAAGATTTGGGATACGAAGTTGAAAATGGTTGTGTGGGCTGATAAGATCACTGTGAAAAAGGCAATTGGAAAATCCCCATTTGAATTAGTATATGGAACACAAGCTAAGATGCCTTTACAAAATTTGTTACCAGTTTACAAATTTATCCTTTAGGAAGATCTAGACATTCCAGAACCAATGGAGGAAAGAATAGAGTAGCTAGTTGAACTTGATGAGATAAGAAGAGTAGCTCAAAACTAGAATGTGAAGTTGCAGGCACAAATGAAGTATTTATTTAATAAAAAATCAAAAGATAGAAAATTTGAAGAAAATGATTTGGTGCTAATGTGGAATGCAAGGTGTCAAGAGAAGGGAAAGCATGGGAAATTTGAAGCCTTGTGGCTGGGACCCTTTGTTGTTGTTGGTAAAGGAGGTGAAGACTCATATTATTTACAAAACATGACTAGTGAAGAACAAGAGTTGCCTATACATGGAAATTTTTAAAGAATTTTTTCTCTTGAAGAATACAGAGGATTAAGGGTTTCCAGTGCATGGACAACTCTTTACAATCCTCTCAAAATTTTCTCCATGCACAATAGTTTAGGAAATAAAAGGAACAAGAATTGCCAGTACATGGACAATCCTAAAATTCCTTCATTTAAAATAAACTCTCTCCATGTACAGTAGTATAGGATCATTTTCATCTCCACTTCTCTTCATCCCATCCTTCTCATTAGTCTATAACCCTAAAATTCTGGTTTTCTCATCTAGAGATCTAAATCCTTGCAATGATCTCACAATCATTCATCCCCAGACGAAGCCACTATTAGAAACATAAAATTTGAAAATTTTATAGTTGTCTATTCTCATAAATTTTTTCCAAATATGTCCATATCATAAATATAAAATTGATGTAATTTTCTTTGTCGCCCATGCTCTAGTCAGTATTTATGATTTGGTCCCATAAAGATCACCTGAACCCAACTATTTGAGTTTATAAATTCATATCAGCATGAGATGATATAGGTCTTCCTGACCCATAAGTTATTTTATACTAACACATATTTTTTAGTGTATTGGCAAGAGGCCAGGAATGTCATAACAATAAAGTTTCATTTGAGGATACACATCAAGAAATTGCAGTTCACAGTTTCAATGACAAAAGGATCCTATTGGCTAGACAACAGTCATCGGGGCAAGTCATATCGAGCACATATGTGTCCTACCAATTGAGGCACAAGGAGAAATGTTGCCCAGCCTTGAGCTATCAGAGTAATGTCTTATAGCATTCATCTGGTCTTGCCAATAAAGCATAGGAGGATTTTGTCGATGTTATTGAGATGAAGTCAAGGAGTCCTGCCAACCCCCTATGTCACATGGACAAATTACATTGGTAAAAGACTTACCGATATGTTTGGAGGGAATGATCATCGGCAAGACTAGCTTCATTAGAGAGAGATATGAGAGTCATGTTGAGTGTTGTTCCATCGGTAAGAAAATAATTATGTTTCAGCAAGCAGAAAATAGACCAAAGGAAATATCTCAGCGAGACACAAAGTAAGTGGAGGAACGTCTGCCTGACTTATAAATTCACAGTGACATGTTTACATCAGTGGGATTTATAGCAATACTTAACATCGAAGGAATAGAATAGTTGGGAAGACTCATAATGTTGGTGAAATTATGGGATACCTTAGCAATATTTGATCTGTGGTAGTCGAAGAGACTCAAAGTGTCGGGGAAACTACAAGATGTCTTAGCGGATGTTTTAATGAATGTTGGTAAAAGCCCTAATAGAAGCATCACCCAAGATTTGAAAATGTCTTGCTGACAAAATTACATGATGTGATAGTGAGAGTTTCAAAAAAAGACCTACTACACTCATGTTTCAGCTAAAACATTAATGGCACTACAAAGCATAAGTAACTTAATGAATTATGGGAAATTCAATTGAAAACACTATTGTGGAATTAATAGCGGAGAAAGTAGAAGGACAAATGAAGAACTAGAGAATTTTTTCAACACAAAAGTTTCAAGCAAAGCACAGTAACCTCTTTGCACCTTAACTTCTGTAATTTTTTATTTTTACAATTTTTGAAGAATGGAAGCCACTAGTTCAGGAAAATTGAAGGGGAGAAAACATGGGGAAAGTAATCAGCCTAAAGGGAAAAACTAGAAAACTAAAGCTGAGCTAGAGGGCACTAAGTGGAAGCTAAATCAAGATCTCATTGACCAATTACTTAGCTCTGGACCTAAAGCCAGACAATCTACACAATGTAGGGCAGAAGTGGATAAATTAGATGACAAGTGTAATCTCATAGGAGATATTTGGACTCCAATAAGAGGTTATGAACTATTTAGCTTTCATAACTATTGGAGAAATCATTTTGAACCAGTATGTAACCCATGGAAGCTTAATCTAGGAAAGTTGGTTTTCCCTAATGTATTTGTCAATGTAGAATTGGTGAGAATGTTGGCTACCCATTATAATTTGAAAGTCAAAGCTATATGTGACCCATCCAAAAAACCATTGATACACATATTAGAAGATGCAATAGGTGATGTTTTCAATTTGGAAGGGGTATCTAACAAAAAAATAATATGTGACAAATTAGAAAATGAATTTGGGAGGATGGACATAATTTATAATGGTTGGAGGTTTCCCTTGCATAGAATTAAAAAAGGCAGGAAACCAGTTCCACTAGAGGATAGTGATGGACCCCCATTCCATGTTGATCTTTTTGAACCTTATATGAAGTATACTTATTTCTCGGTAGGCCAAGTATTGGGAATGGAAGTTCCTTAATATATGTCAATCGTGCCTATAATAATTTTAGCAGATATTTAGTATCACATTTCTAGACCTTTTGATTATGCCTAATGCATTTTTAAGGGGCTTTATTCTAGGTTGATTGCAATAAAAGGTGGAGCCTCTATCTTACATTTTAGGAAATATTCATTGTTCATGCAAATAGTGTTGTATTTTGGATAGGAGTTAGGGTTGTGTTCTCAGGAGATGAGAATTTCCCAATTTGACAAGGAAGGCATGCCATTACTTGTTCAATTATGGATTGTTGTTTGGGACAACAAGTTTGCTAATTCTAGTTTTGTACACTTTGAGGAGTATTTTGTAAAGAATTTGTACAAATTATTTAATCATCCATGTGCTTATTCTTTATTTGATGAGATAAATAGGTTTCTCAGGCCTAAGGACTTCAATGGGAAAATTATTCACAATTGGGGGGATTGGTATTGCTTGGAAGATGCCACCATGATTAGGGTTTATGGATTTGAAAATGCCCCATTCATTTTGCGTAAAATAGTCCCGAACAAGATTGCATATTTGGAAATTGTTAGGCAGATGGACTTCTCCAGTGTTATGAATTTGAGCTCATTTGGAAAATAGGCTTTTATGCCAAGTACATTGCGCTTCGGTGATTTTACTGTATTAGCTAAGGAAGGGTACAACTTGATTCTTGATAAGCTACTACAATACAACATGAAAAGAGGACCACCTAGGAAGAATTTTGATCCAGAAGGGTACATCAACTCTGCTAAACAAAAGATAAACTTTGGAGGGTATCAACATGTGCCCTATCAATTTGATGATATGATCAGGACCCTGGAAGCTAAAGAATCATAAATGGTGGTTGAAAAATAAAATCAAGGGTTGAAAGATACAAAGTTATTATATTTTGGGGAAGAGGTATCTGAGGATAATATGCCAAAGGGCCAACCAAATAAGATGTCAAGATTGAGAACTCAAGATTACACTTGCCCTGCTAGGGAATTGAGTGTTGACGAGAGTATAGATATAGATGAAAGGCATGTAAAGTACGAGTCATTTGTAGTAGATGACAATTTTATAAATTCTCTAGAGTTTAAGGCATTCCTATACAAACGAAAGGGAAAAGAGATAAGAGAAATGGTTTACAATGTCACACTAAGTAATAAAGAGTAGTTACTTAATGATCTAAAGATGGGTGTGGATAGAGCGATGGTAGGTATGACCCCTAAAAAGGGAAGGAAAATGTTAGAAAGTGTTGGTGTTATGATTTCTCTAGGGTTAGATCTCAATTCTGCATTATTCTTTGATAGTTTTCTAAAAGATAGTAATGCTACACACAAGCTCAGCCCAGAAAAGGTGACAGAAATATATGCAGGTTCAAAATAAAATCCAGATGAAGGGTCATTAATGATTTGGGCCTTGTATCCACCTCATAGGAAATAAATTTTCATTGATACTAAGAAGGAATTTGGGCATGTTATGAATTTAAAGGTTGGAGAGGTTGATCCTGTGGCAACTAGAAAGATTGGAATCAATGTAGAAAAACTAAACAAAGCTCAAATACAAATGTTAATCAAGGAAAGAGAAATGTACAAAATGAATAATGAGAGGATGTTGAGAGAAAATGACCGCCTGAAGGATTTGTTAGGAGTTACAATGAAATCAACCAAGCTGCTCACTCATGGTGAAAGTTCACAAGCAAAATATCATTGGAAAGGATGAAGTGCATACTCTCAAAGGAAATTGATGCACTTGTAGAAATAATTAAGAAAAGACAAGCCAGTCTAACAACTTGGTTGAATAAGCTCTTGGGAACACACTCACATAACTTTAATGCATTGAAAGAACATGAAACAATGGATGGTAGGATTCTGGAGAAGCTTCAAGAAATCAACCAAAGGGATGTTTCTAATAATGTGGCAATTGATGTTGTGAATCATCTTATGAATAATCACTAAGACTTCATTGAAGAATTGCGAGGGGATGCACAAGGATTAATTAATGTCACCAAAAAATGATTTAATGCATTTTTTGATGATAAAGGAAGACTAAAAGAAATGACTAAGTGGAAAGATGAAAGTGAATCAATCCTGCAAGAAATTCTTAAGATAGCTACCACAAAAGATACAACACTGGATGAAGCATGCGAACAGAATGAAAATATGGTAAAAATTGAGATCACGATCTAGAAGGCATTAGGAGATCTAGATACACATGAGCACCAGGACCACTTAGACCACTTGTCAAAGATTAATTTATGGCTTAATAGAGCTTAATTACCATTTTAAATTTATTGTTGTTTTAAAATAAGACATTTTGAAAGGACATTTCCTTTCAAGCAATTGATGTATAAATGTTCATTTTTGGTAGTGAAAGAGATAGCGAATAGTGAATAGGAAAAAGATATAGTAGAATACAATGTTTTACAATTATGAGACTATGATGCATGTTTGAAACTATGTAGATATTAATGAAAATCATTTGATGTGGTGGTGTATTTCTAGTATTAGTTGTTTGTTGTGTTAATTGAAAGTATTACTGAAGTTGTGTCCAAGGTTGATGTTTTCTAGTTATTTAAATTAATATAAAAAGCTTATATTCAGTTTATCAGTGCACACTTGCTGTATTTGTATGGTTAATTAATTGTTTCTTTCAAGAAAATATTAAATCCTTTTAGTTGATCATAGTAATTAGGGAATCTCATTTGGACCATTAAGAAGAACTTGGTAATCATATTCTCGCATGTTTATACAACTTATACACTCAAATTTATATGCCAAACAATTAGAGTATATGCCAGAAAGAGGTTATTCATTTTAGATTTCTCATTTGACTTTGCATACCCAATAAGGCACTAGTCTCTATCACCTCACCATTTATTGTATTCATTTTTCACATCTATTAACTAAATATATTAGTTTTACCCTTGATATTTCTTATACAATCTACACCAAAATAAAACTCATTTATCCACACCCATATGCCATTGTGGGTAAATTACTTTAAGGAATAAACATAAGTTAGGTATGCCTCATTCATATAGGTATACCCGCCTATTTCTAGTAACACCTAAAGAGAAGAAGGTTCAAATCATTTGGCCTTGTTTGTTACCCTAAAATGTATCAAGAGATTGGAAACCTCTTGAGGTATTTTCCTACGTTTTTGAGAGCTAACAATCTACTTTAGTGTTAGTTTGAAGCAAGTTAATCCTCTCACCAAAGTGGGGGCTAAATGTGCCATAGAAAGAAGTACCCTTTATTTGAAATGAGATTAATTCATGATTAATTAGACTTAATGAGGCCTTGATTTAGGTGTTGTGAGGCATTTTATGCATCCACACTAGGTCTTGGACCTCTACAAACTAATTAAAGTACTTTTTATGATGTCTTGTGAAGATTTTGTGAAGTGTTGTGAAACATTTCCACATTCTTCTACACTCTATTCATTATAATTCACCTAAAAATCATCTTTTTACACATCATCAAGTCCTATTTTGAAGTGTTGTAAAGTCTTGTAACAAATATTTACACGTTTATAGGCATATTTCCATTATTTATCCCTTTCTTATGACTTATTTGACCCCTTTACTTAAGTCCCACTTGGTTCCAAATTCAAAATATTTTTAAATTTCCTTTCAAGTTTTTATTCAAAAACACTTGATGTTGGCCTATGATGAGGTATGTAACGGTTACTAAAGAAAAAGTGTGTATAAAAAATCATATTTCTTCTCATTTTAAGGGGGATCATCATATTCTATCTCTTCTCTACCTATCATCTTTCATCTCTTAATCCACCAATCTTCTATCAGGGGTTTCACATTGCAAGTCATAAATTTAGCTTTCTGAAGCATCCAAGGGAAAATTTTACATTTTTTGTTGCATAATTTCAAGATCAATCATCATGGAAAGGTAATAAATTCCATTTTGCATGTTTCATTCTATTCTTTCATCATTTTGGTTTAATTACCTAAAGGGGGTTTGACCAAGGCAAACCCCCATGCCCTAACATTCAACATTTCTTCTTCTCTTCTTGTGTGTTTGTAGATTTAGGACTCTTGGAAGCTTGGAAATCATTGTAGATCAAGTTGAAAAGTTTTTAAAGTCTCCTCTTCATCATTCAAGCAAAATTATCAACAAAAAGTCATTTTCAAACCTGTAAATCAGAGTTTCGGAAGCAAACACCTGTAGGAAGTCAAGTGTAGATTAGAAGCTTCAAAATCCATCCTTGAACATTTAGAAATTCAAAAGTGGATTGATTAGCCATGGGTGGTGAATGCATCCCATTTCCAAGTTAGTTTTTTTTTTTGCATTTTCTAACACCCTTTTTACAGAAACAGGTTTCAACTCAGTTTACTAGAACTGGGACTGATTCGCCCAAAATGGTGAATAAGTCCCTCCAGGCCTGCAAAAAATCATCAAAAACATTTCAAAAGAAATTTCCAATCTTCATCAAAGTTCTAGGTGCACATATTTTTTCTGATTCATCTCTGTTACATTTCTCCATTCATTCCTAGTTCATTGTTGCATTACACAATGTGTTTTCAAACAAGTTGTTTTCCTTTAGTTTCTATTTGTTAGTCAATTAATCTTATTAATTATTTGCATCTAGATACATTGTATCCACTTTGCATCCATTTTTACTTTAATATTGAGTGAAACATTATGCATTTTGGCCCACATTCTCTCTCCTAGGTGAAAACCCCTAGAAGGAGCACAAAGGATTTGAGTGCTAAATTCCTTCGTTTCAGGTACAAATGGAAGTGGATCAAGAAATGGAGAAAATTACTCTAGAAAAGGGGTGAGAGTTGTTATAGGAGGCTATAGTTATGCTCCTACCATGATGGGATATCAACTCTATCATTGTATTCAATAGTTTCAGGAGAAGACATGACAAATTCTTGTAATTGACTACTAAAGTAAGTGATAATATCTATATTGGTTCTGGATAAAAACCTGATAACTCCACCCTTCTCATTTGGGCCTTGTACCCACTAGAGAAAATACCTACTATCATTAGTGACCTAGGCCAAGTATTCAACCATCTTCTTGTACATAGAGTGGGAGACACTAATCCCATGGAGAATGTCGACCTGAATATCAATGTTGCAAAATTAGTGAAAGATAAGAAGTACCATTTTTAGAATGAGAGGCTGTAGTAGGAAATAGTTAAGTACAAGGATAAATTACCTTCTTCAGGAACCTACTCTCCATTGGTAGAGTGTGACAATAAGGTTCTAGAAGCTATGTCAAAAACTATATATTGGAAGCATAAAACTGAAAAGGATCAAAAGAAATGTGATGAATTGGACAAAAAGATTGAAATCACCAAGTTTGAGATGACCTCCAAATTAATATTTGAGAACGTACTAGAACATGATGATCAATTTTTTTTGAACAGTTCACACTAAAACACGTGATTCTTTTCAAGAGCACAAGAGATTGTGGCACCAAATAATGGAGAAAAAAGAGGAGTTTATGGCTAATGAAAATGTGTATGACAAAGTACTTAAAAATATTGATGACCTAATGGAAATACATAATAAGTTTCAAACTAAAATCATAGAGGAGCTTGATGATTTTGATCAATAGATGGATATCCCAATCCCATCTTTCTTTGATGATATAGGTAACCTTAAACACTAGAGTGAGTGAAAAGATGAGTTGATGCAACTATTTCCGTAGGCTTTGAATTTGATAAATGATGAATTGATAGTGTTGGAGAACACCCATTTTCAACTTAAATGGATGCTTCATTTGGAGTATGTAATGAAAGATATAATTACAATGCAAATACATACACCAGTGAATGATATATAGAGCATCTTTCTAGTTTTAATTTGTTTATTGTTTGAGCAACGTAAGGAGAAAATGTCTTTGAAGTTATGCAACATCAGATACATTATCATGGAGAAAGGACCTTGAATACATATTTAGTGATCATGGGTACCTAATGAAGATTAATGGATTGTTGTGTGTCACAAATTTTTCTGGACTTCCTTAGTTATCTCTTGTTTATTGTTAAGTAAACTGGTAGGGTTTTAGCAAAATATAAATGAAATGAAAGAAAATTTGATGTAATGGCTTGAAGCTTGTTGCTTCCAATATATAAGGGAAACCAAGGCTAATTTTTGATATATCATTGTATTTATTAGTAGCTAGTCATAATACAACAAGCATATAGAAGACTTCTGATATGTACTACATCATCTTTTGAAGTAATATAATGGAGGAGAAAGTTTAATTTGGTGGCCAAATTCTTGGCATTTAGTTTTTTTCTATTTAAATTCATAAAGTATCTTGTTGTCTCCAAAATGATCTTTTCTTGTTATTTAAATTGAATATATCAAGGATATAATTAATTTATCAAGGCACATTTTCTATTCTTATGTGATTAATTTGACTGGATCCTTCAAGGAAGGATTGAATTCTTTTAAGTAATCGTAGTAACTTGGAAAGATATCATTGGGATTCATATGAAGAGTTGGGTAACTGACAGACTTACACATTTATACAAAGTATAAATTCCTAAAAGTGTTAAAAAAAATAGAGTTAATCCAAGAAGAAGGATTCATGTATCATACAAATCTTGACTTGATCCACCCAATAGGAATAGGCACTAATCATACTCATCTCAAAAATAATATTTCATACAAAATTTATTCATATACTTGAATTTCAAACTTACGAGCAAGAGTAGTTGTTAAGTTTGCATCTATTTCACATTTACATGCCATTGTGGATAGATGCCTAAAAGTTAAATAAGTCACACAACCTTTAACTCTATGTCAATTATTAAGGTACACCCGCCTAGGTCTAGTAGAGCCTTAAGTGAAAGGAACCCTAACCATATTGGTTATTTCCATTCATTAGCCAAAAATTTTGTAAGCCTAACCATAGATCTTGGCATCCTCTTAGGGTTTGTAACTTGCATTCTTGAGACATACAAAATGTCTTGTTTAAATCCCAAAAATCTCAAAATCTACCTTTCACCAAAGGGTTCACATTTAGAAAGAAGATTTTTTATTTCTCCCTATTTACACGCTGACCAGAGCATTTTAAATATGAAGATAAGATTCTTTGCATAACCTTTGCTTCTAAGATACTAGAATGATCAAACAATAATGTATCATTTACAAATAAGGAGTGAGTAATTTCCAAGGCATATTTTTAACCTTATTCCCTGCCAAAGATTCTTGTTATTGGCCACCTAAATGGGATGACTAAGGCCTTCAACCATTCAGATGAATAGGAAAGGGGAAAGAGGGTCCCCCTACCTCACCCCCTAAGTGGCATTAAAGTGGACACAAGGAGAACCATTGACCAAAAATTAAAAACTTACCCCTGAGATACATGAGAAAATCCACTTACACCATTTCTAAGAAAAAAACAAAATTTGATAACACTTTCATCAAAAACTTCCAATTTACTTTGTCATTCACTTTTAGCATATCAAGCTTCAAAATGACCGCAAATGATTTTCCTCCATAAGGGAGTGAAGAATTTCATGATCTACAATTGTACCATCTTTAGTTTCTCTACCATGGACAAAACACCCTTTCTCATCTAAAATAATTAAAGGGACCAACATTGCAAGTCTGATAGAGATTGCTTTAGTGAAGATCTTGTACATAGTGCTACAAGGAGAAATAGGTCTGATATCTACAAAGGAAACTAGGCATGGCTTCTTAGTAATTAATGCTAAGAACATATTATTCATTTCCTTTAGGATGTTGCCATGTTCCCCAAATTCTTCTAGAGTGAGCAAGACATCCCTCCCCACAAAGTCCCAAATTTTTTGGAAAAAGAGTGCAGTATAGCCATTAGGACCATGAGCCCTTTTTATTAACATTGAGAAGACCACCTTTTTGATTTCTTCAAGAGTGATTTTACTCTTGAGTAACCTGTTATGCTCATTTAAAATTAGTTTTGGAATAAAATCCAAACTAGTAGGGTCAAAATTTGAGATAGAGTGAGTCAGGGCTAGTAATCCCTTAAAAAATCTGATAGCCTCATCTTTGATATCCTTAGGAGAGGAAAGAGTAATACTGCACCCCCTGAATGGACATAATACTATTCATTTGATGTTGATCCTTCATCGAAGCATGGAAGAACTTGGTGTTCCTATAGTTACAGTGAGTTTAACATTTAATTAAAAAATATGGAACCAAAAAATTATGAAAAAACATCCTTTCCCTAGATATTGATGTTGAGAATCTATATTTCAAAATTTAGAATTTTATCGTTTATAGAAAAAATGTTATGTTGGATGACACAAACATTACTTTCTAAAAAAATTGTTTTCTATTTAAAACTAGTTATTAAAAAAGACACTGAAAGATCCATGATTTATTTTGAAAAATTAAAAAAATTAAAAAAGAATCTACACAAAAATTTCCACAAATCACTAGTTTGTATATGTTCAAATTCTTAATGGTTTATTTGCTATAGGTCCTAGAAGATGAAGATTCAGTTAAAAATTTAGATAGAAATGTCCATCTTGGACAAAAAGTGAGACATTGTATTGCAATTTTTGTTGCAAGTATGAATAGATTGTGTTGCCATTGATGTCAATGGGTCTATGACTTGTGTCATCATTGATATGGGGAGATTGTTGGAATTTTGTAATGATGGTTTGATTTTTTACATTATTTTATCATTAGTAGTGTCATTGGTGTCAACCTCTAGTGTTCCTTTGATAAGCTTCTATTGGTGGATGTTCAACCTCTTGTGTGTGGTTGAGTTTCCATAGTGTAGTTGGCTTTGTGGTGATGAGGAAGTGTTTTAGATGATGAGTATGTGTTTGTGGTGCTCTGTTTCCAAGTTCTTTTGAGAAAATTTGAATAAAAGAGAAAACAGTGTGGTTGAGAGGTGTTTTGGATAGTAGAGTAGTGATCTAGTTTTGCTCCCCATTTCTTTTATTTTGAATTTTTTCTTATGCATATTAGATATGTTGATCAAAGGTTTTTAGAGGTGTTATATCTATAATTTATTGTCCTAGATCATTTTGTTGGAATCAAGGAACACTGAGAGGGGGGTGAATCAATGTTCTACAAAATTAAACTTCATTAACTTGTTCTTTAAACCATTTTATAGCATTGAACCAAAAGAAAGATGCAAGAACACAAGGAAACCAACCACAACACCATAACACAAGGATTTTTTACATGTAAACCCTATTAGGGGAAAAACCATGGTGGAGGTCAATCCACAATATGAGTCTACTCAAAATAAGTGTTTACAAATGGGGAATGCACATGCATTCAGGCACATTGCCTAGAGCTCACTACTCATATACAAAAAGGAAGATTCACTATCTTACAAAAAATTTGGATTACATCCAGAGGATTTGAACTAAGAGAATAGCATCTGCTAATCCTTGATTATAGTTCCAATTAAGCACATTTACAACATTCTTCTCACTCTGCCTGATTCTGCTCTTCTACTCTTGAAACACTATCTACCTTAATTTGAATCACCAATCTTCTCTTGCAAAAGTGAAAATGTGCACAATCAATCTATAATACTTGTGACTTTTTGCAACACACAAAAAAATAATATAAATAATCGCTTATATATATCTATGATTAGAGATTAGATCAAATACATGTTAGCTTCAACAAAATATATAAACTGTGTTCAAACTGTCAGCCCAATTCATAAAAAAATATCAACGTAGAACAACCAAAGTCAGCCACAGCGTAGTGAGTACCCAAAACAAAATTCTCAAACATGAAAATACCTCAAAAAAAATTTCCTCAAACATCCGCAACAAACTACATTCATCAAGTTGGCCTTTTTGCACTATTAAAAAAGAAAATAAAACAACCAGATCTTCTCACTTGCACACCAATCAATATGAGGCTTGGTGATTCAAAGATAGCATAGTTCATACATCAAAAAACCTTCCTTGAGATCCAAAACACAAAATGATAACATGAATTCACATATGAGTCAATATACACAATTCTATTGGATGCTCTATTTTAAATTTGATAGTTAATCACAAAACTTCAATCTAACTTCTAGTATGAACAAATACTAAAGTACGGATAGGATCACTGATTAGGGTTGCCATCAATGACAACATTAGATGACTTGTGTTGTGTCTCTTTCCAACAATCTCCCCCTTTGGCATTGATCGCAACACTTAGTGAAAAATGACTAAGTTTCATAATTAGTACCAACATGAATACATTGTCAATCTTCAAAACTTCAAAACACAACTCCCCCTTAGATGAATAAGGCATTTTTCACTGTCCCACAATCCCCCTTTGACATCAATGGAAAATACAAGAATCCACATACAAAAAATCAAAAAAAATTTCTATTAATAGACTGTATATGTACAAACTTTCTTTTCAACCTTACATGAACTTGAATATATCTACAAAATTGTTCTTCAATAGGCTTAAACTAGTGTCCCAACCCTTTCTGAGACTCTCCAAAATAGTCATGTGACCATGTAATAGATAGGATTGTATCTCTGTTGACTCAAGATTTTTTAGATCACTGAAAACCATAGCATCCTATGCTTCCTTCAACGCACTAAGAATTGTCTCCATCTTAGGACCAATTAGTCCTCTAAGCTCACATACCCTTTCAAAAATTATGTCATTTTCATGCTTCAAGATTTTAATCTTGTCAAGAAAGGATATGAATTGACCTTCTTGCTTACCCACATAAATGGTTAGAGGATCAAAGTCTTGAGAAATATTTGCTAACTATTTCTCATATTCATTTATTTTCTTATCAGTGTCCTCAGTGAATTTAGACAAAGATAAGCATGAATTGTAAATATTTCCACCCTTAGAAAAAGCACCTTGAATATTCTTTACATAGGTAGGTAACAAACAATCATACCCTGCAATCTACCAAACATGTTTGCATCAAATTCTTTCTATACTTTATCCATGACTAACTTTTCAAGAGACTCAAAGTAAGTACTTATAGAGTTGATAAGCTTCTTTAGCTAAAACAAATGGAGAATTAGATGAATCCTTGACATATGTAGGCATGATCTTCTCCAAGATACCAGATACAAGACTTAACAGCTCACTATCCTTAATATGAGATTTCAGTATCTCCTCCCTTGCCTTGGCCTGAGCAAATGATGCTACCTTCAGCTTTTGAATAGGAGATAGATTGGCCAAGTTGATAGGACCTTCAACCAATTCAGGGTCAAACTCGTCATGTTGTTCTTCTAAAAACTCCTTTACTTCCTTTTCAGTGTATCTTGCTTCCACAACAAGCTCTTTTACATTAGCCTTCTTTTCTTCAATTACAGATTTTTATTTGGCTTCATGAATCTCCACTTCTTCAACCGACACAAATTTAGGAGCTTTAGTCTCCATAGGAATTTTAGTATCTTTCATGTCAAGAGGATTCTTAGTGTCCTCAATTGTGTCTTATTTCCCTTCTTCAATTTCTAGACCAGATGGAACATTTTCATCATGAACTTCTTCAGAATTAACATTGTACCTATTCTTCAATAGAATTTCGTTAAGAATTTTTTAGTATCTTTTACAACTTCTCCAGTCTACCCAATCATCAACTTATTCACCCTTTTTTTTCTCTTAAAATCTTTTTTGGCATCATTGAGTATTTTCTTCATTTCATCTATTGACATTACTGTACACAAATCAACAAGTATCCATTCTCTCATTTGTTCTGCTTCAATTCTTGCATTCACTCTCCTCATTTCTAAGACTTCATATAGCCCTTTAGGAAATGTCGACATTATTTCTATGAGAAACATATTGAAATTGTTCAAGTACTTTATTGTAGCTTCTTCAAGAATTCTCTAACTGACACTATCAAAAGTGTCATACCATTCATAAAGTGGCCTAAGATTACCATCCTTAATCAAATATTTTTCCACTTCCTCTACAAACATACCTGATCTGTCAATTTTCATCTTCTTCTTTGCTTCACTAGAGGGCTTGTCCTTAGAGACTTTTGATGATTTTGTGCCCTTTTGCTTAATTTCTCTTACCTCTTCATTAGATTCAGTTTCTTCATCTTCTTCAATAGCAACATAGACTCTTGTTCTTTTCCTCTTTCCTTCTCTTTTAGATGTCTTGAATTGAGCTTTTATTGGGCTTGACCTCTTTGTAGGACCAGATGAGAGTGCAAAGCTCCTTGTAGATCTAGTTCTGGGAGAGGATGTTATCAGACTAGCAGACTCTCCTTTAGCTTGTTCTCTTTTCTTCCTAGCTTCCCTCACTGCTTCAACTGATATCCCTATGCTTTCTACAAAAGCTTCAACTTCCTTTCTCACCTTCTAATGGAAATTCAAATTTTTGTTCCTTATGTTTCACTCATGCCCTACCTTATGTCACTAGTATTTCATGGTGTTGGAAAATCTCTAAGGGTTGGGGTTTTAGCTTTGTCTTCATGTTAAACCCTTGTGTTTACTTTATTCCTTGGTTGGGATGTATTTCACTGTTACTTTTTTGAGGGGTTTTAAAATGACTTATGGTCCATCATTTCATCTAGGCTGGGTCCCTTTGGTCTTAATTTTTATTTCCTCCATGGGTTTTATTTCCCTAAGTCTTGGTTGGCCCTGTGTTTCATCCTTTAAAAATCACCTTATCTTGTTGTTTACCATCCACCTAGTAATGTCCCCTTGTCCTTTTAATTAATGTTTTATTTTGTAGAAGGGATTGAATTCATGCTACCCTTGACCAAATTGCCTTTAGATATCAACAGTTTCCTACCATCGTGTGATAGGGACTTGCAGGATCTTTATTGATCATGATATTGTGGGTGGGTGCCATGTGTCCCATATGGGGGATCAAATTCATATGACTATTGATCAACTACCATTAGATCT
>VDFB02353493.1:355378932-355436383 GCA_007258455.2 Sequoia sempervirens
GCTACTAGGCAGGGACATAGATATGCAGGGTGTTCCGCAGCTATGGACCTACGCAGCAGTACTGTGTCATCATGGAGGGGTGGGGGGTGGCCAATGTGCCCCCCCACCAATTATGTTTTTTAAAATTTTTGTTTTTTAAAAAAAATTCTATGTATTTTTTTTATTGTTTTTTTTTTAAATAAGGCAAATTAGGAAAAAGTGCCAATGGGTGTTTGGCTATCAATTTTAGACTCAGAGTTTTTCCGCGACAGGTGTTTGGCCGTCAAATTTAATTTCGTGCTAGTTTTTTACCCCTTCTGGAGTAGTTTTCACTAAACCAGGTGTATTTTTTGCATACAATGTCCTTTTCTCACAAACGAGATACCATTGGAAATTTGATTCCGACGCCGATCCAGTGGTGAAGGTGGTTGCTTTTTATTTTTCTCTAGATTTATTTTGTAGGTCTTTGAACTCAGATTTTGTTGTTTTCACTCTGGAGGGCATATCTTTTGACTTGGTGACCTTTTTTTGTCATTCTTGTGGCGTTGGAAAGTTGATTCAGTCCTCTACATAGATTTGAGGTCTATTTTATTTTTCTATTTATGCATGTTTTTATGCTCTCCTTTTACAAGTATTGGGTTATTGTAATAAATGAACTAAGATAAAGTTCCATTAGGGGGGTTTCTTGCATAATAATTTGATTAGAGTGTGCATGCACTTTGATCTCCATATCCATCTTGATTTGTTGGCAACTTGCATGGGTTATCTAGTTTCCTAGTTTCTTTTGGCCACATTTTTTCTATATCAGATTCATCAGTTCACACTTCAGTTGAGAGACTATGTTTCTTGATCTACATTGGTTCAGATTCTTCTTAGTTTGAGGGCCATGTTTTTATGGTTAATGTTCTAGAGTCTTCATGGTGCTCCTTCCCATGGAAGAGTTTTAGTCATAGTTTGGCATTAGCATCAAGATACATGGTTTCTAGATTTTGTCATCATTTCATCTACTATTGCTTCATAGATTCTAGGGTTGTTCAAGTTTGTGAGTTTTCTAGTGTTCTGTGGCATTGGGTCTACTATCACATTATCATGATTCTGGTTTTGGTTTTAGTTGTAGACAGAAGTATCTTTCCTTTCTTGTTGGATTGCAATTCCAGTGTTACTCCAATGTGTTTTTCTAGTGCTTCTTTGCGGCATTCATCTCATTGTAGGGGGGTTTTGTCCCACTTGGTGTTCCTTCTCTACTTCATTATTGCATTTGTACTTGGGTACCTAATTAGGCCTTGTTGTTGGGACCCATTCATGCTTTCTTGCATTAATCTTAGTTTTAGGTGCATGCTTAATTAGTCTCCCTAAGTTGCACTTATGGGGGGGTCTTAGTGTAATTAGTATTTAATTACACTTGCATAACTTTAATTAGGCATTATTTAATTATGAGGTTAATTAATTCTCATCTTTATCTTTTGAGCTATCTTGTTGCTCAAGATAAGATTAGGGTTATGCATCTTTTCTTTTATAAAGAAAATTATTATCTTGTAATTATTGAATTCCTGAATAATATTATGTTGCACATCTTTTTGCAATATCTCTATTTTTTCTGTTTTTTATCTTCTGTGGAAGGTCTTTTCTGGTTTGCAAATCTAATCTTGGTTTCTAACACTGATGAGATTGTAATGCAATGTTATTAGGGATCTTATATGTTATGTGTTAAATCTATCATAAACCCTTAAATACTTGTGAATTTGACTCCCCAATGGATATATGACACTGATCTAAGTTCTAATTACCCGTATGGTTCTGTATTTATTTGTCTTTACCTAGAGCTTGCTACAAATTGCAAATCAATGACAAATTATATTATGGATTGTATTTATTTCAGTATTATCCTATTATGTTTAGCTATTAGGTGAGATCATCGGTTTTATGTTAATGTTGTTTATGATATTGTTGTAGAGGTTGTAAACACATTAAGGGATCACCCTTCTGGGTCTTGCAAAGCCCAAACTATAGGAGGCTTTTTAAAGTCCTCATTAATTGGTCCAGGTCCTTTGAGCTACCCTTGATTGGAATTGGAAATTCCATTGGTATATTAGAAGACCAACCTGATTACATAATTGTAGTAAAAAGAAACCAACACCTTCTAGACTATCATAGGTTTCTTTAGTTCTGCATGCACTTGCATATTCTTTTCTTCAAAGGTACCAAACCTTTCTTCTATTTAATCTAAAAGTTTACTCAACAAGTTTTGATCATACAACTCCAAAATATGTCCATCAACCTCATATCCCATATGCATTATCCAAACTTTTCTAGGTTTTGTAGCTTCTATCAATCACTGATCAATGTCAACCATGAAGCAAATAGTGTCCTTGTATTTTTCAATAATAGATGTAGGAATCCTTTCCCTGGCTTGCATTTCACTCTGAAAGCTTTTGAAATAACCACAAATAGTAGTTTTCCTTTCTTTACTACCACCAATTCTATATAAGATGTCTCTCATTTGAACAACTATTGATTTATTACCTTGCCATTGCACTTTTCCAACTTGTATAACTTCACTCGTGAAGTAGAAGAATAGAAAAAACAATAGATTACCATACTTTAAAGAATTCTTCTTGTCCTTCTTGATTTTTCCAACATTTTCAATTAGTTGGCTCTAGAGTAACTCACATAGGTCATATTTTGCATTTTCTTTGACCATCTAATAAGCTGCATAGATTGCAGTACCAGATATAGAGTTATCCCGGCTGGAGTGGTAGATTTTGTATCCAATAACCATAGAATCAAATTTCACTTCCACTTCAATGATGGGTATGTACAGGATCATGATGGGCCAAAAAGTGGCAATATGATGGATATTTTGCAAGCTACGTGGCTAACGACCTTTTTTTTACAAAAAATTGATGAAATGAAAAAGGGTTTTAAAGGAGATTCTCAATTTTCCACCAATATAAATTATTCTTTACTTTGAATTTAATAAATTATTATTATTCATTTTCTATTTGAATTACAACTAAAGTGTTGATTGATAGGCTGATTGAAAATCTATAGCTTTCAAATGGTATCGATTTTTAATCCAAACATGCATCACATTTCTATGCTTTTGACTATAGGATTAAAATAAGAAAAAATGAATTTCATGAAGTTTTGACCAAGATAAGGTGGTCAGACATACGAGTTTTTATATTTTTTAAAAGTTGTAATAAAAAATTCATAATTAATTATTTACTTGGAAAAAAATTACAAAAAAGTAGGCATCACATCCAGACATGAATCCTCTACTTATGTATAAAATCTTTTAAAAAAATATTATCATTTTATTGTGGTTAGGATGTTTAGACAGACACCTACTTCTTATTTTTTCCCTGAAATTTAAGTACTACTGCATTGAAATTTCATATATTTACCAAATAGATATTTTTTTTAAATAAACCTAGTAGTTTAGAAACTACATTCATTTTTTTGTAAATTCAATTCTTACATATTTTTGAAATAATATAGATAACTTATTCAAATTTTTACATCAAGCTGTCTAACTCTAATTTTTCTAAATTTTTTGCCACTTAAGGGCCTATTTTTTCCATGATGATCCTACACATACCCTAATATCATTAATTTTCATGGCTCTTTTGTCAAAAAATAAACCGATTGCCGCAGTAACTATTTGATTCTTCACAGATTTCAATGTCGGCAACCCAATAGATGAATTCAAACTAGTAACAATCTTTATAGATTCCTTTGTGATCTTGAAAGCCTAATTTATCCACAACAACTTGGTATGTACTTGACTCAAAATGTACCAGACCCATTCATTTTTTATGAACACGGGAAACTTCACAATCTGTGTGAATTTCTTCTCCTCCAAATTTTTGAAGTTAGACCTTACACAAAGATCTTCTCCCACAACTTGATTTGTGTACAAATTTAGCAACTGGGAGCTTCCTAATTCCTTAACATTCACATAAACATATGCTTAAATATCTTCAATATGCAAAACACCATACAAAATAGAATAAAATGCACCTAATGGTTTTGTCTCAATAGATTTGAATGGGTACCATTTGAATTTTGTATGGGTATATCCTTAATATCAATGACTAACGGAGTTTCCATTTCAAGAAATTTCAAGTTCATAAATTTGTAGATAAATACGCCTTTGTCAAATTACGGTTTGATTGTCGAATCGCCTTTAGACTAGTATCTCACCTAAATTTGTTTGCAAAGCTCTCCAAACTTCTTCTCGAAATGCAATGTGACAAATGAGGAATAGAAGTAGCTTTTTATCATTTGTGTACCTAACTTTTTGTTGCAATAAATGATTTTTCCCTAAGTCTTCCGTACACCCTATTTACATATTCTATGAAAGAAAATTCTTTTGTGGACCTTTGATTTTGCACAAATTTCTTTCACAAAAGTTCCCAAAGGATCTATAGATCATCAAAGCAACTATTGCAGCTTGCCACATTCTAGTACCAACTATTAATAGGGGGTTAAAATATTTTCTTGAAAGCTTCCCCTAGCATAGAGGCCTTAAACTAATTCCTGGAGTAATTTCTAGAACTAGAATCTGGTGCAGATCCATTTCTTGCATCAAAAACACTCTTCTTCACCCATGTCTTCTTCATTTGATTCTTGATCTCATCTATAGTAACTTTTCATTTTCCCTTATAATCCTTTTGCATATTTTTCCCTTTGTTTACTAGACCCTTCTTGCTTCTACAAAATCTTGCAATGTGACCGAGTTTGTTACAATTATAGCACACAACATTTCTTTGTCCAAACCAGTTATTCCATTGATTTTATCTTGATCTACACTTGTTATTAATATGGCCAAATCTATTATAGGCATGACATCTGGCATTTATATTGAAAGAGTTGTTTGACATATTTTTGCATTCAACTAACTTATGACCATACTTATTGCAATTGAAACATTGACCAAAAAAATGATGGACCACTTTGATTCATTCTACTTCTACATTGAGTAGCCATATGACCAAAATTATTGTAAAAAAAATAGTATCCATTAAAATTTTGAGCATTGGGTTGTCTTACTGGATACCTTCTAGCTTTGTTCATCTAATTTCTTGACCTAAACTTCCTTTTACTAGATTTGAAGCTTTCTCCTTTCTCATATCCAAGACTTTGCTTGTCACATATAATCTTCTGACTCTGAAGCTATTCATCAAGATTAGTTGATCTAACCTTGAACTTATCCTTGTATTCATTAGTAGTAGCAAGTTCATCCCTAAGAATTAACAATTTTCCTTTCAAGCTCTTCTTTATTATTTTTGGATTATTAAAATTCAAGCTCCAGCTAATTGAATCCATTGTTAATTTTGCTACATTCATAAGATCTTTCTTTCAAGGACTAAGCAAGATTATCTTCATTCTTCCTTTATTCTTCAATCTCCTTGGTCATCCTCATCACAACAGACTCCATATCATGCCTTAGGACAACACTTTCTCTGGTGATCTTTTCACATTCTTCTGTCTTCTCCTTCATGGCTTGATTTAGGTGTCATCTTCCATGCTTTTAATCTCTTTCTACTTAAGTTGATCACTGAGTTCCTTTCTCTTTTCTTTGGATTTATTGATATGATCTTTCAATGATTGAATGAATTTCTCAACATTCATGATGCTTGCTTGAAATTTTTGAGCTTCAGATTTGGACTGATCAAGATCATCTAGTGCCACCAAATTTTTTTGTTGAAGACTATTAGAATCCATTGAATCACCTTCCTGGATCTTCCCCAAGCTATTAAACTTCTTCTAAGGAACTAGGCTCTGATACCAATTGTTGGAATCAAGGAAAACTGAGAGGGGGGGTGAATCAGTGTTCTACAAAATTTAACTTCATTAAATTGTTCTTTAAACCACTTATAGCATTGAACCAAAAGAAAGATGCAAGAGCACAAATCAATCAACCACAACACCATAACACAAGAATTTTTTATGTGGAAACCCTATTAGGGGAAAAACCACAATGGAGGTCAGTCCAAAATATGAGTATACTCAAAATAAGTGTTTACAAATGGGGAATGCACATACATTTAGGTGCACTTCCTCTAGCTCACTGCTCAGATACGAACATGAAGACTCAGTCTCTTACAAAACATTTGGATTACATCTAGATGATTTGAACTAAGAGAATAGCATTTGCTAATGCCTAATTATAGTTTCGATTAAGCATATTTAAAACATTCTTCTCACTTAGTCTAATTCTGCTCTTATGTTCTTGAAATTTTGTCTTCCTTAATTTGAATCACCAATCTTCTTCTACACAAGTGAAACTGTGCACAATTGATCTATAATACTTGTGACTTTTAAAACACATCACATCACACACCAAAATGATATAAAATAATTGCTTATATATATCCATGACTAGAGATTAGATCAAATACATGTTGGCTTCAAAAAAAATATAAAATGTGTTCAAATTGTCAGCCCTTTGTAAACAAATATCAATATGCACCAACCAAAGTCAGCCACAACATAGTGAGGACCCAAAAAAAAAATCTCAAACACAAAAATACCTTAAATAATTTCACCTCTAACATCCACAACATGCTACATTCATCAAGTCATCATTTTTACACTATTAAACAAGAAAATAAAACAACCGAATCTTCTAACTTGCACACCAATCAATAAGAGGCTCGATGATGCAAAGGTAGCATAGTTCATACATCAAAAAACCTTCCCTAAGATCCACAACACAAAATGATAACATGAATTCACACATGAATTGATATACATAATTCTGTTAGATGCTCTATTTTAACTTTGATAGTTAATCACAAAACTTCAATTTGAATTCTGGTATGAGAAAATAATGAAGTGCAGATAGGATCACTAATTAGGGTTTCCATTAGTGACGACACCAGATGACTTGTGTAGTGTCTCTTTCCAACAGATCATAGGTGTTTGGAAGTGTTATATCTAGAATTTCTTGTCCTAGATCATTTTGTAGAGAAAGTTGTGTTCACTAGTGTGTGAACAGTTTTTGCTCCATATTTATCTATAGTGTGGTTTTTGGTCTTGCAAATTTGAGGGTGTGCTTACATTCCTCATATCTATTCAATCTAATTTGTTCAAATTTTGGTGCTCCAAATGTTTGGATTCATGTGTTACAGCATGTGGAAAATTAATTAGGTGTATAGGATGAGTTTGTTCTTCACGTGAAAGTTTTTGTGAAGGAATTTGTTGGATTTCAAGGTATTTAAGGAAGTGATCTTTGGATCTAAGGAAGTGTGTGCTTAAATGATAAATGGTGTTTACACAGGTTCAGATGACCTTGGGTGTTTACACTAATTATAGAAATACTTCAGTGTGTGTGGAACCATGGCATGGTGTGTATGTATGGATTTAGGTCCAAGATAAGGTGTGGTGTGGTTTGCTTTCATTCCTTTCCACTACTAGAATGCTAAGCTATGGTAGAAAATTAGAAAGGTTTGAAAATAAAATGCTTAAGATTAGACAAAGGTGGTGAGTTTACCTCTAGGGAGTTCAATTCCTTTTGTGAAGAGAATGGAATTAGAAGATAGTTATCTACTCCTCGAACCCCTTAATAAAATGGTGTTGTAGAGGAAAAAATAGAACTATTCTAGTTGTTGCCAAAACAATGATGCTAGAAGGAAATGTTCCCCACACCTACTAGAGTGAAGATGTAAGAACTATCGTATACACTTTAAACCGAGTAAATGTAAATGGTAACTCTAGTAAGACTCCTTATGAATTGTGGTTTGGTTTTAAGCCTACTGTCAAGTACTTCAAGATTTTGGGAAGTAAGTGCTACATCAAGAGAAATGATGATATAGGAAAATTTGATGTAAGAAGTGATGAAGGAATATTTCTAGGTTGCTCTACTAAGAGTAAGGCCTACCAGTGTTTCAACAAAAGATTGAGGAAAATGGTTTAGAGTAAAATTTCACCATTGATGAGGACTCTAGTAAATCATCCAGATGCAATGGCTATGATTTAGATGAAGACAATAAAAATAAAGGGAAGAATGTTTAGACACCAAATCAACTTCAATTTGTGCCATATGTTCTAGTAAGAAAACCTCAAACTGTTCCAGTAAATCATGACAATAAGGAAAGAGAGACAAGTGTGAGTGCAAAAGAAAGAGAAGAAGAACTAGAAGTGCAACAAAATCCAAATGTTCTAAGGTATGTAAGATTAAATCATTCTACGAATCAAATTATAGGAGATAAGAATAAGGGTGTGCAAACTAGAAGGAAGATTGCAAAAGAGTATTGCTTGATCTACCAGATTGAACTTAAATATGTCCAAGAAGCCTGCAATGATGAGTACTGGATGGAAGCCATGAAAGATGAGCTAATGTAGATCAAAAAGAACAATACATGGGTACTTGTCCCTAGACCTAAAGATAAGAATGTGATTGGAACTAAATGGGATTTTTAGGAATAGGCTAAATAAACAAGTTGAAGTGGTCAGAAACAAAGCAAGGTTAGTATGCAAAGGGTACTCACAAATGGAAGGAATTGATTTTGAAGAAACTTTTTCCCCTATTGCCAGAATAGAAGTGGTAAGGTTGTTTCTTGCTTATGTTGCATACAAGAACTATAAGGTCTATCATATGGATGTAAAATTAGCATTTCAAAATGGTGAATTAGAAGAAGAAGTCTACATTGAACAACCTGATGGATTTCAATTGACTGACAAGGAAGATATGAATTTTTGGTTGAAGAAAGCTTTGTATGGACTAAAGTAAGCCCCTAGAGCCTGGTATGCTAGGTTGGACAAATACTTACTGAAACTTAGATTCAACAAAGGCACTACTAACAACAACTTGTACTTTAAGTTAGATCATGACAAAGAATTGATTATTGATGTAGACACTTAAAAATGACCTAAGCCTGCAAGCTTCATTTTTAACAATTTCCTCCTAGCATAATTATAACATTTAATTATGTCTTTTCTCCACATTCAACTATTGATTAAATAATTCATAATTATTTAATTAATTCATGTCCTTTTATTCTTCATGATTATTAAATAAATAAATTCTATTTATTTATTAAATACGTCATTAATTGTCTAAGTCTTCCCCTAATTAAATAAATTTCTTAATTTATTTAATTATCTTTATCCATTTATTATTCCTGTTGATTAAATAAATGAATTTCATTTATTTATTTAATATGTCACTAATTCTCATAATTAAATGAATTGATTAATTCATTTAATTATTAATCATATTTGCTAAATTAAATAATTATCTTTAATTATTTAATTGTCAAAATTAAAATTTCTCTCATTTTAAATAAGTTAATTATTTAAAATGATTTCACATTCTTAATTGTCAGTTCATTTTAGTAAATAATCTAAAGATTGATTATTTATTATTTCATAAAATCCACATTTTGAATTAATTAAATTCAAAATGGTAATTAATCTTCTAAAAATCAAGTAATCGAGCAGATTCTTGATTTTCCAAATACTAATCTCTAGTTCAACTCTTATCTTCTTCATTTTTTGAATCTCACAAATCAAGCAGTCTTTACCTTCTCAATTTTCAAAAATCTTTATTTTTCTAATTAATTATCTCATTTATTCTCCACCGCTAATTTGATCTTCTTAGATGACATCTCAACCACTCACTCAATGATTTTTCCCTAACCCCGATTAGGGATTGTCACATTTAATCTCATCCTCTAATTTTAGGTTTTTGTCAAAGGTCAATCTCATCTATCCATTCAAAATGGAATTTTCTATAAAATGCTATTTTGCTCATATTTTTGGATTACACACATAAATTTTTTTATTGTAGCCCATTAATATTAGAGTTATTTTTCATTTTTGAGTGATTTTTTTCATAGGCATAGGCATAGACATTTATTGTAAATCCTTCAAAGCTTGTGTAGGACATAGGCATAGTCAAAGAATTTCTCACACGTTCGATCTGAGGGCAACTATCCACAAGTTAGAAGGTACTATGAAGGTGAATCATGAAAACTCCTACAAATGAGAGGTATAATTGTTCTTATTTTTAAGTTTTTGTTGTTCTTGATAGGATCTTTGGGTTTATATAATTTTATTTGCTAACATCCAATATACCTAAAAATTACCCTTAGATACAATTGAAGTTTTTGTTGATAATATATAATTTTTTGAGGAGATGATAACTTGTGTCTGAAGTTTGCTAATAAAATGAAGATTGAATTTGAGATGAGTATGATTGGTGAGATGAAATTATTTTTGGGATTACAAGTTACTCAATTAAACAATGGGCTCTTCATATCATAGTCCAATTATGTGAGAGAACTGCTAAAGAAGTTTGGTATGGATGACTCAAAACTTGTTGGTACTCCCATGGTAACTATATGTAAGCTAACATAGAATGATGATTCTCCCAAAGATAATCAAACAAGATATAGGTCAATTATTGGAGGATTTCTCTATCTAACTCAAACTAGGCTAGACATTATGAATTTTGTATTTATGGATGCTAGATTTTAGTTGGATCCAAAAGAGTCTCATGTGACTGCTATTAAAATAATCTTCAGGTATCTGAAAGGAACAATTGATTTTCGGCTTTGGTATCCAAAGGATTATGATCTTATGTTGAGTGCATATACTAATGTTAATTGAGCAGATGTAGATGATGGGAAGAGTACTAGTGGTGGTGCCTTCTTCCTAGGGAAGAAGTTGGTGTCTTGGTTGAGAAAAAAGTAGAGTTCAATTTCTTTATCCACTACTGAAGCAGAGTATATTGTTGCTACTAACAACTACACACAAGTGATGTGGATGAAATAGATGCTAAGAGATATCAGGATAGAATATGATGAACATAATCCATATACTGTGACAACTCAAGTGCAATCAACATATCAAAGAATCTGGTACTACACTCAAAGACTAACCATATATCAATCAAATTCCATTTCTTGAGGGAGAAAGTGAGTGAGAAAGAAGTTAGACTAGAGTATGTGCCCACAAAAGAATAGATTTCATATATTTTCACTAAGCCATTACCAAAGGATACTTTTGAGTATCCCAGAGGGTTTCTAGGGTTAATCACCCCTCTTGATAAGAACTAAAAGATACATTTACATGTATCAATCTCTATGTATCATAGCTATATCCTGATCTAGATTGATGTTTTTCATGGCTGCTACTTATGGGGAGTAGTCAAATGTGCATATATGTGGTTTAGAGTGTGTATGTGGAAAGGTAATGTTTACATTTGCCATTGATGTCAAAGGGGGAGAAGAGTAATGTGAAAAATCCTTGTGGAGAGAGAGAGAGTTGTACATGAGAAGAACAGTTGTGGAATGAATATTTTGGTTGATGGTATTTTTCACATCATGTGTTTCCATCAATTTCAAAGGGGGAGATTGTTGGGAATTTTCATTATGCTGCTAATATGTGGTTGTCATTGATGTCAAAACTATTAGCATGGTGATGTTAAAGGATGCATATGTCAAGGATACACAGGCAGTCTGTGGAATAGTCAAGGTTGTGAAGGTGTTTTGTTATGTACGTAGAAGATCAACTATTATGGACTAAAGGGTTTACTACTAAGAGTGTCTAGTTCATCCACCAGAAGTTTTAGAGGTCAGCATGAATATTTGTCTATGTTATGGAGATTTGTGTTCTAACAGTGTTTTTATGGTCTCTGTCAGTGTTCCTGATTGAAGTCTATGTGATTCTAGTGATTATACTTGATATAGATGCTTCTCTGATGTTTCTTGGTGCTCATGGATGCTTCTAGATCATTCTCTATCATTGTTGCATGTCCACAATGATTGGTGTGCTCATGGTCAAATATTTTCTTGTGCCCATTTGGTATTTCTTGTTCTTGGCTGACATGATGGTGATAACGTGATGCAGATCCTTGAATTTTAAATTTGAAATCTTTGGTGTGATCAAGAATATTGATTTAGGTCTCATCTTAATCTTGGCTGATAGTGTTTGATCCACATTGTAAAATTATTTCTTAAATTGGGCCGATATCATGTATATGTTTTATATTTTCATATTCCTTTTGGCTAATAGAGTTCTCGATGTAAATCCATTTAGCATATATATAAGAGAGATTGTTAGTGTGATGTGAAGTGTGAATGAATGCTAGAGAGATTGCTAGTGTGCACATAGTGATCTATCATTCGAGTGTGAAGAGTAAGAGTGAAGTGTGAAGAGAGTTTTTCTATGCTTAATTGGAACTATAATTTAGCTTTTGTAAAAGCTACTCTATCAGTTCAAATCCCTGTGGATCTAATCCATTGTTTGTTGGGAAGTGGCCCCCCTTTGTAATTGAGCAGTGAGCTCTAGGCAGTGTGCCTAAATACATGTGCATTCCCCTTTTTATTTCTCATTATAATTTTAACAAGGTATAATTGTGGACTAACATCTATCATGGTTTTTCCCCTAACATGGATCCCACACAAAAAAATTCTTGGTGTTCTATGTGTTTCAGGTGTTCTAATTATTTGTGGTTAATTCCTTATTCATCAAATTAGAGATTAAGTTAAGTGTGAAAAGTTTAATATTTTGTGGCAACTGATTCACCCCCCTCTTACTTGTATGAACTTTTTTTTTAACACAAGCACTAGAATCCAGAGGAGGATGGAGAGGTGGAAAGGAAAGTTTAAGACTAAGAAGAGATTACAATGAGTTTGTGGGAAGATGATACAAGTATGGAAAGTAGGGTCATCTTTCTTTCAAGTTTCCAAATGAGTTTGGATCAACTTCAAGTGGAGGAGAAAAGAAGAATGAAAGGAGAGCTCAAATTGTTAAAGAAGAAGATGAATTTGAAGGTTCAAGTTCAAGTACTCTACGTGCAACTCCTAAAGTAGGTGAGATGTTGATGATGAAAAAGAAAATGTTGAAGACCTCAAAAGAGAAAGATCTCATCCAAAAAAGAGTCTTGTTCAGGACAGACTATAGATGCAAGAATAAGGTATGTAGAGTAGTGGTTGACTCTAGGTGCATAGATAATATGGTATCTAGTGATATGGTAGACAAGTTAAGTTTGCAAAGAATGCATATAGAGAAGCCTTATAAGTTTTCTTTGATTAGTGATAAACAATCTATATTGGTGAAAGAACAAGCTACTATAGATTTTTAGATTGGTTAGTATAAAGATCAATTTTTTTGTGATATATTAACCATAAGCTATTGCCGCATGTTGCTAGGAAGGCCCTAAGAGTTGGATAGGGAAGCTATATATATTGGAAGGAAAAATACTTACACCATAGTGAAGGAGGGAAAGACATATATATTGACTCCATTAAATGAAGAGACAAAAGAGCATGGTAAGGTTATCATGGTTGGTAGAAAGGAGTTTGTAGCTCTTGATGAATTTAATGGTAAGAACAAAGGGTTGGCAGCTAATGCAATATTTGACAAATGTAAGACAATAATTACAAGGAGTGGAAATGATTTGTAGAAAGCTGACAAGAAGAGAGAAAACACCAAGCAGTCAGTTGACATCAAGAATAATTTTGTGTGGAGAAAAAAATAAGTAAAGAGGTGTCTCAGACTAAGAGAGAGTAGATCAAGGATGGAAATCCCTTGGAAAGGAAAGTAGATATTCAAGAAGTGCTTGTTGGGGTAATCAGGTGCCTTGTGGTGTTTAAAACAAGGAAGGGGCAATCCAAATTTTGAAGGACAAAGGTTAATGGGGAAGTCAAGACAAAGGAAGGAAAATCAAACATAAAGGTGTATGGAAAATAAAAAATCAAAGGTAATGAAGAAGTAGAAGGCTTCAATATGGAGAAGAGTATATTAGCAGGTGAAAAGGAAAGAAAAAGGATAGTCATGAACAAAGGAAAGGTTAAGAGATAGTTGGCAAGGCAATCAAGGAAAAAGAAGGTAAAGATAGCCGATAAGGAGTTCAATTACAGAGGTGAAATTGTGGGATAATAGCATAAACTTCAAAGTAAGAGAAAGAGAGAGATTTCATAGCAAGGAAGTGAAGAACCAAGGTTGGAGTAGTCAAAAGCACCTTTCCAAGAGACTTGGAAAGATTCTAAAGGTGGTTGCATGGTGCCGAAGCACCCAATTGGTTTCATTTGAATTGGATCAACATGATGAGTCTTAGGTTGAATTAGGAGGTTAAGGTCATGAAATGAGTCAATAAGGTCTAAAAAGACCATTAGAATGAATTTTGAGATCATTTTTGTAAAGCAATGTTAAAATGTTGTAAGTGATGCTCAAAGAGGTAAAATATGTAAATATGGGTTTTAAGGGGATTGAATCTTAGATGATGTCAAATAAGGTCTTAGGGGATAATATAATGTTTTTTGATTCAGTTTAGTCATCTTTATAATGTTTCGGGGGTAAATGATGCAAAATGTGTAAAGTTGCCATAATTGACAAATGTTGGCAAAAAATGCAAAATTACAAAATTCTAGGAACTCAAAAGTCAAGGGCAAGTTGTAAATCAATTGGTTAGTTTTTGGAGGGATTTTCATGATAGAAATATATAAAAATATGTAATCCTTCATTGTCAAAGGTGGTTGAAGCATTGGAGAAAGAGATTCAATAAAAATACCCATGTTTTTGTCTTGAAAGTTTGTATTTTACTTCAAAATATGTGTTGTAGGTCTTTGTACGAGACAATACAGTAAGATTTTGCTCAAATAAATTTGGAAAAGGTTGAAGATTGGTCTTAAATCTGTTTTGAATCAGTTTTGAGGGTAGAGCATTGAATTTGAGTTGTATTTTGAGCAAAATTTTTGCTGACAGGCTTCTAGGCATAGTTTCAGGGTTTAGGTCACTCTAATGACTTAAAAGCCCATTCCACCTTCTATTATTCCTATTTCTAAGTGGAATGAGCTCCCTATAGTTGTATTAGGATGGTAGATTAGTTTTTGTGGATTATGTGAAGGTATTTGAGGGAATTTTGTTAACTGTCCTGTGTGTTAGCTCTCAAAAATGTAGGCAAAATACCTCAAGAGGTTGCCAATCTCTTGATACATTTCAGGGTAACAAACAAAGCCCAATTATTTAGACGCTCTACACTTTAGGTGCTGCTAGACCTAGGTGGGTATACCTATTTGAATAAAGTAGACCTGGCCTCTCTTCATTTCCTAAAGCAATTTACCCACACTAGAAAATGGGAGTGGATAAATGAATTTTACTTTGGTATAAATTGTATAAGCAATATCAAGGCAAAAATATAATGTGTTCATATAGAAAAATGAATGAAATTAAATTGTGAAATAGTTGAGACTAGTGCCTTATTGAGTATACCAAGTGAAATGAAAATATGAAATGGGTAACTTCTCTCTAGTAGAAACTCAAATTGTTTGGCATATAGGTTTAAGTTTATAACTGGTATAAACATGCAAGAATGTGATTACCAAGTTCTTCTTAGTGATCAAAATGAGATTTCCTAATTAATATGATTGAATAAAAGGATTTAATCTCTCTTTGAAAGAACCAATTAATTCAATCATATAGATACATCAAGTGTGTACTGATAAACTAAAAATATATCCTTGATATATCAGTTTAAATAATTAGAAAACATCAACCTTGGAGACAAATTCAACAATACTTTCAATTAACACAATAGACAATTGACACCAGAAAAATTTTACCACATCAAAATGAATTCAATTGGAATCTCCATTATTTGATACATGCATCATAGTCTCAAGAATTGTAACATTTGTATCCTACTATAATTTTTTACTCTCTATCTCTTATATCCCTCAATTGAAAAATGAGTATTTATACAATAGTCATTTGAAAATTCATGTACTTTTGAATTCACATCTACGGCAATCCATTTGTTTAGGCCTTTTCAAACATTCACTAAATACCCACCTACACATCTTGCAGTCATACCGATGTTCAATGTTTCTCTGACTACCTTAGGTCACATATCGCTTTGATGTCATGAAGTTTGATCAACATTCTGAGTCTCACTGATAGCCTATTTGTACCTTTTCTTCCATTGCCAAGTTATTTTGTAGTCCTACCGATGTTCTGAGTCTCCTCGATAGCTATCCCTTCAGTCATGAGTGTATTGCTATGATATTGAAGGTAAGGTAGATGTTCCTCTGCTGATATTGTTTTCTATCGAGATCTATCCTTCGTCAACTCTGATTGCCAAGACATAGTGGTTTTCCTGCCGATTGAACTTCATTTGGAATGAGCTTACTAGATCTCTCTAATGATGAGATTTTCACAGATGAATCTTGTTATCGGGAAGACAATGAATATCGGCAAGCCTTATTACCAATATAATACCATCATAGCAACATTGAGAGTCGACAAGGCTTCCACGAACTCACCTCGATGCATCATCATAATCCACCTTCATTTTATTAGCAAAACCAAATGAATTCTCTAGGAAATTTCACTAATTGCTCCTGTCTCGCCAATATGTCACTTTATGCCTCAATTGATAAGACAAAATGAGCTCGATATGACTTATTTTGATAACTGTTGTCTTCCCGATAGGACCCTACTATCGATGAGACTGTGCATTACCTCTTGCTAATATCAATCCTCAGATGAAAACTTATCAATATGACATTCCTGATCTCTTGCTGATAGACTGCAAAAGACACACGTTAGTAGGAAATGATTCATGGATCGGTGAGACTTGCAATATGTTACGTCAATATGGTTTATAATTTCAAATGCTTAGGAACAAGTGAATTCAAGGGGACCAAATGATGAAAACAAACTAATGCATGTGCAAAATTTAATGCAAAGCAGATTCTTATGCATATGGCATGGACTTCATAGGAAACTTATGGGTACAAATAGCCATAAAAATTTCAAAGTTTTATAGTTCTAATAGTGGCTCCATTTGGGGATGAATGATTGTGAGATCATTGCAAGGACCCAAATCTTTGGGTGAGTAGACCAAACTTAAGGTGATGGACCAGTGAACAAGATGGAAAGAATGGAAATGGAGATGAACATGACCCTATACTACTATACATGGAAAGCTTTATTTTAAAAGAAGGAATTTCAAGATTGTCCATGTACTAGCAATTCCTGTTCCTTTTATTTCCTAAAATAATGTGCATGGAAGAGAAATTTTGAGAGGATTTTCAAGAGTTTTCCATGCACTGGCAACCCTTAATCCTTTGTATTCCCTTTTTTAAGAGAATAAATGCTTCATAAATTTCCCATGTACAGGAAACTCTTGTTCTTCACTAGTCATATTTTACAAATAATATGAATCTTCACCTTTCTTGCCAACAACAACAAAGGGTCCCAACCACAAGACTTCAAATTTCCCATGTTTTCCCTTCTCCTAACACCTTGCATTCAACATTAACACCAGATCATTTTCTTCAAATTTTTTATGTTTTGCCCTTTTTTCAAAAAAATACTTCATTTGTGCCTGCAACTTTACATTCTAGTTTTGTGCTACTCTTCTTATCTCATCAAGCTCTGCTAGTTGTTCCATTCTTTCCTCCATTGGTTCAAGAATGTCTATATCTTCCTGAAGGATAAATTTATAAACTGGTAACAAATTTTGGAAAGGCATCCTAGCTTGTGTTCCATATACCAATTCAAATGGGGATTTTCTAATTGCATTTTTATAGTTATCCTATCAGACCACACAACCATTTTCAACTTTGAATCCCAAGCCTTCTTATTCTCACCTAACATTCTCCTTATGATTTTTAGAAGACTTTTGTTGCTAGACTCTGCCTAACCATTAGCTTGTGGATGGTAAGGAGCTGCATAAGAAAAAATGATACCATATGTACTACAAAAATATTAAGCTCATTAAATCTAAAACAAATCCCAATATCTATGATCAATCTTAATGGTGTACCAAATCTGGTAATGATGTTATCCATTACAAAATTGATTACAACTTTACTTGTTGCTTGCTTGGTTGGGACTGCCTCTACCCATTTAGTGAAGTAATCAATAGCTACCAATATCCACTTATGTCATCCACTTGATTTCTCCTGTATCTCCCCAATAAAATCAATTCCCCACTGATGAAAAGGGGCTTCAACCTGCAAAGTTTTGAGTGGTAAAGCTCCCCGATACTTCAATTTCCTTGAGAACTTCTAACATGCTTCACATTTTCTTACATATGAAAAACAATCATTAAAAAATTTTAGCCAGTAATAACTTGCCTTGAGAATCTTGTGTGCAGTTGTCTTTGCAGAATAATGGACTCCACAGACCCCTTCATGTATTTCTCTTATAATGTGCTTGGCCTATGACTCATCTAGACATAGCAACAACATCCCATCCCTATTTTTCCAAAACAAATCACCTTCCATGAACACATATTTGGATGCTTGCAGCTTCAAGGTTCTTCTCTAATTATCACTTAATCCTTTAGGGCACTTCATGTATTTGAGGTAATACATGATGTCTATATACCAAGCAGTATGCCCAATACTTGCAATTGCATTTCCCTCATCTTCTATGTTACAAATTTGATTCACTTCAATATATTTTTTTGCCATTAACTTGGCCAAACCCTAACCTCTCACTAATTTAGTGATTTGTATTTCCATATCAAATTCTTGAATTTTATTAATCCACCCGCATCTCTTTCCAATTACCTCTGACTGTGTCAAGATATCCTTAATAGTTGCATGAGGTACATAAGAAATCACCTTAGCTCCAACAAGATATGGTCCAAAAGCCTTGATGGATTTCACCAATGAAAATGCTTGCTTTTCCATTATATCATATTTCAATTCTGATCCCTGCAATGACTTGCTGAAAAAAGACACAGGCTGCTCATGACCTTCCTCATTTTTTTGTAACATGATAGCAGCTATAGTATGCAATGAAGCAAATGAAAATATTTGAAAGGGTTTTGAAAAATCTGGAGTCTTAAGGACAGGGGCTTCATTGATGGCCCTTTGGATGGATATGAAAGCTTCAAGTGCTTCTACAGTCCAGTCTATTTTTTGTCCATTTCTTAACATTTTTGATATGGGCTTAATAATTTTAGTAAAATTAGACACAAATCTCCTAACAAAATTGATCTATCCAAAAAATGACTAGATGGCCTTGACAGTTTTAGGAATAGGAACTTTATCTATGGCCTCAACCCTCTTAGGATCTATTCTAATCCCATCCTTTGACACAATATGTCCTAAGAGTTTACCTTCTGTGACTACAAAATGACATTTTTTAGGGTTCAGACAAATACCATATTCTAAAGCTTTAAAAATACCTTTTCCAAATGTTCTACATGATCTTCAACCCTTTTTGAATAAGTAGTAAGGTCATCTTGATATACTACCATGATAGCATTAATCAAGTCTACAAATGCTACATCCATGGCTCTTTGAAAGGTTGCACCTACAATTTTGAAACTGAATGACATTCTCATGTAAACATATGTTCCCCATGGGGTTGTAAAAGTTGTCTTGTATTACTCAGATTCCTTGACTTTGACCTGGTTGTAACCAGAGAACCCATCCATCATAGATAACGACTCACACCCTGTTACTTTATGTATTACAACCTCCATATTAGGTAGAGGATAATTATCCTTGAGATATGTCATATTTAGATTTTTGAAGTCCACACATAATCTAATATCCCCGTTCATCTTCCTCATAGGAACCAAGTTCAAAACCCATGTTGAATGCCTGATTTGTTTGATAATACCTCCATCTCTAAGCCTTGCTAATTCCTCTTGCATTTTTGGTTCCAATGTTGGGTTGATAGGTCTTTGTCTTTGCCTAAATGGATTTTCATTTGGCTTCGATGGGATTTCATGTTGAAACAAATCTTCCCTATATGCTTTGAGATCTTCATAAGACCATGCAAACACATGTTTATATTTTCTCAACAATGTAATCAACATTCTTTGAATCGTCAGGCTTATTTTTCTTTCCAATGTATACCTTTTTTGGTGTTAGTTCAGTCCCTAAATTGATCTCTTTGATATCCTCCCTCTTGACTGGTGTCTACATTATGAGGGACTGATCATTTCCATCATATGCCCTTTCCAATGCAACTAGTCCTTTTGGAAGCTTATTAGTTCTAAGCTATAAGACCTCCTTCCTGAATATTGTCTGCTTTCCTTCTACCTCTTCTACAAATGCATTGAAGTCAATTTCTTGGGCTTCATATTGGTCTATACAGTGAAGAAATTTCAAGAGGTCTATATCATAATTAAGAACCTGCCAATTGTATCTATTATCAGGCACAATGGGTCTTGCTTTGAACTTGATTTGAGACACTCTATCCAATGTGATGTCATCTCTTCTTAGTGCTACATTGGCTAAAAAGTATACCATTATAGTCTTCAACCTATCAATCCACTCAATTGAGAAAGCATCAAACAACTCAATTGTGTCCCATACATCATTCCTATATTGCTTCAACCTCTTGTGTTTTTCTTCGTATTTTGATTTAACTTGAGAAAAAACTAGCTCTAAATCCCCTAGAATAGTTAGCAGCTTAATCTTATGGTTTACAACCATATTCAAACCTGTTAACAAAGCTTCATATTCTACTGTATTGTTCATACATTCAAATGCCAAAAAAATGAATATTTAAAAGTAACTCCTTTAGGAGAAATAAACATTATTCCTGCTTCGTTACCTTCTTGGCTGCAAGCTCCATCAAAGTACATTTTCCACACGCCATCACAATTTTTCGCAACATGCTTATTTAATTGGATCAACATTGACTAATTCTGGCTAAGTTGGCTCTATCTTAAAATTCCCAAGATCCACATTAAAAAATAAATTGACTTTATCTTGAGGCACACAATCTACAATTGGGTTCATCCTTGGCTCCCTATACAGCTTAACTTCCTAGCCATTCATTGGAATTGTTCCATAAGATAAATCAAATTGGACGTTTCCCCCAACTATTGTCGTCCATTGTCTTGATAAAAGCATCCCAAACTAAGGGGTATCAATTATAGTTATAGCTATATTGTAGGCCACCTGAGGATAAGCAACTAGTTTGACTTTAACATCTTTCATAACACCTACTACTGGAACATGCCTACTATCCATTGCATAACACTTCCCTTCATTAGTATCTACCCACATGCTAAATTTTTTCATAACTCCAACTAGCATGATATTGATTGCAGTGCCAGAGTCTATCATGTAATTCCTCAATAGTTTGTTATTTATAAGCAGCATGGTGAAAAAGGGTTCAACTTGTGGGGAATTTACCAATACATCATTTAGACACACTTCTAGGACAATCATCTTCTCTTTCTTATTAACCATTTTAGTGGCCATCTAATTTTCAGAACTTGTACTTTTCTGCTTTCACTAATACATTTTGACTCAAAATCCAACAAAATTTCATCAAAATTTTCACAAACTTTTGTTGAAATTATTTTGTCAATTTTCTAACAAAATTTGAAACATCGAAAAGTTTGTCAAAATTCTGATGAACTTTTGTCAGATTTTGATTGAATTTATCAGTGTTTCCATTTGATATCAATTGAATTGCACTATCCCTATACTCCTTAATTCTCATCATCTTGAGTAGTGGGACAAACATTTTTACCTGAGAAAAGTCAAAAGAAGGACCCTCCACCCTAATTGTTTTCTTTTGCTTTGATGCTTCTTCTTTGTTTTCTTCATTTTGCAAAAAATTCTACTTTTCTTTGTATAACTCTCTATTCTCTTCCTTTTGGACCAACTTCTATTCATTTGTATCATGATATTTATTTTTTGTTTTCTTCAAAACTCCTCGTGTTACTTCTCTGTCTTTCATAAATATCCCCCTGGGAGTACCTTCTTTTTCATTCACTGTCCTATTTCTTAACCAATACTTGCTCTCTGCTTGTTCAACTACAACAATGGTTAACCTATTTATTTCCTCTTCAGTGAGTCTCCTTATATCACATTGAGTAGGCATGCTAACAAAGTTTTGTTCTAAAATATTTTCTTCATAATAAAAAAAACTTGTTGTTTAGCCATGTGGATATTGCACCTTTGATTTGGAACATCGCACTCACAACCTTCATATTATGAAGATAAATATTCCTCCTCAATAGGATGAAAAGTATTTGAAGTCAAAAGTATTGAGTGATATTCTCCACTGCTACCCAGTAGCATCCCTTCTTCTTGAATTTCTTGGGCTACAACACAGTGGTCTGGGGAATGTGACCCATCACAACCTTCACACAAAAGATTACTATTGACCATATATGCTCCCTTCTTCCTTAATGGATCAGGTCTTTCTTTGTTCCTGAGTTTATCTATTATAGGTTTTCAATCCTTCCAATTTGTATTGCAAGGCCTGTCATGTAACCAAGGCCTCTCATTTTTGTATGTGTTCTCCTGTTTGTACTGGTAATTATTGACTTGTTGAGGAACCCTAGGATTGTCTCTCTTATTGATCATCCCAATAGCTTTCCTATTGTTTTCAATGGTTAGTGGTATCTTTTGGGCTTCATTAAAATCTCTTGGAAACATGTTTCTTAGTTCATACCTTGTTTTTGGATTGAATGCATTCAAATAAATACTTAATGTTGTAGATTCTGGTAACTTTGACCCAGGTGGTATCTTATTTTGTAGTTTGTTGAATCTTCAGTTAAAATCATAAATTGAATCATTCTATTTTTTTTAATCTGTATTAATTCATGTAAAGCAGCATCTAGTGCACACGGATTTCCATACTATTCAAGAAATCAATCCTTAAATTCTTGGATAGAATCAATAGAAGTTGTTGGCAGGCTATTGAACCAATCCCTAGCTTCTTCAGTGAGTGACATCATGAACAACCTCATATGTAAATATTCATAGGCTATATCCAAGTCTTGAATAAAATCATTAAAAGTCCTCAAATGATCTTCAGCAGTAATTGTACTACTCACTATAAACTTACGAACAAGACTTCTCCAACTGCTATCCATAGGGTAAGGGTATAATTGAAACCCTGTCAAATCAAATTTTTTGATCATTGTCATGTATTATTGAGGGGGAGGGTTATACATGTGCTGATACTAGTACATTGGATTGTTGTATTGTGTATGAATATATGGCACATATTGTTGACCATGAGGTGGTTGTGCATTTGTATGTTGTGATGTAGTATATGGTGGATAGTTTGGCCATTTGTATTGATTTCCCGTATGATTTTGAGGAACCTTTGGCTGATATGAAGGCCCTGCATAATTGTTTCATTGCTTATGAGGTGGTATATACTTTGAAAAAATAGTTGTTTGAGCTTTAATTTGAGCTTCCTATAATTTCAAATCTTGGAGTTCCTTCATCTTTTGGAGCCTCTATTGTTCCAATTTTGCTTTTGCTCTTTCTACTTCTTGTCTCTAGAACTCCAACTATATATATATTACTTTGTGAGTCAAGAACTCAAAATTTTCTTTAGGGATTACATTATTAATGGGATCATTTTGATTACCATCCATCTTTTGATCATATTCCTATTCACACGTGACAATTTCAGCCTCAAGTTTAGCCTCAAATTCCACTTATTTCTAAGGATTATAAAAATGATTTCTTTGTTCTATAGGGGTACAAGGTTTTGCACTTGAATTATCTCTCCATGTATCATAACAGTCATATGTCTCACAATGTGGTCTTGATGCTTTGTCTTTATTCATTATGCACATTTCATTAGTTACCTGCTTACCCTTATCATCCTTATGTGTCCACTTACTATTGCCAGCAGGACCTCCAACAAGACCTCCTTTGTTTTGGGATATTCTACAATTCATGTTGAATTGATGCAATTATTCTTGTGAGAGTCGCCACTTACTTTGTTAAAAGTGAGAAAAATGAAATTATTCTTGATTGTATCCCTAGCAGAATCACTCTTTTTGAAACTTCTCAAACTATGAATCTTTCTTCAATGACTCTATTTGATGATCTTCAACTGGATATTTTGCAAATAATTCCCAAGCAGAGTCGCCAATTTGTTAGCTCTCAAAAACACATGCAAAATACCTCAAGAGGTTTCTAGTCTCTTGATACGTTTCAAGGTAACAAACAAGGCCCAATGATTTAGACCCTCTACACTTCATGTGCTACTAGACCTAGGCAGGTATACCTATTTGACTAAAGCAGACTTGAACTCTATTCATTTTCCTAAAGCAATTTACCCACACTAGAAAATGGGAGTAGATAAATGAGTTTTACTTTGGTATAAATTGTATAAGCAATATCAAGGAAAAAATCCAATGTGTTCATATAGAAAAATGAATGAAATTAAATTGTGAAATAGTTGAGACTAGTGCCTTATTGAGTATATGGAGTCAAATGAAAATATGAAATGGGTAACTTCTCTCTAGCAGAAACTCAAATTGTTTGGCATATAGGTTTAAGTTTATAACTGGTATAAACATGCAAGAATGTGATTACCAAGCTCTTCTTAGTGATCCAAATGAGATTTCCTAATTACTATGATTGACTAAAAATATTTAATCTCTCCTTGAAAGAAATAATTAATTCAATCATACAGATACAACAAGTGTGCACTGATAAACTAAAAAAATATCCTTGATATATCAGTTTAAATAATTAGAAAACATCAACCTTGGAGACAACTTCAGCAATACTTTCAATTAACACAATAGACAATTGACACCAGAAAAATGTCACCACATCAAAATGAATTCAATTGGAATCTCCATTATTTCATACATGCATCATAGTATCAAGAATTGTAACATTTTGTATCCTACTATAATGTTTTACTCTCTATCTCCTATATCCCTCTGTCAAAAAATGAGTATTTATACATTAGTCATTTGAAAAGTCATGTCCTTTCGCATTCACATTTGCAGTGATCCATTTTTTTGGGCCTTTTAAAACATTCACTAAATACTCGCTGAGACATCCTATAGTCATACCAATGTTCAATGTTTCTTCAACCACCTCAGATCACATATCACTTTGATGTCATGAAGTTTGACCAATGTTCTGAGTCTCACCGATAGCCTATTTGTATCTTCGCTTCCATTACCAAGTTATTTTGTAGTCCTATTGATGTTCTGAGTCTCCCCAATAGCTATCCCTTTAGTCATGAGTGTATCACTATGACATTGAAGGTCAGGCAGATGTTCCTCTACTTACATTGTGTTTTGCCGAGATCTATCCTTTGTCAACTCTGATCGTTGAGACAATGGTTTTCCTGCCAATGGAACTTCATTCGGCATGAGCTTCCTATCTCTCTCTGATGATTCCAGTTTCATTGATGAATCCTTTTATCAGCATGAAAATGAATATCACCAAGTCTTATTACTGATATAATCATGTCATAGTGACATTGAGAGTTAGCAGGGCTTCCACGAACTCACCCAGATGAATCATCAGAATCCACCTTCATTGTATTGGAAAAACCAAATGAATGCTCCGGGAAATTTCACTGATTTCTCCTGTCTCACTGATATGCCACTTTATGCCTTGATCAGTAAGACAAAATGAGCTCTATATGACTTATTTTGATAACTGTTGTCTCGCTGATAGGACCCTGTTGTCGCTGAGACTGTGCATTGCCTCTTGCCAATATCAATCATCAGATGAAAACTTATCAGTATGACATTCCTAATCTCTTGTTCATAGACTATAAAGGACACACATTAGTAGGAAATTCTTCATGGATCAGTGAGACTTGCAATGTGTTACGCTGATATATTTTATACTTTCAAATGCTCAGGAACAAGTGAATTCTAGGGGACCAAATGATGAAAACCAACTAATGCATGTGAAAATTTTTATTGAAAGTGGATTCTTATGCATATGGAATGGACTCTTTAGGAAACTTATGGGAAAATACAACCATAAAATTTTCAAAATTATATAGTTCTAACACTATGAAAAACTAGAGAATTAGGGTATGAAAAATAGGAATTTGAGTAAGATTTTGAAAAATTCACTAGAGTGGTGGCTTGATGATGAATTTTTGAGTGAGGGTAGACAATTTGATGAGTGTTCAAGGTGGTGGTAGGCTTGTAGGAGATTGGGAATGATGGTCTTCTGTAAACCCTACCTTAAGTTGTGAAAAATAATGGTTTCCTAGATCAATGGGTAGATGAGTGTTAGTGAGTCTAAAAATTGATGAAAATGCCATTTTTTTGCCTATTTGATATATTTGAGAAGTTTTTCTACGTTGGGAAAGGGATTCAAATTTACTTTCTTTGGGAAATAGACCCAATTGGTCTTTTGGGGCAGTGCTACAACAGGGTTTTGAGAGAGTTGAATAAAGGGAACCTATATTGGTTATGTGATATGTTTAAGTTGGCTATAAAGGGTGTTCAAGACTATTAAGACCCTCTAAAGATGGTGAAGGATTGATGAGATAAGTTGTCAAATAGAGGTCTACTAACCTATAAGCAAAAGGCAGAGTTGTATTGAAAGGGAGTCAAGGAAGGAGTCTTTGATTTGTTTGTTGTTTTCTCTAACCTAAATTATGTTGTGACAGGTGAAATCCATCCTCCCTTACATCACTTTCCAAAGTTGAAACTAAAATGGTGAGTGAAGCATGGAAAGATGAATATTGGATCAAAGCTATGGAAGAAGAACTAGTGCAGATTCAGAAGAATCAGACTTGGGAACTTTTACCAAAACCAACAAACAAGAATGTGATTGGAACTAAGTGGGTATTCTAGAATAAACTAAATGAGAATGGAGAAGTTGGGAATAAGGAAAGCCTTGTGTGTAAAGGTTACTGACAAGTGGAAGAAATATATTTTGAGGAGACAGTTTCTTCGGTGATAAGAATGGAAGCTATTAGGATGTTTTTTGCTTTCAGAGTACATAAGGATTTTAAAGCATATCAGATTGATGTAACGTCTACATTTCTAAATGGTGAGTTGGAAGAAATTTTTTACATTGAACAATCAGAAGGCTTTCAACAATCATATAACCCTAATATCATCTATAGATTAAAGAAGGCATTGTATGAAATCAAGTAATCTCCCAGAGCTTGGTATGCACGACTAGATAGGTACTTGTTGTAGCAACGATTCAATAAAGGTACTACAGATAGCAACCTTTATTTCAAATTTGAAAAAGGTCAAATATTTATTGTAGTTATGTATGTTGATGATATAATTTTTGGAGGAAATGAAGTTATGTGCAAGAGATTTGTAGAATAGATGTCGAATGAGTTTGAAAGGCCATGGGGAGATGAATTTATTCCTTGGACTACAAATCAATGAAATAGAAAAAAGGTATATTCATTTCACAATCAAAATATTTCAAAGAAATTTTGATGAAGTTTGGAATGGAAGACTCTAAATTGGTGTGTAATCCTATGGTTATTGGTTACAAGTTGAGCAAGAATGATGAATCTTGAAGGTTGATCAAAGCAAGTATGGATCAATGATTAGAGGATTGTTGTATCTAACTACTACTAGACTGGATATCATGCATGCAATTTTCCTTGTGGCTAGCTTTCAACAAGATCCCAAAGAGTCATATGTGGCAACAATAAAGAGAATATTTAGATACTTGAAGGGAACTCCAAAACATGGCTTTGGGTATCCAAAAGATACTAATTTCTCTTTGAGTGCTTATGTAGATGTATATTGGGTAGGTTGTGTGGATGACAAAAAAGTATAAGTGGTGGTGCATTCTTTCTTGGAAGCAAGTTGGTGTCTTGGCTAAGCAAAAAGAAACATTTAGTGTCATTATCTACCACAAAAGCATAATATAATGCAAAAACATCTTGTTGCACATAGGTGTTGTACATGAAGCAAACTTTGAAAGATATCAAAGTGGTACATGATGAACCAATTTTCTATATTTTGTGATAATACAAGTGCTATTAACATTTCAAAGAATCTGGTAATGCCTTCAAGGAAAAAACATATATCAATCTAGTATCAAATTTTGACAGAGAAGGTTACAAAGAATGAGGTGAAGCTAGAGTATGTTCCTACAAAGGATCAAGTTGTAGATATATTTACAAAGGCTCTTCCTAAGGATACCTTTGAGTCTCTCTAGGAGAAGTTAGGGGTTGTGATGCAGGAGCATCCAATGGTGTAAGGGAAATCTTGCATCACCCAAAAATAGTTAAATTTCAAGTTTATCATTTTTTAGATGTTGTTACATTTTTGGATACTCTTTTTGTCATAATGAGATTCCAAATTTATGGTTTTTATTTTCTATTCCTGGGTTGAAAGATATTGTAGTTTTAGTTTCCTAGATTTACACCTAAAAATCTTCCGAGTTGGATTTGAGGCACTTAGAGCTTTCATAATGGCCCCAAAACTTGCCAAAATTAGCATAAAAATTTTTAAGCACATTCTTGACTTTGAGACCTTTCCAATGGTTCAAACGGTTCATGAATCGGAGTCCCGGATCAAAAGTTATGGCCCCGGGAAGTTGGCGCACTTTCTAGAAGATACAATTGCAAATGTTCTTTTGAAATTTGAACTTCAAGTTGTAATTTTCAGTGCCAAACCGCCTAAACTCAAATTTTAATATTGTTTTGGCTCCAAAATAAAGAGGAGCTCTATTTATGGGTGGGTATCTATTATTTTTTGGTAACTTTTTGGGGAACAAGCTCACATATTGCGAAAGGGTTATTTTGTAGCTTTCTATAGCTTGCATGTGTTGTAGAACTTGGGGATTTGAGATCCTCTGCATGTGAGAAGCTCCATTTTTTGAATAATAAAAGTATTCTCTTGTTGGTGGGTTATTTTCTATGTCTCGGGCTATGCCCTCATCAAGTGGTATCAGAGCAGGTTTTCTTGAGTGTGTGGACAAATCGCCGATTCTGAGGCAGTTCATACCAGGACCGTGGTTGTGGGTCGAAGTCAAGAAAGATGCCTCCAAGAGTGATGCCTGGTAGGCATGGTGGTGCCAAGGTGGTTGAGGCTATAGAAATGCTGGTGGAAGAGATGCACTAGCATCCCTCTAGAGATAGATTGATGTGTTACAAGAGCAGTTGAGAAGAGGGTTAAACCCGAGGGAGGAAAGTGAGGATGAAGGAGAGGAAGAAGGTTTAGATGTAGAAGAGGAAGAAGAAGCAATTGATCAGGACCAAATGCAGCTAATAAAGGCCATTTTGAAGATCAGGAAAAGGCCTAGAGCAGAAGTCCCCAGTTATTCTAGAAATCTGAACCCAGAAGAGTTGATCGACTGGATCAAAGAGCTAGAAGAATATTTTGAATATGAGGAAATCGAGGACCCAGATCGGGTTAAGTTTGTGAAAATGAAACTGAAGGGCCATGCCAGTATTTGGTGGAAAGAGGTCCAGTTGGAAAGAAATCAAAGAGGAAAAGTCAAGATCACCAGATGGGATCGCATGGTAGAGAAACTAAAGAAGCAGTTCATACTAGTGGACTACGAGTTCGATCTATTGTAGAAATTGCAAGGGTTGAAGCAAGGAAGCAGATCTGTGAAAGAATATACTGAATATTTTCACAAGATAATCATCAGAATGGGTCATACATAAGCCAATAAGGAGAAGGTAGCCTGATATCTTAATGGGTTACGACTGAGCATTCAGGAGGAGTTAAGCCTAGTCAAAATGACCACCATTGAGGATGTGTATCAGTTTGCTCTGAAGGTAGAAGAGAAGCTGAACAAAAGATTTGATGGCAAGCAAAAGGGATGAGGAGGTCAAAGCGGAAGGGGGCAACGGAAGACCTTCAGAAAGCTGAAATGATGAAGAAAAGAAAAGTGAAGATGTGGGTACTAGCCAAAGCCAAAAGAATGACAACTTCTACCACCCTCATGATCAAAATAGTGGTGATCAAAGAGGTAGAGGACGAGGGAGATATGGACAAGGATCTGGAAGAGGTGGTTTCAGAGGAATGTGTTTTTCAGTGTGGTGAAAAAGGGCATCGAGCCTATGAATGTCCACAACACCAAGGAAGGGCAGACAAAAGGCTAGAAGGTTGTGGAAGGGTTGCGCATGTAGATGAGGACGCCCAATCTGAACATTTAGATGATGCTAAAAGGGGAGAAACCCTAGTGATTAGGAGAGCCCTAGTGACTGAAGAAAAGGAACCAAAACAGAGGAAGAATCTGTTTCACACAAGGTGCAAGTGTAAAGGAAAATGTTGTGATGTCATTATTGACGGTGGGAGCACTGATAATCTGGTGTCAGAGGAGATGGTCACAAAGTTGAAGCTAAAGAGGGAAAGGCACCCACATCCATATCGGATTGCCTGGTTGCAGAAAGACCACAAAGTTTTGGTCAATGAGCAGTGCCTAGTAAAGTTCAAGATCGAGAGCTACCACGATGAGGTACTTTGTGATATCATCCCCATGGATGCATGTCACATGTTGTTCGGGAGGCCATGTCAGTTTGTTAGGTGAGCTATACATGATGGCCATGCAAACACTTATTCCTTGATAAAGGATGGGGTTCGTCACAAGTTGAAACCCCTAAAGGAGACCAAAGAAAAGGTATGCAATAGTGCTAGAATTTGTTATGTAGATGGAAGAAAATTTTTAGAAGGTATGAAACATGAGTGTGTGTGTTATGCATTGATTCCTAGAGTGAGTAATGAGGATAGTGAGAAGGTTCTAGAAGAAGTTTCTGGGATGTTGGATGAGTTTTAGGATATTGTTTATGATAATGTACCTGAGGGTTTACTGCCAATAAGGAAGATCAGTCATCAAATTGACTTGATTCCCGGAGCCAGTTTGCCAAATAAGGCAGCTCATAGAATGACTCCAACAAAAAATGAGGAGTTGAACAGACAAGTTCAAGAGTTGTTGAGAAAGGGTTTGATACGAGAGAGTTTGAGTCCCTGTGCAGTACTTGCAATACTAGCACCAAAGAAGGATGAGGAGTGGAGAATGTGTATAGATTCCCGAGCCATAAACAAGATAATAATTAAGTACAGATTTCCCCTGCCAAGGATGGATGACCTGATGGACTGTTTGAGTGGAGCTCAGTACTTCACAAAGATTGATCTAAAGAGTGGATATCACCAGATCCGGATTTGAGAGGGAGATGAATGGAAGACTACCTTCAAGACCAAAGAGGGCTGTACAAGTGGTTAGTCATGCCTTTTGGGCTAACCAATGCACCGAGCACATTCATGCAGCTCATGAATGAGGTACTAAAATAATTTTTGGGGAGTTTTGTTATTGTGTATTTAGATGATATTTTTATTTTCAGTAAGACATTGGATGAGCATTTGATGCATATTTGAAGAGCCTTTGAAAAGTTAAGAGAAGAGAAAATGTTGATTAATCTAAAGAAGTGCAGTTTTGTGAAGAGGGAGTTCATGTACTTGGGGTTTGTTGTCTTAGCAGAAGGTCTCAAGATGGACCCAGAGAAGGTGAAGGCTATTCTAGAATGGCCTACCCCAAGAACTGCTATTGAGGTGAGATCTTTCCATGGTTTGGCTAGTTTTTATAGAAAGTTCTTTAGAAACTTTAGTAGTACTTGTCGACCCCTGACTGAAACAATGAGAGGGGATAGAAAAGAATTCAAGTGGAGCACTGGAGCAACAAAAAAATTTGAATTGTTGAAGCAGAAGGTGACAAAGCAACCTGTTCTAGCCCTCCCAGATTTCAACAAGGTGTTTCAGGTGGATTGTGATGCCAGTGGTTGTGCCATTGGAGCAGTATTGAGCCAAGAAGGTAAGCCCATTGCCTATTTCAGTGAAAAGTTAAATGATGCCAAGAAAAAGTATTTTGTATATGATTAGGAATTTTATGCAATAGTTCAAGCATTAAAGAAATGGAGAAATTATTTTTTGCCGAAGGAATTTGTTCTATATACTAATCATCAGGCCTTGTAGTACTTAAATAGTTAGGAAAATTTAAATTAGAGGCATATGAAATGGGTAGAGTTTTTGCAGAGTTATACCTTTATTTTCAAACATAGGAGTGGGAAGTCAAATAGGGTTGCAGATGCCTTAAGTAGGAGGCATACATTGCTAACAAAGATGCAGATTGAAGTGGTTGCATTCAATGAACTCAAAACACTGTATGCAGAAGATCCTAATTTTGCAGAGGCTTGGAAAGCTTGCAAGGAATCTGTTATAGTGGATAGGACCAGGTGGCTAGATTTCATAATCTAGGATGGCATGTTATTTAAGGGAAGTCAATTGTGTATCCCAAGGAGTTCCATGAGGGAGAACCTGATAAAGGAGAAGCATAGTGGAGGAATGGCAAGACATTTTGGTTGGAATAAGACCATTGCCATTATCAGTGAGCATTATTATTGGCCTTAGTTGTCACAAAATGTGAAGAAGTTTGTACAAAGTTGCAGGGTATGTCAGATGGCTAAAGGAGTGAGCCATAATACATGCTTATATCAGCCCTTACCTATACTAGAGAGGCCATGGGAGGATATAAGTATGGACTTTGTTCTTGGTTTCCCAAGGTTACAACAAGGGAATGATTCAGTCTTTGTGGTGGTTGATAGGTTTTCGAAGATGGCATATTTCATTCCATGTTAGAAGACCCATGATGCAGTCCACATTGCTGACTTGTTCTTCAAAGAGGTGGTGAGGCTACATGGTCTACCAAAGAGTATTGTTTCAGATCGTGACACCAAATTTGTGGGGTACTTGGGACCTTGTGGAAGAGAAGTTGAGGCAGAGCTCAAGTTCGAGTTTGCACACCATCCACAAATAGATGGAAATGAGGGAGGTTGTTAACAAGAGTCGGGTAACTTCTTGAGATGTTTGGTAGGAGATAAACCCAAGGATGGGACTTGATCTTACCCGGTAGAATTCTCTTACAACAATTCTATCAACGAAGCAGTAGATCACCATTCCAGTTGTGTATAGGTAGGCAGAACAACTCGAATTGAGGAAGATGGAAGAGGAAGAGCAAATAAGTGCTAATTTGAAGATTTTGTAGAACACATCAAGGATATACATGAGAAGGTAAGAGAACATATTAACAAGATGAATATCGATTATAAGGCTAAGGCAGATCAGAAGCAAAGGTATAAGGAGTTTCAGATTGGTGATGAAGTGATGGTCCACTTGAGGAAAGAAAGGTTTCCAGTGGGAACATATAACAAATTGAAGATGAAGAAGTTAAGTCCTTGTAAAATTTTAAAGAAGCATGATTTAGGGAATGCATATGAGGTAGAGTTGCCGGATGGATTCAACATTTCCCCTGTGTTCAACATTTCAGATTTGATAGAGTATCATGAAGGTGGTGTAGAGGAAGTACCAACGATGGAACAGTGTGGGATTCCAGCATCTACTTCAGAAAAAGATGAGATTGAGGAAATCTTGGATAGTCGTGTGGGAAGGAGTACCAAAAATAGGTAGTATGAGGAATATCTAGTGAAATGGAGAGGAAGGCCTATGGAAGATTCATCCTGGCTATCTAAGGCAGCGGTTGACCGGTTGGGTTTTCCTCAACCATCTGAGACGTGATGGGGTCACTTCTCAAATTACCCTGGGTGTCTGATGCAGGAGCATCTAGTGGTGTAAGGGCAATCTTGCATCACCCAAAAATAGTTAAATTTTAAGTTTATCATTTTTTAGATGTTTTTACATTTTTGGATACCCTTTTCGTCATAATAAAATTCCCAATTTATGGTTTTTATTTCCTATTCTTGGGTTGAAAGATATTACGGTTTTAGTTTCCCATATTTGCACCTAAAAATCTTCTGAGTTGGATTTGAGGTACTTAGAGCTTCCAAAATGGCCCCAAAACTTTCCAAAATTGGCGTAGCAAATTTCAAGCGCGTTCTTTACTTCGAGACCTTTCCAATGGTTTAAACGGTTCGTGAATTGGAGCCCTAGATCAAAAGTTATGGCCACGGGAAGTTGGCACACTTTATAGAAGATACAATTGCAAATGTTGTTTTGAAATTTGAACTTCAAGTTGTAATTTTTGGTGCCAAACTGCATAAACTCAAATTTTAATGTTGTTTTGGCTCCAAACTAAAGAGGAGCTCTATTTATGGTTGGGTTTCTAGTATTTTTTTGTAACTTTCTGGGGAACAAGCTCACATATTGCAAAAGGGTTATTCTGTAGCTTTATGTAGCTTGCATGTGTTGTAGAACTTGAGGATTTGAGATCCTCTACATGTAAGAAGCTCCATTTTCTGAATAATAAAAGTATTCTCTTGTTGGTGGGTTATTTTTTGTGTCTCAGGCTGCGCCCTCATCAAGTTGATACCCCTCCTTCTTTGAACTAGATGCATAAGGATATGCATCATTTGAGTGGATTTCAAGATTCATTCCTTGTTCTAAATTGATGTTGGTGGCTACCTCTCAAGGGTACCAGGTAGTGGTATTGTTGGTTGTTGCAGTTAGGGGGAGTAAAATTTTTCATTGTGAAGAAGGTAGATGTTGTCCTTTGTTAACTATGTCAAAGGATATGCGCAGTAGTTATTGGTCAATGCAGTATGTTGTGTACTCCTAAGGGTGAGTGTGTAGAGAAGTGGAATGTGTAGGTGTAATGAAAATAAAGTGCAGTAAAATGAAAAGGAAGTTGTATAGTTGTAAGATGTGAGAATAGTGGAAGAGAAAATATATGTATGATTGATGTCAAAGGGGGAGAGATACAAGTGTGTTGCCACCATTTTCCATTAATGTGAAAGGGGGGGGGAAGTTAACTGCAAAACCTTATGAAGTAAGGGGATATTGTTGGAAGTATAAATAATTTGTGTTGTGATCATAACTATTTATTTTAGTGTTGGTTTGTTGTTGGTGGTTTTTCACATCATGTGTTTCCATCAATGACAAAGGGGGATATTTTTAGAAGTATGAATAGTTTGTGTTGTCATTGATGTCAACAAGTCTATGGCTTGTGTTTTCATTGATATGGGGATATTGTTGGAAGTTTGTGATGATGCTTTGATTTGTTGCATTATGTTGTCATTATTAGTGTCACTAGTGCCAACCTTTAGTGTTGTTTTGATAAGCTTCTATTGGTGGATGTTCAACCTCTTGTGTGTGGTTGAGTTGCTATAATGCAGTTGGTTTGGTGGTGACGAGGAAGTTTTGTAGATGATGAGTATGTGTTTGTGGTACTTGGTTTCCAAGTGCTTGAGAGGTGTTTTATATAGTAGAGTAGTGATACAGTTTTGCTCCACACTTATTTTGTTTTGAAGATCTACTTATGTGGTTGAAATATGTTGATTAGAGGTGTTCAAAGGTATTATATCTAGAATTCCCTTTCCTAGATCTTTGTGTAGAGAAAATTATGTTCACTAGTGAGTGAATGTTGTATTACAGTGGTGTTTGGGATAAATGGTTTTGTTTCTTATTTCTCTGCATTGTGGTGTCTAGTCTTGTGGATCTGAGGGTGTGCTTACATTTCTCATATCTATCTTCAATTTAAGTTCTAATTTAGGTTCTCCATAAGGTTGGATTCATGTGTTACAGTATGTGGAAAGTTAATTGGGTGTACAAGATGAGTATCTTCTCCACATGAAAGTCATTGTGAAGGAATTTTTTGGATTTGAGGGTGTTTTTTGGAATATTCTAGATTGTGTTCAAGTGATGTATGTTGTTCGTGAGTCATATTTGGATCTAAGGAAGTGTGTACTTAAATGATAAATGGTATTTGCATAGGTTCAACTAACCTTGGGTGTTTACACTAATTATATAAATGCTTCTATGTTTGTGGAAGCATGGTGTAGTATATATGTATGGATTTAGGTATGATTTAAGGTTTGGTTTGGTACACTTTCATTCCTTTCCATTGTATGAATGCTTAGTGTTGACCTAATTTGAATTTGCATGGTTGAGGTGCATAGCTGAACTTGTCATTTATTTTCAAGGTTAAAATAGGTATATATGTGTGTTGAGTTGAAGGAAGATGTATGCATGAAGTGTATGTGATGTGAAGTGTGAAAGTGTGAAGTGCAATGTGATCTTGAAAAACTAAGACTACTAGAAGCAGTGAATAGGTGTCTACATTTTTTAGAGAGAGTGTGAATATACTGGTGGTTCAGTGGTGGAACTTTATTGTTTCTCTAAGACGGGTTTGTCAATGTAAAAATCTTCTTTCTTTATTTTTGTAATCTAGAAGCGATCCCTTCTTCTTTCAATGAGCCCTTTGGTAGTGAGCCTATTGTATTCAATGTTGCAATTAATTTATATTGTGAGCTAATACTCACTATGGTTTTTCCCTTCTTTGGTTTTCCATGTAAATCTAGTATTCTTCTATGTATTGTGTTGTGTTTTCAGTTTTTGTTATCTACTTACATGTTAAATAATTATCATAGATTAAATGATATTAATGTTAATGTGGATCTGAATGTTAATGAGGGTTTTATCTTTTAATGAACTAATTCACCCCTCTCTCAGTTATTTTGTGCATATAATAATTTCACCCTATAGGGATGATCCCCCCTGATTCCTCGTGGGGGTACCCCCTATGGCCCCTCGCACTTACCTATAAAAATACCTTATGTAATTGAAATATTGAGACACATTTCCCAACACACTTATGGTGACTTAATCCTACCACTTTGAGCTCAAATTCACTATACAAAATCTTGTCTCTAGCCTCTGCTCAGTTCTAGCATTAATTTTTTAATATCAGACTTGTGAATATTTATTTTGCTAAAAACATTTCTAGCTTGATCCATAGGGCATAACATCATGTTTTCATTACAAAAATCCTTTGTTGTCATAATTCATATTCTATTTTCAAATCTTGTTAAGAATTTTAAAGAAATTTGGTTACAAGCATGTCACAATGGGTTTATTTCCCATCTTTTGTTATAGGTATCCTCTAGTTATTGGAACTCCTAAAACTACTTTAATTATTGAAACCCCTAAAATGCCTCTAATTATTGGACCTCCAAGTCACCTCTCATTATAGGACCTCCTAAACCCCATTTCCATATTCTAAGCTTTGTAAAAATACTTTTAGTAATCATGTGTCAAAGCAGCCAAGTTATCATACTATTTCTCACACATATAACACTAGAAATAGTAAGTAACCAAAACAAACACTAACATCCATTCCATATCCTCAAACATACCTCCCACCTGCACCTAACATTACATAAAATAGTGTTAAATAATTTGATCTTGTTAAGCAACTTTGTAATACTCCTACTAAGATATCCTTGTAGGATTTTATTCAAACATCACTTGTTTACCATGGCATTCTTAAAAATGCTTTGTAGAAAGTTTTTTTCCCTCATAGTGCTCAACCAAATGATGTAGCAACCTTAATTGAGGGTAGGAGTTCACTTAATTTGAACATGATGTTTCTTCAAAGTGTGTTACCCCCTTTCAAAACACAAAAATAAAATGACGCTTTGATGATAATGGCTAGTATTAACAAGGTTGGGATTAGGCATATCCTTATTGACAATAGTTTGGGGATTAATGTTTGTAGTGTTCATCTTTTGGATTGAATTGAAGTAGACAAAAATTTAATTCAACTCATTGATTTTTTTATCAAAGGATTTGATAACATGGAAATACAGTCACCTAATGTGATTATGCTACCTGTTAAAGTTGGTAAGGTTTACATTTTGCAAACTCCCATCAATGTCATGCCCCATGAACTTTCATATAATTGTCTCTTCAACATTTCATCGTTTAATGTACACATATAACAATAAGGTTTACACAATAAAAGCTAATCCTAAATCTGAAAAAAAAATTACAAACTAAAATAGGAATGAAGAATCCTCTTAGAACATTGACACCAACTTCAAAATTGGAACCTTTACAAATTGAGGACAAATATGACTGCCTTTTATCTATGAAAAATTTGTTGGATTGTGATTAGGAACAATTATATTTCACACCTACATTCATGGGGGAATACAAGATTACACCATCAAAACCAAAAGAAGAGAAAGAAGTCACAATGATATCAACACAATCTATCACTGAATCATTAAAACCATCAAATTTCACTTCTAACAATGAGAAAAATACAAATTACACATCCACATATGATGAAAGTGAATATTAAGAAACACCTTCTTTGAAAGAAATAGAATCCATTTATGGAATAGGTTATCAACTTTTAAAGCAATTTAGCTATAATGGAAAAGGATGTAGTGTAAAAGAACAAGGTATTTGTGTCCCTTGTATAGCCTAACATGCAAGAAACAACAAGAGGTCTTTGTTATTTGCCTTAAAAAATAATGAAAATATCAAAAGGACCTTCACTTAATCATACAAGAGACAAATAACATTAGTTCATGCTCCTCAAGCCATGTGATAGTTGTAGTATCATACAATCCTCACTAACATGCATAGGGGTATAAACCAAGCTTTATCCAATCATATATCATCTCACATGGAGCAACATATCATCATCAATTTTTGGATCATCTTTGTCCCTATAGTTGGGGGTCAAGGGGTTAGGTAGCATTGGGTGAAGGGAATTCCTTCTACCAAGGGCTCCATTTTATTCTCCTTAAAATGTTAGTGTAGCATTGTAAGGGGGGCATATAGTCCACCGTGTTGAAAGTCCAAGATACTGAGAGGGGGGGTGAATTAGTATCTTCTTAAAATTTCTGATCAGATACCATCCAACTATTCCAATGCATACAATAGAAAAGATAAACAAAAGCATTAATAGAGCGTGAAATCACATAACACATGAACACCAAAATTTTTACATGGAAAACCCAAAATGGAAAAAACCATGATGAGTGTTAGCTCACAATATATTATAACCAATTATAAGATATTAAAAAATGGGTGGCTCACTGCCAAGACTCATTTTCCAAAATAAAGGTTCACTACCTGTAGAATTACAATGACAAAATGGCTTTTAGCCAAAGAATGAATTGATAGAGAATACCTAGTAAGTGCAAAGTCAGTTCCAATGAAGCTCAGTAAATGGACTTGACACACTTCATCATATTCACTTTTCTTCATATCATCACATCATATCACCATATTCCAAAATCTTCAAAAACTGTCTATTATATATATCCAATCTCTTTGCAAGCATCAATTAGGTCATCCTAATTAGATGTGCTTCTTATTCACCAAAAATACCAACTATCAGCTTCAATATTTCAAACAATATTCTCACAAAACAAATTAAAACATCCCACACACTACATCATGTTGGAAAAGACCTAAAATAGGTTGCACATATGTCTTCATAAAAAATTAATTCACGACATCACAATTACCCAAGAAGTCACCCAAGAATAGACTTCAACACAAAAAATAGCCAACAAAGTAATACCACTTTGCCATACAAGCACTAGAGTAGATAATATTTTAAACATACATGCCTTTAGAAACCATAAAAAATATCCCAAAAATACAAAATGAGATTATCAACTCCAAAGAAATGCAGACTAGAATACTGGAGAATGTAGGAAAAATACCAAACTAGAATACCAGAACAACTTCAAACTTGATCTTACAATTTCTCCTCATATATCATGGTGACATTAATGACAACAAAAAATAACAAAATGAGATGTTCTTATTCATTTTTCTAACAATCTCCCCCTTTTTCATTGATGGCAACATGTGCCAAAAACAATATTTACAAAACTCCTTATTTACAACACTACTCCCCTAACTCGCACTTCTCCTTATTTACACAGTATTTCATTATACTTCACTCCCTCTTTGACATCAAGGAGAAAGATTATGCCAAAAAATTGAAAACCATTAAAATAAATAAAACAAAGAAAACATGTATCAACCAGAGGATGGTGAGCCTTGAAACTCCTTCAAAATACCTTCCCAAACTATTTTTCCTTTTTCCCAGCCATCCTTTGATGTATCATCATCCTGTTTAGAGATTCTAGCTCTATAAGAGTTTCTTTAGCACAATTTGGAGTATCAAGATTCAAATTTATCTTCACAAGTCTTTCTATGCAAGCTAGAGCCTCGCCAACTGAAGTGTATTCCAATCTTCCAATTTCACTTAATTGACTAAATTTTCTGATAATTTCTTCCTTCTATTTCTACAAGGAAAATAAATTTTCTCTATGTAGTGATGGCCTTCCAGGTTGACCTGTCTCTATCCTTAGATAAGTTATAAGCATCGAAGACAATCCATAGCTAAGACTCAATGGAGTCCATGAAAACCTTGATATTCTGATTGGCATCCAACCACTTCAAGTAATAAGTAAGAACGAAATTTGCTTCTAACTCACAAACCTTCACAACTTCCAAATTATTCTCAACACAAGAGTGTGCAAGAGCACACTTGTCATGTAATTCCAATAGCCTTTTCTCCACCAAATTTTCTTCTATCTCTTGTCTTGTCTTTTTGTTAATCTTAGAAGATTACTCCTTGAAAGAATATAACAACAATCTCAAATTTTCAATAGGGTGAGAGATGTATTAATGGATGCACTAGGTATGACTTCTTGCAAGGCTTTTAGGGCATCTTCTATAACTTATGTCCCCTTTTGATGTGTTTCAATAATTTCCTTCCTTCTGGATGCTTGCATAGCATCTCCCAACATAACTTTATGCACTGGAGACATCTTTTCCACATCTATAAATCCTTCAATCAAAGGAAGTTTCAAAAGCTCCTAGGGAATAATTGGTTGGAATCTGATTTGCTTAGATAGTAGACCTTTTAGCATATCATTACCAGAGGAAGAATCAGTAGGATGCTTCAAAGAATTTACAATCTATTTTTCTTCTTCATTTTTCCCAGAGGATTCCTTGTCTTTCTTTTCTTCCTCTCCCATTTCCTTTTCCTTATCTTCCTCTACTTTCTCTTCTTCTTCTTCCTCTTTCTTTTCATCCTTTTCATCTTCATCTTCACCTTTATCTTCATCCCTATTATTTTCTTTGTTATTTCCTTTGTCTTCATCTTTATCCTTTTCTTCTTTAGCATTATGTTTTCCTTCTTCTTCATTTACTTTACTTATTTCATCATTACCTTGCTCTTTTCCACCTTTTTCTCCTTTAGTATGCTCCAGAGTAGCATCATTGTGCTTTTTAGGCTCAACCTTTCCTTCATTTTTCTTTTCACCTTTTGGAGGAATATTGTCACTGACATCAACTTTAGAAATACCTTCATTACCTATATCAGGAGGAGTATTTTCCTCAACATCTTCGGTAGCAACATCTTCATCAACTTTGAGCATGCCATATTTTTTTGTTGTATCCTAGATCACCTTTGATGTTTCCTTCCTTACCTTCTTTGTCAACCTTTTATTTCTTGTCATCAACATTTTTACTCTTCTCTTCACCCTAAACATTTTTTATCAGATCTTTTTCAAAGATTCCAAATCATCTGGAGTCAGGGAAGACCCAATTTTATTATATGAAACATTCCTAATTTTCCCTTCAAAACCAACTAATTATGCTTTCCTTTCCATTAGTGCTACCCACATACTTTCAGGTACATCTTTCCTTATGTCATCCTGTTTAACATCTAAGACAACAACATATTAAATAATATCTAACAACAGATTTTTCTTATCTTATTCTCCAACATTATCATAGTACTCTATTATAGGTTGTAGCATGTTCTTAAAATGTAGCAAAGAATTGACAATTGCCTCTAATTTAAAGTGGGGACCAAAACCTACCAGATTGTCCTATTTTTCTCTCTGGTCCACAAATTCTTCACTAGACACCTTAGAATTCTTTAATTATGGTTTGGTGTGCACATGAACACCAAAATATTGCACTTCATCATCATCAGAGGATGATATATCATGCACTCTTTTAGAACAACCAGCTTATGTAGAAGCACCTTCACCAAAGGATAAGCCTCCTCTTTTTCTCCTCATCAACTTTGCATTAGGATATTCTTCTTTTGTTATCTCATATCCCAAAGGTTGAATCCATATGGTTCTTGGTTCTACAGCCTCAATCATGCATCCATCAATGGAAACATGGAATACGTTTTTATCCTTATACTTCTCAACAATTCTCCTCATAATTTTATCCCTTTCATTCATGTTTCTTTTGAATACGAAAAAGAATATTGTTAGGGCATCCTCTTGAGCATTCATATTACTTAGACTATGCATGTAATCAAAAATTTGATGTCCTATTGGTTTGGACGAGTCCCAAAATACTTCTTCACTCTTCCCAGTGAGTCTCTTCATGAAATAAAATAGCAAAAATACAATTAGAGTACCAAATTTAAATGCATACTTTCTTTCCTTTGACGACTTCACGTTCACAAGCAACTGTAACTAGAGAAGCTCACATAAATCATAATTAGCACCATTCACAACCATATCAAAACTAGTGAAGATTGTTGTATCTAAAACATAGTTCTCTTTGTTTGTGAAGTATATCTTGTGACCTATCATGAGATTTGCATATTTCACAGTGGGATTAGTGATATTTTTCGTTGCTAAATCTCTTTTATCATATGTAGCTTCTGTAAGTTCCATTACAACTTCATTATTTACAAATTTCAGCATAGGCATTGTACCCTTATCCCATAACCTTGTAACAATCTTAATTTCCTCCTTAGTTATCAGGTGCGACCAATCAATCCACATAAATTTGTCATGGATTATACTCAGGACTGACTTCACAAATTTTTCATCATAGTTGAAATTAGGGAAATTGTTCCAACTATCCAACCTTTTTTCAACTACATTAGAGTACTCTTGTTTTACCCTGAAGTCACCACTAGTAATCTCATCCTGCCATATGATAATTAACTTTACATTATTGTATTCCTCAAACTTTACTCGAATTACCATCCTTGTGTCCTCAATTAGCATTACTCCATGAGGGATTGACAAAAATGCGCCCATGGGGTCATATTCAAAAACTTTTGAAGAATACTTTCTATAGGAAGGTCTCGGCCTCTCTGACACCTTAATGACCATAGGGGTTGCCATGCTTCTGATTTCAAATTCAAATAACTCACAAAACACAACTGCACGAAAGATTAAAGTACCTTTTTCTTCATAAAGAACCGCAACTAGGGTTTTCACTCCTCACACTCCAAATCTCCTTGAAAATGCTCCAAACACTTCAATTTATTTAGATACACGAATGATCAAAATTCCTTAAATTTTTTTTTTATAAAAGATTGATCTGCCCTAATTCGCATTAAATGTGGTAGATTTCAAAAAGCTACTAAAACACTCTTATTAACATAGAAAGCCCTAATTTGATCTGCAAACCATCATGCCAACTATTAGTGTAGGTTTTTTATTTTCCTTATGTTCAGGGTATTTATTTTTTCCTACACATATTATTTAAGCTTGCTTAAGTTTATTAGATGTGGTAATATGAGGACACTTGACAAAATACAACAACTACATATGTCACTCTCTTCCCACACATGGGTAGTTGAGTTACACATCCTGTTTTGGCTTGTTGTGCCACCTTTCATAACCACTATTTTGTTTTTACCTGAGTACTTTATGGGGTAGTTGGGTTTCTCACCCTCCTTTGGATTTATGTGCCACCTCTCTCCTATCTTCACTTGAGGAGATTATGCCACATGTATTTTCATTTACCAAGTAGGTGATAACCTCCCACCTTTTATGGGTAGTAGAGTTAATGCACCTCTTGGATGTATTTTCCCTTATTCTTCTATATATTGAGCACTCTCCTCTCACCTTCACAAGTTCAGTTGGTTTAGCTAGTTCGGTGATTGTTTTGTGAGAGTGACAAGAGTCTTCTCAAAATTCTCTTATAGTGTTGTCTCTATTTTCTCTCTCTCTCTCTCTCTTTGATATTTCTTCTCCATTCTACTATTTTCATTTTCAATCATTTGTTGAGTGGAGTGTATATGATCTACTATCGACAATAGATCATTTCTAAGTTATTGCAGAATCCAACATGGTATCAGCGGGTTTGTCTAGTATAGCTCATTATTTTTTTTTAATTTCTTTTTAGAGATTTGAGACTTATATATTGCTAAATTTTTCCTCAAAACCCAAGTATGCTCTTCTCCTACATCCTCAAATGACCAGGAGAATCAGAACAATTTAAAGGAAATATAAACATTTGTTTAATCTGCTTTATATATGTATGTGTTCCTGTGAGATTTGGGTTATTGGAATTTTTAGGTAATACTGGAGGCTTTTTTAGCATTTCTAGAGTGTCCAAAAGGCTTTAGAAAGTCAATATTGACTTTTATTTCACCAAAATCAAATATTGGAGGACACAATAAAAATCAGAGTAAAAATTTTCCTAAATTTTTACTGGAGCCATTTTCATTTTGGCTTGAAGTTTCTAGATTCCACTCATTTGCAGAAAAACATGATTTATAGGTTTTATTCCTAGGGTAAAAAAACCATCTGGGTAGTTTTTACTTTTTGCAAAAAACTGATAAATTTTGCAAAAATCAAGTCAAAAATAGGCGTGAGTCATTTATGACATGGAGATTTTGCACTGTTCTTCAAAGTTGCATAACTTTTTCCTCGGGTGTTAGATTTTCGTAAACGAACACTTGATGGAAAGCTAGAAAGGAGAACTTTCCATCCACAAAGGTTTTGATAAAAAAAATTGTCTCTTTCTATCAGATATTATACATTGAATCTACTACATTTTTTTCCTTCAGTAAATCATATCTTTCACTTTTGTAATCTATTTTTTTTAAAAGAAATAGGTGTAGGAATGACATTGAAGGGTAAATCATAGCTACAAGGATTTATTTTTCATATTTAATTTCAAAATTAATTTGTACCAAATTGTAATTTTGGCCTTTAAGGGCCTTCAAAGTTTTGTAATTTGGAAAAGCCTTGTAAAAACACTAATCATAAAGTGCCAACATTGTAATATTTGAGGGGGTGACTTTTGAAACTAGTGGAAAGGGGGGTGTATCTTTATGTCTCTTTGTGCACTCACTTGAGGTGAAATTTTAATATCAATCTTGAGGGATTATGCAAGGGAGTTGTAATCACTAACTAAGATAAAGTTCCATTTATGGGTGGGTTAAGCATGTCTCTTGAAACTTATTTTCATCCTTTTGTTGTCAAGCTAACTTTAGAGAATTATTTGTCTTGGAAACAAGGGATAAAGAATCAATTCCTTGAGCAAGATCTACTACCCTATCCCCTTGGACTTGTTCCTAAACCAAGTGACTATGATCAAAATAATGCATGGTTTAACAATAATGACATGGTCTATGGACTAATATGTCTTATCATTTCTAAGGATATTCTACATCATATAGAGCGCACTGAGTTCCCTTTCACTACTTGGACCATCATTCAATAGTTATATGGAGACATTGAATCTTCATCTAAAAGTGATGTTTCCTTAGATAACCAAGCTATTGTGGATGATAATAAGACTTATTTTTCCCCATCTTGTGTGGATGATCAATTCATTGATACCCCATCACCATCTATTGTTGCTACTTCAAATTCTAGTGTTGCATCTTTGAAAGTTTCTAGTGATTCTTTGCAACAAAACATACATTGTCTTTCAGATTTAGCTTGGGATGATCTCTTGACAAGTATTTCATACTTATTTATGGAGACACATATTGCAGATTTGGGAGACACTATTGATGATATTCATCTTCTCTACAATGAAGTTGAATTTTTTTCAGATGTTGTGAGGGATCACTTAGACCATCTTCATTTTCTACATGATCATTCCTTATAGTTTGATATGAGTTTGGATACTTTAGATCAACCTTTGAAGGAGACTTCTTCAGAGGAGATATTTGAGTCTTTCGCTTATGCTCTACATAGGTCTCTAGGAGATTTTGATTATTCATCTTCAGTAGTGTGGCCTAGAATGCCCAATGTGATTATGAAAGCTTTCAACATCAACATGGGGATACTTGAGTCAACTTCAGAGACTTCATTCATTCTACACTTTCTTCTACATATTCCTTTCAGGACTTGGGAGAAAGTGTGCACACACCTTTGTTTTTGTTTCTTCCTAAGGGGAGGAACATTGTTCAATGATCATGGACTATCTTCTACATCCAGTTTTCAGCATCTACCATTAGATCTCTTTGGGGGGATTCTTTGTCCTTCCACTTCATTTCTCTCTCTACTATGGTGGGGCATACTTCCTTTTTGTGGGATGGGGATTCTTCTTCTTTGGGAAGAATTTGATATGTACATGGGTACTTAACATGGCCTTATTTTCTGGGACTCATCTTTTCACCCACCTAAGCTACACTTAAGGGGGAGTGTTAGTGTAGGTTTCTTATTTTCCTTATGTTCAGTGTATTTATTTTTTCCTACACATATTATTTAAGCTTTCTTACGTTTATTAGATGTGGTAATATGAGGACACATGGCAAAATACAACAACTACATGTGTCACTCTCTCCCCACACATGGGTAATTGAGTTGAACATCCTCTTTTGGCTTGTTGTGCCACCTCTCATAACCACTATTTTTTTTTACCTAAGTAGTTTATGGGGTAGTTGGGTTTCTCACCCTCTTTTGGATTTATGTGCCACCTCTCCCATATCTTTACTTGAGGAGGTTATGCCACATGTCTTGTCATTTACCAAGTAGGTGATAACCTCCCACCTTTTATGGGTAGTAGGATTTAATGTACCTCTTGGATGTATTTTCCCTTATTCTTCTATATATTGAGCACTCTCCTCTCATCTTCACAAGTTCATCTGGTTTAGCTAGTTTGGTGATTGTTCTATGAGAGTGATGAGGGTCTTCTAAAAATTCTCTTATAGTGGTGTCTCTATTTTCTCTCTCTCTCTATCTCTCTCTCTCTTTCATATTTCTTCTCCATTATACTATTTTGAGTTTCATTCATTTGCTAAGTGGAGTGTATATGATCTACTTCTGACAATAGATCTTGTCTCAGTTATTGTAGAATCCAACACCAACATATTTTCTTCCATTTTTTTTCAAAGCCTCTAAATAATCATTCTTCACATTTTGACCTCATGCCAGCTTCTGACATGCCATTTTTAGGGGGTTCTTAATATTTCCTGATAAAGCTCCCCCTAAGATCTTGCTAGGTCTAATCCTTAGAGGAAATGTTTATACCAGATGAGGGCAAAGACACTTTAGCAGTCTCTAGTTCTTCTTTCTTCTTCCAAATTTTTTTCATCTCTTACTTCATTTCATCTTTTTTCAACCTTCTTCACAGGTTCATTCTCTTCTGTCAAATTGATCCCCTTAGGTATGTGCAGGATCATCATGGAAAAATAGGCCCTTAAGTGGCAAAAAATTTAGAAAAATCAAAGTTAGGCAACTTGATGTAAAATTTTGAATAAGTTATCTATATTATTTCAAAAATATGTAAGAATAGAATTTATATCTAATTGAATGTAGTTTCTAAACTACTAGGTTTGTTTAAAAAAATAAAAAATCTATTTGGTGAAAATTTGAAATTTCAATGCAGTGGTACTTAAATTTCAGGGAAAATATAAGAAGTGTCTGTCTGACCACCCTAACCACAATAAAATGATAATATTTTTTTATAAGATTTTAGATATAAGTAGAGGACTCATGCCCTAATGTGATACATATTTTTTTGTAATTTATTTCCTAGTAAATAATTCATTAGAAAAATTTATTACAACTTTTTAAAAAATATAAAAACTCAGTATGTTTGACCACCTTAACTTGGTCAAAAGTTCATGAAATTCAATTTTTATTTTTTAATCCTATAGTATGTGAAGCATAGAATGTGACACATGTTTTGGATTCAAAAAATATGATACTATTTAAAGCTACAGATGTTTTTCAATCAGCCTATCAATCAAGACTTTAGTTGTAATTTGAATAGAAAATGAATAATAATTAATTATTAAATTCAAAGTAAAGCATAATTTATATCAGTGGAAAGCTGAGAATCTCCTTTAAAAACCCTTTTTGTTTCATCAATTTTGGGTAAAAAAATAGTCGTCAGCCACATACACATGATATTGCGACTTTTTTACCCACCATGATCCTGCACATATCCCCTTACTTTTCTTGCTTCTACAAACTCTTGAAACATGTAGACAATATTTCTCTGATTAAATTGACTTTCGCTAACTCTTGTTTTGCATTGATTAGCTTTATGTACATACTTGTTCCAAGTATAACAACAACCATTAAAGGATTGATGCACTCTTCCAGTAAACTGGTTCAACATTGAAGTTTTGCATTCACTTTTCCTATGTCCAATTCTTTTGCATGCAAAATATTAACTAGTAAAAGGACTATGGAACTAATTCATCCTACTTCTACATTCAGTTACCTTATGACCAAATTTATTTCATGAAAAACTAGTTCCATTAAAAGAAGGATACCTTTGTGCATAAGGCTATCTCAAAGGAGGTCTTCTAGCAGAGTTCCTTGAATTTTCTTTCTGCTTTCCTTCATTTTGAGTCTTCTGATTGTTCACAGTCTTGGAGCCTTCACCAGTATCATTTCCCAAACCACCTTTGTCTTTAATTGGTTTTTTTCCTACAATCAATTCATCAAGTCTTTCTAAGCTAGATTTGAAATTATTTTCATAGAGTTTCGCCTTCTCCAAATCCACTTTCAGGTTCACAATTTCTTGTTCATGTTTAGTACAATCTTCAGACTTTCTTTGTGCCATTTTTTTCAAACATTATTCTATTCCTTTCTTTTCTTCCACTTGCACTTTCAAACTAGTAATCTCTTCATTAGCTTTCTTCAACTAATCAGTTATGTGGACATAGAAAATGTATCCATTTTTTCTTGCTTGATTTGGGAATAATTCATGATAAATTGGACTTAATGGGACCTTTATTTAGTGTTGTGAGGTGTTTTATGCATCCAAATTAGGTCTTGGGTCCTTTCAAATTAAATAAAATACATTTATTGATGTCTTGTAAGAGTGTTGTAAGGTGTTGTAACACATCTTCACACTTTTCTAGGACCATAATGTTATAATTCACCCAAATAACTTTACAAGACCTATTTCAAAGTGTTGTAAAGTCTTATATAAAAAAAATTCACACTTTCCTAGGCTTGTCATCAATATTTACACCTTTCTTATACTTTAAATGGCCCCTTTATGCACTTACATGCCTTAATTAAGTGTCTTGTTGAAGAACTCAATAAATAATATTTAATACATATTAATCCCCAACATCCAATGAAATTTTCCTAGGTGGACTAAGTCACCACCTTGGGCGACTTAGTCCCATGTGGCACAAAAATAAAAATTAATTTGAATTTCTTTCGGGTTTTGATTCCCCAAGACCTAAGGTTGGCCTATGATGAGGTATTTTCAGGAATTAATGCATAATTATGTATAAATAAGGGTTTTCCCCCTCATTTTACATCTCCAATACCCTAATTCATTTACTCCTCTTTCTTTTATCATTCATCCTTATCATTCTTCTCAAGCAAGCTAGTGTTTTATCATTCCAAGTCATCAAGCTAGCTTCCAAAGACATTCAAGGGTATATTCTTCATGCTTTGTTGCAGAAATTCAAGATCAAACATTATGACAAGGTAATGACTCTATTGTTTCATGCTTTAATACACATTTTCATCATTTTGGTTTAAATACCTAAAAAGGGGTTTGACCAAGGCAAACCCCCATGCCCTAACATCCAACATTTCTTCTTCTCTTCTTGTGTGTTTGCAGATTTAGGCACTTTGAGGGTTTGAATATCATTAAAGATTTTTTTGAAGACTTTTTGAAGACTTCTCTTCTTTGACCAAGCTAAAATATCAACTAAAAGTCACTTTCAAGCCCAAAAATCAAAATTTTAGAAGTGGACACCTGTAGGGAATCAAAGAGAAAACCCAAGGTTTATATTTCCACTTCCAAATTTTTAGAGATTTAGAAGTACACTAAGCTACCACCTTGGGAAACTTAGTCCCACTGGACCTAGTTTTTATAGATTTTTTAGATCTAGATACCCATTTGGCTGAAACAGGGTTCCGGGCAATTTCCCCGAATCAAAAATAAATCACCCTACCTACTGACTTAGTCCCACTTGGCTTAAAAATTATTATTTCCATGATTTCAAAGTTGTTTCAAGTATGCAACAATTTCAAGGTGCACACCTTTCATTTCACATATTTTTATTATGTTTTGTTTACTTTTCTAGGTCATCTATCACATGTTTGCATATCTGGTGCAGGAGCACCCAGGACCTTCAGGGAACACTCCAAGAGTCAGGAGAGAGCAGGGGTCAGGAGGACCTTCCAAGCATGTCAAAGCATTAATTATAATGTGTTGAAGCCTATAATGGCATTTGAATTGAATGAGTGTGCTAAAGGTGTTAAAGGTTTCAAGATTCCTGATAAGGAATCCAGTCAAAAAATGCAATGTAAGGGGCAAAGTATGTTTTAAGGGATTTGATTAAATGTTCTTAGGCTTTAGATAGGTTAAATAAGCTTGCATATTAAATATCCAATGGTCTTTAGTTGATGCCTATTAATATATTTCAAGATTGTTATTTCAAAATTTCAAAATTTGTTTGGGCGGGAAAGTGAGTTTAGGGGCTTAATTGGCTTTAATGAGGTGTGAACCAATTTTTGTTGGTTGGAACAGTTTTGTAGTTGGCCTATAACCCCAGGGAATTCAATTGTATGGGATTTGATGAAGGATTGAAGGACATTGTATGGACTGTTTCCAAGAAAGGGCAAAAAATCACAGTTTTTTGCATTTTTCTCTTGTGTTTTTGCAGTCTATTGAATTCTCTTTAAAGTTTCATTAAATGTGAAGGCCTAAGCATTATAAATTTCATGTTTTCAAATTTTTGAATACTCTGAAAGTTCATAAAAATCAATTATAGCACATGTTCTTGCTGACTGTCTAAAGGAAAAGGCTGAAATAGACTGTTTTGAGGGTCTTTCAATGAAAGAATGATCCATTTCAAGGGATGTATGACTGGAACCCTATGAAATGGATCTAACCTAACTTATAAAAACTGAAACTAACCAAAAATATGCAGGAAAAGGTGGAAAATTGACTATGCATAGTGAATTGGCAAAGGAAGAGGGAAGAAAGTTGACCCTAGGGTATAGCAGTGAGTAAACTGCCTTAATAAGAGGCATATTTCTGAGTTCTAGTAGTTGTGAAATGATGAAATTATGGTGAGAAGTCAAAAACCAAGACCTAGAAGTGATAGGAAACCCTAAAAACTAAAAGCCCTAGTTTTAAGCCAAATTAGTGAGGGTTTTGTAGTTGGGCATATTGTGAGCATTCTTGTAGACTAAAAGTGTGAACATCTTTGATTTGGGAGTATTTTAGAAGACTGTTGAGAGTTTCAAGGCCAGGAGACAAATCTAAAGATCGGTTGCTTTGTTAAATAGGGCTAATTAGGCCTAATTTCAAGGAAACAGTAGGGTTAGGAGCAAGAAGGTCTGAAACAAGTGGTGCAAGTAAGTTGATATGTTGTTAGGCATCACAAAACATACCTGATACAATCATTAAGTTGGAGGTTAAAGTGAAAATTTTGAGAGAAAAGACAGTATTCCATCGCCAAAGGACTAATAAGGCTAGTAGGACTGGTTGAGCAGCAGAAAGGAGTTTTGTTCAAAATTTTGGTTAGGGTTTGAAACCCATTTGAATCAAGTTTATTTAAGGTCTGGTGAATTCATTTCAGTGATTGAAAGTCACAAGGGGAGGCAGAACATCCTTAGTTGCAAGGTGAAGACCCTATTTCCAAGTTGGAGACTAGTTGAGAAATTGAAGAGCAAAGCTTTGTTAATCTTTAATTCTATGTGGAATTTTTGAGATCCCTGACCCTTTGCATCACAGTGGTATCAGAGCAGTGATTAGATCCTTTAGGGGTTGGAGAAATAGCAATGCACCAAAAAACCAATTGGCAAGAGAGTTGGAAGAGTTGAAGGAGATCTTGGAGAGGGAGAGAAGAGAAAGAAGGGAACAAGAAGCAGCAAGAGCAAGAGAGGAAAGGCTATGGAGAAGAGAAAGAGACACTATGCAGGCAAGGATCAATAACCTTGAGAGGAGTAGGAGGAGAGAAGACCAAGAAGACCAAGAAAACAATGAAGAGGATGAAGAGCATGTGAGGGCAAATCAGGAACAGCAAGCTGATGATACAGAGGACCCTGAAGAAAGGAGGTTAGTGAGGTTATTGAAGGCAGTACAGGGTCATGGAGGGAAGAGTCACATAGACTTACCTATCTATCAAGGGAAGATGGACAGTGAAGAGGTATTGGGATGGCTTGATGCCATGGAAAACTACTTTGAATTTGAGGAGATGGATGAATAAAGGAAAGTCAAGTTTGCTAAAACCAAGTTGAGAGGCACAACATTGACATGGTGGACAAGTTTCCAGAATGATAGGATGGCTAGAGGATTGGCAAAGGTCTCTACATGGGCAAGAATGAAGAGTTTGGTCAAGGAGCAATTTTACCATCTGATTATACCATTCATGTGAAAAGAATGAGGCAGAATTTAAAGCAAAAGGACTTGGATGTGATGGCCTATACTGAGCAATTTCACAAGCTTAGTATTAGAGGAGGATATGAGGAAGAAGATGAGAAGATAGCCAGGTACATCAATGGCTTAAGGTACAATCTGCAAGATGAGATTGGTTTGCAATTTCCAAGAACATTGGGAGAATGTTTCCAGTTGGCCATTAGAGCAGAAGAAAAGGTGAAAAGGAAGCAAGAAAGATCAAACAATAGTGGAAGAGGAGGTAGTTCAAACAGGGGCAAAGGTAATAGAGAGCAAGGACAAGGCAGTAATGATAAAAGCAGCAATGACAAGGGTAAGGAGATATTTTCTGATCAAAGAGGTGGATACACTCCAAGAGGAGGAGGCAGATTTGGACAAGGTAGAGGACCATTCATAGGAAAATGTTTTAATTGCAATGAACCAAGGCATCCTTCCTTCAAATGTCCTAAGTGGGAACAAGCTGATAAAGGCAGGGAAAGGAGAGCTACCTTGGTGCAAGAAGAAGAAGATAAGAAGGAGGAACCAAGAACACTCATGGCAGACCCTGTGACTGATGGTGAGTTTCTCATGATCAGGCAAGGAGAAAGACTTCATCAAGAACCAAAGGTAACCATTTTCAAAACAAATTGTCTCAGTCATGGTAAGATATGCAGGTTGCTTATAGATTCAGGGTCACATAGCAATTTAGTTTCAGTTGATATGGTAACCAAACTAGGGATTGAAACTTTGGATCATCCTGCTCCCTACAAGGCCACTTGGGTAACTCAAGGACAGCATGTAGAGATTGGTAAGAGAGATTTTGTTGATTTCTCAATTGGTTCATATCATGATAGGGTGCTTTGTGATGTTATTCCTATGACTTGTGGTCATATTATCTTGGGAAGGCCATGGCAGTATGTTAGAAGAACTTTGCATGATGGATTTCTTAACACCTATTTGGTTCACAAGGGAGATGTTAAATATCAGTTGGTTCCTTTACCTTTGGAATAGTCTAATGATAGGTTTGTAATATGTTTTGAGAAGAGTTTGCAGGTGAATAAGCAGGGTGAAACAGGGGAAGGCATTGGCAAATTGAAAAGTGGTGAGTTGCAGCAGGGTTGTGTGGTGGATAGTCCATCAAATCAGTCCTTGTGGGATCTGAATACTATCAAGATTGGTAGCATTGAATGCCCTATCAATGAGGGTAATAGTGGTGTAGTTCTTCCACAAAGGAGGCATTGGAATGAGGGCAGCAATAGGACACAAGAACTCACTGTTTTCAAGCAGCAAAGAGGACATACTAATCCTTGTTTTGATTCTGTCAAGGATGCAGAATGGCAGAAGAGAAAAATAGTAACTTTAGGGGACTACCTGCCTTCTCATTGGAAGATGAAAGCACATATGAGCAAGAAATTTTTTAGTGGCAACACATGGGACACTTCTTGGGACAAGAGTTCTTTCTTTCCTAGGGAGAATGGTGTAGGAGCACCTAGGACCTTCAGGGAACACTCCAAGAGTCAGGAGAGAGCAGGGGTCAGGAGGACCTTCCAAGCATGTCAAAGCATTAATTATAATGTGTTGAAGCCTATAATGGCATTTGAATTGAATGAGTGTGCTAAAGGTGTTAAAGGTTTCAAGGTTCCTGATAAGGAATCCAGTCAAAAAATGCAATGTAAGGGGAAAAGTATGTTTTAAGGGATTTGATTAAATGTTCTTAGGCTTTAGATAGGTTAAATAAGCTTGGATATTAAATATCCAATGGTCTTTAGTTGATGCCTATTAATATATTTCAAGATTGTTATTTCAAAATTTCAAAATTTGTTTGGGCGGGAAAGTGAGTTTAGGGGCTTAATTGGCTTTAATGAGGTGTGAACTGATTTTTGTTGGTTGGAACAGTTTTGTAGTTGGCCTATAACCCCAGGGAATTCAATTGTATGGGATTTGATGAAGGATTGAAGGACATTGTACAGACTGTTTCCAAGAAAGGGCAGAAAATCACTATTTTTTGCATTTTTCTCTTGTGTTTTTGCAGTCTATTGAATTCTCTTTGAAGTTTCATTAAATGTGAAGGCCTAAGAATTATAAATTTCATGTTTTCAAATTGTTGAATGCTCTGAAAGTTCATAAAAATCAATTCTAGCATGTGTTCTTGCTGACTGTCTATAGGAAAAGGCTGAAATAGACTATTTTGAGGGTCTTTCAATGAAAGAATGATCCATTTCAAGGGATGTATGACTAGAACCCTATGAAATGGATCTAACCTAACTTGTAAAAACTGAAACTAACCAAAAATATGCAGGAAAAGGTGGAAAATTGACTGTGCATAGTGAATTGGCAAAGGAAGAGGGAAGAAAGTTGACCCTAGGGTATAACAGTGAGTAAACTGCCTTAATAAGAGGCATATTTATGAGTTCTAGTAGTTGTGAAATGATGAAAGGATGGTGAGAAGTCAAAAACCAAGACCTGGAAGTGATAGGAAACCCTAAAAACCAAAAGCCCTAGTTTTAAGCCAAATTAGTGAGGGTTTTGTAATTGGGCATATTGTGAGCATTCTTGTAGACTAAAAGTGTGAAAATATTTGATTTGGGAGTATTTCAGGAGACTGTTGAGATTTTCAAGGCCAGGAGACAAATCTAAAGATGGGTTGCTTTGTTAAATAGGGCTAATTAGGCCTAATTTCAAGGAAACAGCAGGGTTAGGAGCAAGAAGGTCTGAAACAAGTGGTGCAAGTAAGTTGATATGTTGTTAGGCATCACAAAACATACCTGATACAATCATTAAGTTGGAGGTTAAAGTGAAAAGTTTGAGAGAAAAGACAGTATTCCATCGCCAAAGGACTAATAAGGCTAGTAGGACTGGTTGAGCAGCAGAAAGGAGTTTTGTTCAAAATTTTGGTTAGGGTTTGAAACCCATTTGAATCAAGTTTATTTAAGGTCTGGTGAATTCATTTCAGTGATTGAAAGTCACAAGGGGAGGCAGAACATCCTTAGTTGCAAGGTGAATACCCTATTTCCAAGTTGGAGACTAGTTGAGAAATTGAAGAGCAAAGCTTTGTTAATCTTTAATTCTATGTGGAATTTTTGAGATCCCTGACCCTTTGCATCAATATCAAAGTGTGTTTTCTAGAAATTCATATTTCTTAGGTTTTGCATCATAGAATCAATCCATTTTCAAATCAGTGAATTAGTACATCTCATATAGACATCATTCATATAATTTACACTCATCTTTGAATAGTAAACAATAGATTTTGTACCATATTCCTTCCCTTTTAGGTGAAAGATCCTAGAAGGGTAAGTGTCCAATAGGGACTTATAAAATCTTTGTTTACAAGTTACTTCCTTATGCCTATCTTTGCACCTTTTCAATTTCTCCTTTACTTTCTGAACACATTCATTTGCTTCTTCAAGATTCTCTTTCAGATCTCTATTTTCTCTTTCAACTTTGTCAAGATCCTCAAGAGCAGTTCAAAGCTCTCCTTTATCATCCATTTCTTCTATCTTTAGAATCTCCCTCAAATTGTTAGGCTTAACTAGAGGAACCAAGCTCTGATACCAATTGTCGAAAGTCTAAGATACTAAGAGGGGGAATGAATTAGTATCTTCTTTAATTTTTTGATCAGATACCATTCAACTATTCCAATGCATACAATAGAAAAGATAAACAAAAGCATTAACAAAGCATGCAATCATAGAACACATGAACACCAAAATTTTAATGTGGAAAAAGAAAAATGGGAAAAACCACAGTGAGTGTTAGCTCAAAATATAGTATAACTGGTTATAAGATATTACAAAATGGGTGGCTCACTCTAGAACTCGCTATCCAAAAGAAACGCTAACTACCTATAGAATTACAATGAAAAAATGGCTTTCAACCAAAGAATGAACTGATAGAGAGCACCTAGTAAGTGCAGATTTAGTTCTAATGAAGCTCAGTAAACAGACTTGACACACTTCATCATATTTTCTCTTCTTCACATCATCACATCATATCACCATCTTCCAAAATCTTCAAAAACTGTCTGTTATATATATCCAATCTCTTTGTAAGAATCAATTAGGTTGGCCTAATTAGATGTACTTCTTATTCACCAAAAATTCCAACTGTCAACTTCAAGATTTCACACAATCTTCTAAGAAAATAAACTAAAACATCCCACACGCTACATCATGTCATCCCAAACCTAAAATAGGTTGCACATATGTATTCATAAAAAAATTAATTCATGACATTTCAATTACCCAAGAAGTTGACCAGGAATAAAGTTCAACACAAAAAAAGTAGCCAATAGAGTAATACCACTTCACCAAATGAGCACCATGGCAGATAGTATTCTTAACATACATGCCTTTAGCAACCATATAAAATCTCCCAAAACTACAAACCAAGATTATCAACTCTATTGAAATGTAAACTAGAATACCAAAGGATGTAGCAAAAAAAACATAATAGATACTGGACTAGAATACTAGAACAACTTCAGACTTAATCTTACAATTTCACCTCATATATCATGGTGACATCAATGGAAACACAAAATAACAAAATGACGTGTTCTTCTTCATTTTTCTAACACACTACTCATTGTTTTCATAAAAAATTCAACCTTATTAGTGATGATAGAATACATCTCCTAAGAAGTGTGACCTTGTTAATCAAAGTGTGGCCTTCTCGATACATGTCCCTTATTAGTGATGATAGCTTACATCTCCTTTGTGTTGATATTGGGCTTTATGTCCTCTAATTGTGTGACCTTTCATGACATATGATGTTCCCCTTGGTGGTAATGCTATAGCTAGTCTTCCCTAAGGTGTGAGTCTTTTATTCCATCATTATCCCTCTATTGGTGGTGATGTCATGTGTGATATTCCTTAAGGTGTGACCTTTCATGTATTTAGAAAATCCCCTTTTTTGTAATTTGTAAATCACCATTTGTGGTAGTGTTATTATAACACCTCTTGAGGTTTTGACCTTATCTTTGTTGGATGTTGTGGTTACATTGCTGATATGTGCTTGTCATTGATGTCAACACTATCAGTCCTATCTACTTCAGATACTGCATATGTTGAGGATATTGAGAAAATTGTTAAAGGAAGTGTTGTAGGTTGCTAGTGTATCAGTGAAGGTCATGAAGGTGCTTTGATGTGTATGTTGGTGTTCATCTATTGCAATCAAAAGGTTTTGAAGCTGAGTATATCTAGTCTATCCACCAGAAGTCTCAAAGGTCTGCATAAATTTTTGAAGAAGTTATGAACTATTGTGTTTCGACAGAGTTCCTAAGTAAATTTGGTGTGATTCTTGCAATGTTAGTTGTTGTAGATATTTATTTTGATGGTTGTTGATGCTTGTGGATACTTCTAGATTGTACTCTATCTTTTTGGTATGTCTACATTGATCGAGGTGTTCGTGGATGATGATTTTTCCTTTGCTTGTTCAATT